>JANAVB010035020.1:1669273-2050456 GCA_029216955.1 Iris pallida
ATTATAGATATATACATATATAAATGAGAGAGAACTATACATAATGTGTGTATATATATATGTGTGGTGTGTGTGTGTGTGTGTGTGTGTGTATAATAGAAAAAAAAAGAAATATAAAATATAAAACCAAAATAACCCAAAGACCCCAGACCCGAGCCCACCCCCAGCCGAGCGGACAGGCCGACCTCCCTGCCTATATATCGAGTGAGAAAGGGGGAGAAAACCCTAACCGTAACCGCGCCCAGCACTGGCGACCTCCCCACGCCGCAATGGGGGACTGTCGGCCGTCCAGAGCGCCGACCAGGCCGCGCCGCGCACGCAAATAGCAGCCGAAGTTGGCAGCAGCAACAGTGGCAGAAGCAGCGTCTTTGTGCCTCATTATCTCCGCGTGAGATGGATCGTTTCGTGATCCAATTTCGCTGGTATGTCCACAACCTATACTTCTATTTTTCCCGTCAAATAGTTCGTATTAATTCGCATCGTGTGCGATGAAATTTGAGTTCCAAAATCGAGAAAAATCTCGATCTTTGGGCATTAGAAACTGTTCCAACACCCTATATTTGCGGTCAATTTACGACCAGTGCGTTACGAATTTTAAAAATCTATTTAAATAGAGTTTTAGACTACATAACCAGGATTTCAACCCTTCTGTTAGTTTTAATTTTTGATAAATGGATAGTAAGATAAATCAGTTTGAAATCGGAGAAAAATAATTTCAAAAATTATGAAATTTCAATAAAACTCCTCGATACGACGTACGTCCCGCCAATCCGGGCGACGTGGTCGCGAACCGATAGCATCGAAAGGTGCGTAATGGCTTCACGGACGTGTGGACTTTGACGGAATTCAAATTGGTTGCGTGTGCGCGACGAATTTGATGCGTATCCGTCGAAATTCACTGTATTGAACTCTGTGCAAATTTTTCAATTACTTTGTGCATGTTCGTCAGATCGAGACGAAACTTGCGCCAATAGGACCGTATCGTTTTTCTGGTCCCGTATACCAAGTTTGGTCCAATTCTGAGACAGTTGATCGGATCGCCGTTTCGCGGGCCCCACGGTCCGACTCAACGGACGATTTTGTGCACGGTCCGTCGGAATCCAACTTTGGACATACGGTTGGGTTCGTATCGAAAAAACCGGACCTATTGACATATAGTTTGACGAATTTAGAGACCATAGATTCTGGCACGCTTTTTGGTACAAAGCGGGTCCAACGGCAGACACCATTTTGACCCAAAATTACCGTTTTGCCCCTGTGTCCAGAATTGGACTTAAGGACAGGCAATTCTAGCTAATTTGACTATTCTTAAAATGTTGGTAATATTTATTTCAGCATCCGGAGACTTCTGTATGTGTTGACTGATTGTGGCTCACTGAGTGGTATTAGTATTATCGGTTTCACCAGCACAGGACCCCAGGCGAGTACATCTCTGATAGTTTTTATATCTAATTATCTCTATGAATCATGTACGTAGTAGTGTTTTACATTGATATTCCATTGGTTCTTGACACGATGTTACACGAGATAGTAGTTATGGATTCATTACATGTTGTTCGTGACCAATCTATTACAATGTTCGTGACCTGTTTGGATCCATGAGTACTGGTCGGGCGGGGAAGTACATTAGTAGACATGTAAACATACACAAAAGTTTTCCATGATGTCTATTTCTGAATAATAGCAACTGCACACGACACGTGTAGGGTGCCGAATTTATCCCTTAGCCGTTTACATGTCGAAAGTGTATTTCAAATCACTTGTTAGATATAGTCTTGTTACATTACAGTTTTCTTGTCATTGCTTGTCTTGTGTACCATGTCTTTCTGCTTTTACTCGCATAATTCCTGCCATTATTTCCTGTTTATCCCTTATCATGTATCTCAGTATTATTACAGATTTATGGATTTCGTCATTTATTGATTCTGTTGTGAGATTGTACTCATTCCATTCCCGACTGGAAACCAACATTTTTCAGGTTTAGCCGCGATCACTCTTAGCACTGGGATGGCATGGGTATGGTGAGGTTGACCTAGATAGTTTTATTAGCTGTCTTTTCTATTTTGTGAGACATTATATTTTTAGCAAATATAAAGTTGTAAATCTTGTAATAATTGTAGATTTGATTTAATAATGTGATTGAGCAATAAATGTACAATTGGTGATTTTTAGCAATCTTGGCCGTGACAGCGTTCTACCGCCGACTCTGCGGCGTAGGCTGGCTTGGACATGTCTCGTATCCGAAAAAGCGGGTGCGGGTCGTGACAAGATCTAAACCAGATCTGGTAGTCGCTTGGCCGGACACGAGATGACACAGCGGCTCGACTCAGTGGAGATCTCGTTCACAATGGCGGCTCCGGCTGACGATGGCGACTGGTCTTGGAGCTCCGACGACGTCACGGTGGTTTGCGGCAACGCTCGATCGGGACAGAACAGTGGGTATGATGGAAAAACGTGTCAGTGATGTCAGTATTGGGGACTGTGCTGTCAGAATTCTTGGGAACTGTGTACTCTATATAATAAAATATTGAATGTGTGTGTGTGTCCAGTAGGGAGTGGCAGTGCTATAAAATGTAGCAGATCTGGGGCTAATTAGACTAAGGTTGTAACAACCTTCTAACCGAATTAGTTACTGCCAAATGATAATTACATTTAATCCAAGAATTTTTCTGCTGCTCTCTAATACAATTCAAATCTAGAGCCATCAAAATAAAAGTAACAGTATATTAAAGTTTGAATAAATGTCTACTAATTTTTTTTTAGTAAAGCAGAATACTATTATAATCCACATGGATTGATCAAAGTATCATTTGACTACCAATAATCAACTTAAAATAAGGTGTAAATAACTATGATCAATTTTGAAACATAACAATCAGAATTTAATATTATTATTTGAAATTTATTTAAACAAAATTTAATTTTTTACTTAAGAGAACAATATTGTTCTTCCAAATAGAAAACTAAAGAAAAATTCCTGAAGTTCGCAAAACCGGTTTAGGGAGTTACAAATCTACCCACCTTACAAAAATTTCGTCCTCGAAATTTCAATAGCACGGCAAGCACGATCAAAATACGAAAACTTGAAAATGATTATTTAAACATATGATCCGAATTAATATAACTAGTAAAATTATGATTTTATAAAAAATGATGAAAGTTAAAAATCCAAGCATGATAAATTCTAAACAAGAGAAAATCAAAATTTACGCATAGTAAAAATGGCACCAAAATGATAGTCATAAAATTATGATCTAAATCTAATAAAATCGTTTGGAATAACAAGCATGACTATGACTAAAATTATAAACACGATTAAAAATGATCAAAATTATTTAAGCTAGAATATGCTAACTACAGAAATGGTACATCTACGAACAAGGAATCAAAACATGGGACCATCAACAAAATATATACAATGCACTTAAATCAAACCATAAAAAATTGGACCAACAAATATTAAAGAAAGGTCCTGATAAATCAAGAGAAAATGGAATCAACTGCAGCGATTCACATCAGATCAATATCAAGATAATTTTTTGATAAAATTGTCAATGACGATAAGAGATCAAACATGGTATATAACACGAATATAATCTCAATAGTATCCAGAAACTATACATATTCAAAATTATTTTGCCTAGAATTCATGTCCCGCCAGTGTAGTGTACATCTGACTGCAGTGAACCTTTGGCTCAATGACTCAAATAATAATTTATCGATTATTTCTATCAACTTTATCCATGTTATCGGAACAACTCAGGAGATCAAAAGTTTATGATTTTAGGACATAGCTTCAATAATATCCAAGAGCCTATGAATACCTAAAATTATTTTAACTTAGAGCCCATGCCTCGCCAGTGCTCAACAGGCTACAGTGAACCCGCGGTCTCCATAATCCAGATAAATAACTGCAGTGCGCATCTGCCACGTCATAGTAGGTTATCGAATACTCTTTCAACTTTATCCACAGAATTTTCAAAGAAGTTTATAAAAATTCATATAAATCTAAAAGTCATAATCATGATGGAAAATGTGGTAAGTATCTGCTCTTTAGAAAATAATGAGTTTTATAAGAAACAAGCAGTAAGACAAGAAGACAACAAAACATATCTCAAATAGGAAACAAAATCTCGAATTTTGAAACAAAGTCTTGAATAACAATAAGGAAATTTTTAGGAAAATTTCACGTGCTAAGAGAAAATCTAAAGACAGATCAAATATTGGTAATTAAACAGTTATACTAGCAAATTGTATATAGAAAATAACCTCAGAAGTTTCAAGTGCAGAAAAATTGACAATCTCGGTGTTGTGTGTCTAAACCATCCTGAAAAATAGAAAATTGATTAGATAGGCCTAATTTTAGGTCAATAAGCAAACTTGGTAAAACTATACCCATAACTATTTCCCACGGATCCTATGTTGTGATGAGTTTTCCTTAGTCTCATGGTCCCCCAATAGCACTTTATAGCCTAAGAGCCATTAGGACAGACCTGCATGGGCCACCACTAAAAATATGTCATGACTCGCTCCCGAATAATCGGACACGAGTCGGACACGTCCAGCCTTCGTCGATGGACACGACGAAGTAAGCTGTACAATACTAAGGAAAACTCCAAGTCACAATGTAATGTAAACATCCACAGCATCTATAAACGTCCCAGAAAATATCACCACAATCCACCAAATTATTTGTACAATATCATCCGGAGACAAATCCGGTCAAATAAAATATACAATGATGAAATCCAAAATATAATGTCCAGAAATGAAATCTAAACAATGAACTAAATCTTGTAATTCCAATGATATCACCGTGCTCCATGTGACCTCAAGCTCGCCTGCAACGTATCCTGTCAGAAAAAGAGCAAAGCACAAATCCGACAAAAAATAATATACAATATAATCTGAAATACAGAATATAAGGTGAAACTAGAGTTCGAGAACTAAAAATGAAACTATGGTACCAAAAGTGGAATGCAGAACTGAAGACAATGGATACGACAATCAATATACAAAGACAATGAACACGTCAATCAATGAACAAGGCAATGAACACGCCAATAAATACAAGTGTGACCTTTTGAAATATTAATCTAATGTGTGACCGGCTAAGGACCACAATCCACAATCAATCAATTCTACAAGGTTAGGCTTAATCGTACGTGAGGTATACGATTAGGCTATTCACAATACCTAGGTTGGGTGTGGTCACACACTAGTTAATATTTCCCCCAATCCCGCAATATCAATGGCTCACAATGCAATAACGAACAAGGACAATGCAATCGTATGTATCACGTGTCCGATATGAGAACATGGCACATGAATGTAAGACAGAAACAAAGTAAAAGTCCGAGTCGGTGTACTTGCCTCGCTTTGGAAGCACGGGAGTAGTACTGCATGGATGTATGATCAACTTTATTTGGTACAATTTATTAGGTTTGAAATTAAAGGCATTAGCTAACCATATCCATAAACTAGCTAATAAAAATATACTAGCTAATAATATTTTAGAAAATATATATGTATATAACTCTATCCGAATAAATATTAGTGAAAATACTTTGAACTATATTTAGCAAAATTCTCATTTTTAGAAAATACCTACTAGCTAACTTTTCAAAATATTGATAATATGATTTTATCTAATACTTGCAGATAATACTTTGTAACAAAATATATATGGAGTTGTTAACTAACTAGAAGCTAGCAAGTAATATGCATAAATTATTAGTTTTAGAAAATACTTAAATGGTATACTAAGTATACAAATACTAAATGCCTCCATGGAACATATTTTAATAAATGTGGCAGTTAAAGAATACATCAGTTCCATATGCACTACTACTAGTTGATATATTTTTACATATGGGTTAACCCAACCTACCATCACAACCACAAACTCGAAGAGCTAACACAGAAATTTGACCATGGAATACAACCAAAATCCAACTAACCTTCTTATTGAACCTGATCTCTCTGGCAATCCAAACTAAATTTTAACCAAAATAGTCATACAGCAATCTGGTAGAATATTTCAAGAAAAAAGTCTAAGAGGCATTCATCAAAGATCCCGTCAACATGCAACAAACTCTCATCCAAGGTCCAACTGACCACCTATAGCTTTCCTAATATAGAATCTAAGCTTAAAACATTGATCCCAACTTCCCAGACCCAGCCCATGCTTCTGCCAATCTGCTGTTAAACAAATTTACATTAAGTTATTTGCCACACCTATCATCCCGTTCTAAATTTGAAAGGGAAAGGCCACCTAAGTTGGCTCTACAAATTTTGAAGGGTCATTTAAGGAGTCAAACCCTGCCACCTGACCTTTCTCCCTTCCTGGAAAATAGTTGTCACACAAGAGAGAGTAAAAGCCAAAGTTTTAATAGGAACCGGCCTACTCACATACTCTAAGGCCTTGTTTGGTTCGCGGAATGGAAGGGAAAGGAAATCAATTCCTTGTAATTTCCTTTCCTTTGGAAAATTTTATTTTCCATTGATTTTCCTTTCCGATGTTTGGAAACGCCAAGGAATTCGGAAAGGAAAGTGATTACTTCAATGTGGGAAAGTGATTACTTCAATGTGGGAAAGTGATTCCTTGCTTGGATGGATGGAATCACTTTTCCCCCTAATTTTCCTTCCATTGGGAATCACTTTCCTTTTTTCCTCAATTCCTTTGACACCCAAACATAGGAATAATCACTTTCCATTTCCAATCCGAAGATTCCGCGAACCAAACGAGGCCTAAGCCTAAAAACCCTTTGCTCATTTCTTCCTTCTCATTCTTCAGCCGGACATCAATGCCCCAAACAAAAACCTTATTTAAAACAGACTCGCTCACAGCCCCATTCTCTCTCTCTTTTCATTTCTCATTCTGAAACCCTAACCCTAAAGCTTTCCCTCTTTCATCACTTCATCGTCCCCAGTTACAAACCCTAAATCACCACCTTCACTCTCAATACTCCCAAACCTTAGATCAGATCACACAACACATAAAGAAGAAGATGAAGCAGTACAAGAAAAAGGAGAAGGAGGACCATCACCTGACGAAGCGGCGTTCGGTGGAGTTCCAGTGGAGGAGGAGGAGTACGTCGGTGGACGCACACGGCGGCGGCCGGTCCGGTGGCGAGAGACGGCTGGTGTTCTAACGAGGCGGTCGCGGCCAGATCTCGGCCAGCACGAGGGGTGGCGGTGCACGGGATTCGAACACCGGAGTGGCGGCGGCGCGTTCTCTAGTGGCCAGTAAACCAAGTCTGATCCGACGACTCCTGGCGGCTAGATGCGACGAAGACTCCAGATATGGATCTGGCCGGCCATGGTTTGGTGCTGATCCTCTCGGCGGTAAAAATTCTCGTGGCAGAGGCGGCTCCATGGACTAGATCCGGTGGCCTGACAAGATCTAGTCACGGTGGTGGCGCTGGGAAGATCCCGACAACTCCGGCGACGGGGTCTTGTGATGGCGGGGAGACTCCATGGCTCAGATTTGAACCAGATCTGGTAATCGGTTGGCCGGACACGGGATGACGCAGCGACTCGACTCAGTGGAGATCTCGTTCACGATGGCGGCTCCGGCTGACGATGGCGACTGGTCTTGGAGCTCCGGCGAAGTCACGGTGGTTCACGGCAGCGCTCGGTCGGGACAGAACACTGGGTGTGATGGAAAAACGTGTCAGTGATGTCAGTATTGGGGACTGTGCTGTCAGAATTCTTGGGAACTGTGTACTTTATATAATAAAATATTGAATGTATGTGTGTGTCTAGTAGGGAGTGGCAGTGCTGTAAATGTAGAAGATCTGGGGCTAATTATACTAAGGTTGTAACAACCTTCTAACCGAATTAGTTACTGCGAAATGATAATTACATTTAATCCAAGAATTTTACTGCTGCTCTCTAATACAATTCAAATCCAGAGCCATCAAAATAAAAGTAACAGGATTTTAAAATTTGAATAAATGTCTACTAAATTTTTTTTAGTAAAGCAGAATACTATTATAATCCACATGGATTGATCAAAGTATCATTTGACTACCAATAATCAACTTAAAACAAGGTGTAAATAACTATGATCAATTTTGAAACATAACAATCAGAATTTAATAATATTATTTGAAATTTATTTAAACAAAATTTAATTTTTACATAAGAGAACAATATTGTTTTTTCAAATAGAAAACTAAAAAAAATTCTTGAAGTTCGCAAAACCGAATTAGGGAGTTACATTTTTCGATATCCATTCATATGTCAAGCTGAGCTAGAATAATAAGTGTTACATTTAATTTATTTGAAGTTATAATGAACCTATATATGACATAGTACTATAGTCGTATATAACTAACCTATGCTAAAAACTTAAAAATAACCTGTTATGACCCCTTAGAACTAATCTATATTAAAAGCTACTCTAAAGCTTAAAGCTTGAGAGTCAAGTCCACGTTGTCCACCCTCTGCAACTCCCTGCGGCCCGGATCGATCCATCGACATCCTCCATCGACGTTCGTCGCTCCCCTGCGGTAATATTCCTCCGTTGAAGGCCTGTAGGTGCCGGTTGCTTGTTGTCGATTGAACATCGTCGACGGTGTAATGCCCCGCTCCGCACGACGCATTACGCTGAGACGTTGACTCAAAGAGTCACGTTGACCGAATAAAATGTATCGATGTGAATCGATACGAGAACTTACGTTGTCCCGAGCAATGCATCAAACTAAGTCGATGCAAAGAGTTGCATCATCCCAAAAGAAATGCATCGAGTCGAATCGATGCGAAGCGCCGCATTGCCCCGAAGGATAAGTGTGTTAAGTCGGCTCGAAGATTCTAAGAAATCGAATCGACCAAGGCGCAAGTCCGAATCGATGCAAGTATTGATTTTAGTTGATTTCATGTGCAGGCTATACGTTTACGCTGAAATATTAGAGGTCGACATTTTGCCTTATTCATTAAGGGGTCCGTGAAACCAAATCGTCGTCTTGCGACGAACTGAGGCATTGGCACGGTAAGCCAAATCGGACGTATAATTCAATGAAGTACGGAGTGCTCGAATGGCTAAGTCTGAAGAGTTGGCCGTACAACGAAGTTATGAAATCGAGCCGCATCGGCTCGACAAAACGACAAGGCGTATCGACTCAAGGTGGGAGGATTGACTCTTCTTTTTACTCTTTCATGCCTAAGTCAGAATATATCATTGTATGCTAAGTTAACCTGTCGATGCCACGGGCGTGGTCCGATCGGAAGATAAATCGTAGTGTGTGTCGAACACTAGTTAGAACAATTGAAATAAAACGTGCATCAAATGCACGAGTCGCTATGGAACATTGGATATCGCAAAGGCGAGCGCCTCGGTGTGCAAGCCGCAAGAACATGGGATAACTGTATTCGGCAAGTGTATACGTGCATGAGCCATTCCGTGCCTTCACGTACGAGTTAGAAAGGCTAGAACATTAAAAGACAATAGGCGAGCGCCCTAGCGTGCAAGCCACGAACATTGAACACTAAGGCATAGAACATGAAAATATGGCTTCGATGCATGCAACAAGTGCACGACGCGAAAGAAAGATGATAAGTGTGTCGAAACGTGCCTACGTGCATGAGATCATAAAAGATGGCTTCGTTGCGAAAGAATACAGTTGTGACATGAATGTGGCAGAACTGTCGGATATGACATGATGCCTCAAAAGTTATTCGGGACCTTCGGATCGTTTGGTTGACGAACATTGAGTTGAGGAATGATGCCATTGAACGTTGAAACGAAGTATGAAATATAAGAACATAGAAAGTTAATGGAAGAAATACAAGATGATAAAGTCTGAGTCTCGGACTCAAGATTACGTTTGGTTGTTTGATAAAGTCTGAGCCTCGAGCTGAAGACTATGTTTGGTTGTCTGAATAATATGGCGTTGCATGGTCGAATGGACTTGAGATAATTGTGATAAACTTCCGTACACGGAACGTTCCCTCCGAACGGGTGCACCGGGGCACCGGGATCGTTCGGCCTAGGAGGGATATAATCTTTGATGGACGCTCATCTGTAAAGTCCGATTAGCACCCGGTTATAGATGTAAAAAGTTGCAAATGATGGTAGGCACGCGATATGTTTCGGTTGTTGGGGTAGCAACCCAACCCGTGAAACGTCGGGCTACCCAAATTTGAGAAAAAAAGAATGAGAGAAAAGAAAGAAAGAAAGAAAGAAAGAAAGAAAGAAAAGAAAGAGAGAAAAAGAAAGAAAGAAACGCCTTTAGTCCATTTTGGCACGGATACGCCAAGACCATCATATAGTTAAAGAATGATGGGTTGAAAGTGCAGGCACGTAGGTGTCCCGCACACATAGATCATGCTTAGAAATGCACTTATAACATGACAGGGAAGGAATGAGGCGTATTCACCTTGCGCCGGTGCAAGGGCGAGTGCATCTATGCTGGTAAGAAGTCGCATCATGAAACAAGCACGAGTTTGCTTGCCTTCTTGCCTATTCAATTCGAATAACATGCTTGCCATGATAACATGTTTTACGCTTTCGGAGACATGTCCGCGGCCAGGTCGATCCAATTTCAGGTAACCATCTAAAATTATAGTGTCGATTAGTACATTAATTTGATTCTAGCTTTGATAAGAATATTGGTCAAGTCTGAGTTTGGAATTGGGTGAGTTCAGGTGTTCATGTCCCACGTTAGGATCGTGTACAGAAGTGTTCTGTGTTGGTGTCGGATGCAGATCGTGTCAAACGCTGTGTGTGTTCATGGAAGGGTCGTGTGCAGGAATTCATCTGGGTTTGGAGTTAGGCAGGGCAGGGTTTATCAGTCGACTCCATATTTTTCTATTCATAATTCAATTTGGTTGTATATATATATATATATATATATATATATATATATATATATATATATATATATATATATTGATGAGTCTCTGGGATTTTTCTATATAAATATTGTGTGTGTCCTACTGAACATTTTTGAGTGTTCTTTGAACTATGGTTCTATAGAATAAATGTTGGTGATGGCTAGACTTTTAGCTTGCTGAACTTTTGGTTGGTATAGATTAGATGGAGATCTGGGTTGTGTAAGTTGTTTGCAGGTGTCTGCGTGGAGACATTTTGAATTCAAAATGTAGCTGTTGGTTTCCATTAGGTTTCAGGATTGGGTGGCTGGACTTGTTGGAAGTATTACTAATAAATTGAGGAAAGATTTAGTTGTATATGGTCACTGGGGCTTGGTTTGGCTTGGAATCTAAATTTTACTGAGATTTGGATTTTTGTATGATGTTGTGATGGGTTTTGTCATACTAATTTGTATATTTTGGAAGTTTTTGTTCTAGTATACTTTTGGGCTTGAGTTTAAATTGTTCAGAAGAGGGAATGGTCTACTGGCTAAACAGTTAGGTTTTAGTAAGCTTTGTTAAATTGAGTGTTGGCTTAATTGATGTGTGTGGCATACAGGAGGATGCCATTTTACCTGAGTTTTGGATTATAAATAAGTTGCAGTCAAATCATGAGACTAAGTTAGCACTATAAACCTGTACTAATAATCCATATAGGTAATTACATTCAGTATATCTACAAGATAGTCTATCTCTAGATAGTTATGTTTTATGGGTGCATTTTATCATGCCATACTTAGGATATGTCCCATACATCCTGTGATAATCTATATTTTAGGGTTAGAGGTTTATAGTATGATAGTAATCAGGTTAGTGACTCTTCTATGAGTATTTTGGTTAAATTATCATAGTGAGATGTTATGGGCTAATAGACTCATAGGCTCTGTTTCTTTTATTATAGTTAGTCCTGTTGTTAGGAGTTAACATATTCTTTGACCAAGAATTTTCCATTAATCAACTTGTACCAATATAAATACAGGGAAGACATCCAGTTCCTGATTACCAGTACTTTTCGGAGCCAGGCAAGTACTTTTCTATGATTTTGTACATTTACATTCCTGTACCCTTTTCTTGTGACACTGTTATAGCACGACATCATGTATTCCTGTATTCTGGTACTCTTGCTCTTGTACTTGTTAGTGTCGGGTGGGGAAATACACTAGCCATGTGACCAAACCCGGTTACTATATATTCCTGTACCTAGCTTAGGCCTCGCACTGTGCACGCGGGTCCTAAGTCGTACCATATTCATGTACTCCTGTGCATGCTTCTGTACTTACCCCAGCCGGTCACATGGACTAGATGTATTTCGATATTGTGCACTTGTCATGTCTGGTACTTCAGGATTATAGTTTCATTCCTGTACTTTACATGTTCCTGTACTTTACATTCATGTACTATAGTTCCTGTACTTATTTTCCTGTACTACTTTTCTGTACTTCCATGTTCATTCCTGTATTTCATTTTCCTGTACTCCTGTACCCTGTTCATATCATGTTCATGTTTCATTACCTAGAACTGTACTTTGCTCCGCTCCTGAATAGGATATGTTGCAGGTATGCTTGCAGGACATTGATCTACTCTATGGGCCAGAGTCCAGGATTTAGCTGAGCAGGATGAGGCTTAGCTTGAGGCTTCAGGTTTAGATTACTTAGCTTTACTTTGAGATATTGCCTTTAGAGTTCATAGCACTTTTCATTCCTGTTGATTCTGGTACATTATGATATCTGGATTTGTGGATTATGGTGATCATTCTGGGATACGTTTTTAGATGCTGTGATTCTATACTTTCATGTTTATCTGGTTAGTTTTCCCTAGCTTGGTACAGCTTACTTCGTCGTGTCTAACGACGAAGGCTGGGCGTGTCCGACTCGTGTCCGATTATTCGGGAGCGGGTCGTGACAACGAGCGCAACTCCAGGCTCGTACGGTATCACGCGCCCTGGAGGACGATGATTCGGGTGATTCCGGGTCGGGGCGTGACAGACGGTGCCGGTGCACGCACATAAGGCCTGTGCCCCCTTGAGTTCGCTTGAACATCCATCGACCATGGGTCGTAACTTTCCCAAGAAACAGTCATACTAGGCGCGACGGACCGGTTCACGACATGGTACCGATGATTGGTTCCGTTGCCAACCCTGCTACTGCTTCCACCGCCGCTGCCACTGCTGCCACTGCTGCCATCGTGCCTGGCGATGGCGCGCTCCCTTTTGTGCTTGTTCTGGTGCCCTCCGAGTGCCTGCCCGCTGTAGAACTTGCGCGGGCAGTAGGTGCACGAGTACGTGCGCTGCATCTCCGGCTCGGGCGATGACATCTCCCTCTTCGCCTCCACTACCGGCTCTCTTCTCTGCCACCGGCCGGGACGGTGCATCATCAAGCTGTCCAATCAGGTCCAACTCAATTACCACCGCACCCAGTAGTGGTTGCCATAATGACGAACGTGAGTTCTCCGGGATGCACAAAGACTCCATGATCTCTTTCTAATAATTTTTCTAATGGTTTGAATATAATTCTGGATATAATCCTTCAAACCTTCAACCATTTAAATAGGTTTGGTGGGAGTAAAAGAAGCAACTCTGAGAGATTATTTGCATTTAATGACCTTTCTTTCTCATACAATTCTTTCCTTGCATGTTATTCTATGAGTTATAGAATCAAAAAAAAAAGAAAAAAAGGTGTGTAATCTATACATCTAAGTACATATAACTGCCATTTTTGGTTGCCAATATATAAGGATGAGTCATGATTGGATCGGAATGGGTTCATGTGTGGGACTTGTGGGTCCGGTTAATACGTGTGGCTTTGTAAAAGAATTTTGCTGGTTCTCCTCCCTCCCTCCCTTCCAAGTCATCTCTTCTCGCTCTATTTTTACATAGGCAAATGTTAAAGGCCACCCCCTTTTTACTAAGGGCAACCCATATACTAAGGACAACCATGCCTTTGTATTTTTTTTTACTAAGAGCAACCTAAAGTTCACAAGTTTACTAAGGGCCACCAAGATTTGGGGCTGTGAACTTTAGGTTGCTCTTACACAGCCCCAGAGATAAAATTAGCAGGCATCCATTCTCGAGTCGAGTCGAGGAGCAAGCAGGGATGAAGTGCTTACCATCTGGCTCGTGCCGAAACCTTCAGCGCCATCGGCCGGGGCTCATAGCACGGCCCCTCCGCCGCCACCTTCTGAAGCCCGTAGAGCCGCATCCTCACGTCGTGGCTAAGCCTCGACATCGCCCTCCCGCCATTTTCGCTGCCGGCGTACTCCGCGGCCACGCAGAAGAGCTTCTCCGTCCCGCTCCTCTCGATCCCCTCCCACTCGTCCTCTCCATGGAGGAGAGATCCCTAGCGTCCCGACTCTTCCTCCTCCGACTCAAATTCATATACCTCCTCTTTCGCCAGCTCCACCTCGGAAAAGGCTACTCCTGATGCCTCATATGCTCTGCGCATCTCCAGACTCCGGTAGAGTTCGTCGGCGTGAGCCTCGCCTGACCTCTCCAAACCTCCTCCTGCTTCTGCTTGTGGTTGAACATCGTCGACGAGTTCAGATCCTTCCGATATCTCCCTCTTCGAGCTGAGTCGCGACGGATCTAAAAAATTACCGCCAGACAAGCCCTCCAGATGGTTGTGAACTTTAGGTTGCTCTTACACAGCCCCAGCTCTACCTCCCTCCTACCGCCGCAGCCCCCCTAGCTCCCCTCCCTTGCCGGTGAGACCCCCTTTCGTTCGTTCAACAAAAGGAAGAAAGAAGAGCAACCATGGATCGTTCGCGGGGAAGGGGGACTGCATGCCTTGCCTGCAGTCCTGTCTTCACTTTGGATTACAGGCAAGCCTTGCAGTCACTGTACGTAAAAAAAAAATAGAAAAGATTGTCAATCGAAGACTGCAGGCAAGTCCTGCAGTCCTCGATTGACAGGAGCGGGGTGGCCCTTAGTATTTTCAAAATGGCAAACTTGTAAATTTTTTTAAAGTTTTAAGTTGGTGGCCCTTAGTAAAAAGGGGGTGACCTTTAACATTTGCCTTTTACATATTCTCCCCCGAGCCAAGTCTTAATCGAATTTTTTTGAGAAAATTTGAGTGGCACCCCACTTTTGTTACGCTTATTTAAGGTGCACCCCACATGTTTACATGAATGCATGACACCCCCCACTTTTAACGTTTTCCGTCCAAGACTAACAGTTGACCGCTTTGACCATTTTTTTTAGACGAAAATACCTCCTGCCTGTTGTCATCTTACCCGCATCAACTGTCCGTCTCCCCACGCCGTGCTCGGCCTCCCTCCACGGCGTCGCCGCACCCCCCTCCCCGCACCCCCCCCGGCCATCACCACCACCATCATCACCACAATCATCACCACCATCAACCATCATCACCACCACCGACCCCCTTCCCCCCCCCTCCCGCTCCGCCCCCACCCCTCCCCCTCCCGCTCCGCTCCCCTACCCCCACCGCCACCGTATCACCATCATCACCAGCAGCAGCGGCGACGGCGGTGGGGGCTAGGGGGCGGAGCGGGAGGGGGGGGATGGGGTCGGTGGTGGTGATGATGGTTGATGGTGGTGATGATGGAGGTGATGGTGGTGGTGGTGGTGGTGATGGCCGGGGGGGGTGCGGCGAGGTCGGGGGGAGGGGGGGGGGTGCGGCGAGGTAGGGGGAGGGGCCGAGCACGGCGGGGGACAGCCACGTGTGACGGGAAGGGGGGACACACAAAAGGAGACGAGGGCATTTTCGTCAAAAAAATTGGTCAAAGCGGTCAACTGTTAGTTTTGGACGAAAAACGTTGAAAGTGGGGGGTGTCATACATTCATGTAAACATGTGGGGTGCACCTTAAATAAGCGTAACAAAAGTGGGATGCCGCTCAAATTTTCTCAAATTTTTTCAACCCTATCAAAAATTCCTCTCTCCTTCTCTCACCTCCCCTATTTATTTTCTCCAAACGCTATTTTCAAAACCCCCAGGTCCTCCTCCTAATCTCAAACCCTAACCCTAGAAACCCTCTATCCTTTGAAAGCCTAGACTATTTCTCCAATTTATGTTACATTGGGCTTTCTTTAGTTTACAAAAGTTTCCGGCACTATTGTGGATGACGTCAAAGTGGGAGTACTCTAATGTAAGTTTTTATTAATTTTTTAATAATATTTTATGTTGGTTTTGTGATTGTTGATCTCTAAAATGAGTATTATCCGATGGTTTCCATAGGCATCATTCAAAGGTGAGGTCAATTAAAGCTACTTTGGTGCTATAATATGGTTGTTGGAAGTTAGAATACATGTGTTGGTTTGGGCATATAAGTTCTTGTTACCTATTGCTTATTCACAGTGGATTTTTTTTTTCTTGAATGGTTCTTGTTACCTATTGCTTATTCACATCTCTACATACTTACCTATTTGCTTCTTGAAAGGTCTGGGTTGATTTATTTTAATACATACACATTGCACCTATTTGCTTAATTTTTTTTTTTTTTTTTTTTTTTTTGCACCATTTTGGTAATATTATGTAGTCATCAATATTTATTTGTCTATCGTCCCTACAAATTACCTATTAGCTTCTTGAAAGGTCTGAGTGGATTTTTCTGATTCTTATTCTTGACGTAGCATATTTTGGAGTTACTTGTAGTTGTGATTTTCTCCTTGATGTATCACTTGTAATTTTAGTTTTCTCCTTGATGTGTCATTGCTTAAGGTAATAAAAGTGATGCCTGACATATTGTTCAAGATAATAATGACCGCTACACATATTAACTTTAGGCTAAATTACCACGGTTTTTTAACTTGATACCCTCAACTTTTATAGGTACTAACTTGATACCCTGTGCCCCCCCCCCCCCCCCCCCCCCCCTTCTCTTTCCGGCTGTGGCAGTGTACGGGCGGCGCGAGCAGGAGGCGGCGCGCGGGGCAGTGCGCCGCGTTTATTATGGTAAAATTTTCATCAACTTTCTGGTCATACGTCCATGGAATAGACCTAATTTGACCATTTATATCTTGATCAAACATAATTCACATGGTATCCCATCAAAAAGTACTACTTGATGTACTATACCTATTCTTGGAAGATGATAAAAACTCTTTGCTCAGTTTTCTCTTTGTAATTGAAGACCGATAACAAGTATAGGCTAATTCTTACTTTCTGATTAATTATGGTAGTTATAAGTTATAACCCCGTTTGTTTGATTGCCGTAATTGGAGTTCCTATACACAGAGAATGAGGCTTGGTTAGCTAAAGCTTACTTTCCATTTGGTTTAATTTAAAAGTGAAAAGCCAATTTATAAACTTCTGAAATTTTCTTGATATATTTTTTAGCTGCTTCCTTGCTTAGAACATTCTTTTAACAATACAAGTTATTACTCGATTTTTTTAGTTTGTTGAATTTTCTCAGTATAGTTTAGCAGTTGTCTTGCTAAAGATTTATTGTACCTGTACAATTTTCTCTACAAAAGCCTTCATTGCACTAAAAACTGGCAGAAAAAAAAAATTCTTATCTATATCAAAATCACGTTTGCAGTTGCTCAAGCTGCAGCTACTCCATGAAAGAGCTTTGCATCGGTAATTTTCTGAATCTATCTAGTCTTCTTGCCCTGAAAGTTCTTGATACAAGTAATGTAGATTAACAAATCAAATCTGATATAGAGGACAATTGAAAGTTGCTCAACAATTATCTTACAAGTTTGGGGTCCTGGCCTCTCCTGTAATTGGAGTGGACATGGAGATTAAAACTGAGGCAAGCCTTAGTATGCTGATACTCTACTTTCAGCCACCCAATTTAGTCAGAATTATATCCATTTGATTCTAAATATAGTAAACTGTAATTGTTTTATACATTTATTTCATGAGTCGATTGCGGTGCTCATTCCCAAATGGACACCCGCTTATCCCATGCCGACTCGGCTCACCCCGATGAGCTTGACGAGGAGTTTGACACTTTCCACACCTCTCGTCCATCGGATATTATGAGGATGAGGTACAACTGGCTGAGGAGTGTCGTAGAGATCATCCAGACTGTGGTTGGTGATCTTGCTGCCTAGGGAGAGAGGCTGCAGTCTTTGTTGAGCTGGAGGGACCCTTGTGCGACCGCACTCTTTGTGACCTTCTGTTTGGTGGAGGTGATCATTCTGTATGTGACCGCTTTCCGTGTCGTGGCCTTCCTGGTGAGTCTATATATGTTGAGGCATCCTAGGTTCCGCCACAGACCCTTCGGTGCCGTTGAACATCTTCAGAATACTTTCTGCAAGAACTGATAGCATGTTGTAAGGTGAATCATTTTCTCTATTTTTACTTGTTACAAAACTCTTGCTCAGTTGAATAACGTCACCTAATCTAATCTTCACTTTTATGCTACTCTTAGGTTTTAGTATATTGTTGTGTTAGTTATAGTTATTATGTCATAGCATGTGGTGAATATGTAGTTGCTCTTCTATCCTACCTTTATACCATAGAGAAGGAAGGGACTAATGTGTCAATTATTTCTGTTATGTTCATTGATAATTGATCACTTGGGCAATGCAGAAAGAAATGTATGTTTATTTGAAATGGATTTCTATTATGTTCATTGATAATTCTCCATTTTAGATATATCATATATCTTCAATGTTGGGATGTTCTGGAACTGTGTTCCCTAACTACTAAAAGAAAATAAGTCAAGGTGGTTGTCTTTTGATTGGAAGAGTTGTAGACATACATCGGTCTATCTAAAAACTTTGCACTGAAGTTTCAATAAACAAGAGAGCATATTTGTTGATCTTGTGATCCTTTCTCTAAGAACATTACCTTATTCTTGATAAGTTTCCTACATCTGATTTTAAATAGTGTTGTTTATATATTTTTCTTTTCCCTCTAGGTAGCAGCTATGGCACATTCTATTTTCTGCATATGCTATAAGTCCAATCTGCATGTTGAGAATGCCTTTGTTCTTTTATTGCTTGCTGAAATACACAAGGTAATTGTTGATACTATTTGTGCATTGTTTTGTAAAACGATACATAGAACATAAAAAACCTTCAACAATATGCATGTATTCTTTGTCATGTTAGGTATGCAATTGATGTTATTTTCTTTCTCTTGAGATAGAAATCAGGCAATGTTGTTTTAGATTCCCCTTATGCATTAACAGCCTTGTCATTTTACCAGTCATTTAACTTAGATTTGCTTGAAGCTTCTGCTATTCTGGCACTCGCTGAAATTTGGCTCTCTTGGAGCAACCCATGCAAAGAGAGCATCAAACCTTATGCATAAGACACTTCCAACAATTATGGGTCATGGAGGGCTAGAGCTCCGTGCACGAGCCAATATCGCACGTGCAAAATGCTACCTATTAGATCCATACTTTTCAGGTAATATTTTTTCTAGTCTCCAACTATCCTGGAAATTACTAATCAAGATGGCATGTTGGTGCTTCAAATATTTAACAAATTTAGGAAGATAGTGTTCATATAACTGTAACTGGTTTAGTGATTTCAGATCAAAATGGCATATCAAAATGGGAAGCCAAATTTGTATCTTTATGACTATAAAAAGAGCCCACTAAATCAGTTTAAATGTAGAGAATAATTTGGAAAAAAGAAAATTGTAGAGAATAATTTGGACTTCAAGTGTTCCTTAATTGTGTCACTGTAACACATGTTTTTCCCTTATCCAGACAATTTCATGATCAAATCAGTGTGTATCAGTTTCGACAATATAATATTTTTCTTTAGTATGTATCTGTTTGGACATTTATTTATTATAATCATGTGTCATCCAATGAAATTAGTTTTCGGTTGATTTGTTTTATTATCAGTAAATTAATCTTGCTCTCTTTTCAAATTATTTTCCAGGATAGAATTGTCAACCACCATGAATCTGAAATTAACGGTTTGAGGAAAGAGAGAGAGGAAGGATCATATCAGTAAGATAATATCCTGGAAAATAATTTCATGCACAATGGCTTACAATTGTATACGCTCATGCATTCATAATCCAATTTCATGCACAATGTATATGATATTTTATTTTTTGACAAAATAATTTTATTATAGGAATCGAGTCATCATGGGGAATTCGCAGTTAGCATGACATTTCGAGTTGTCTAGAGTGAAGATGAAAGATTGGATTTGAACATTTGCAGGACATAAAGGGCCAGTCTGGAGTTATTGCCTTAATACCAATGCCCTATGCGTTGCTTCAGGATCAACTGATTTTTGCTTGCTTTATGTAGTTGGTGTTATGTTGTAAATATCTGTTGTTGGTCAATATAACAGAAGATGAGAGAGACGTTTAATTATGTAAAAAGATTTTAGTTCATTTAGTAATTGATTAGAGGACGTTCAATGATGTAAAGCACTAAGGGTTTATTTTGTAAATGATGAAATATTCGTTTAATGATGTTATAAAATTACAATTATTTTTTGCTAATGCAATACTACAATATGCAATTGAACTTATATAGTTAGTTATATATGGATTTTGTTATATATGCATTTTAATTGTATGTTTTATAAGCGGAACATGGAAATAATAATTTTAAATAATTAGTATAATTGTTATTACTTTTTGGGATGGATATGTAATTGTCCTAAAAATGAACTACATAATTTTGTGACCATTCTCAATCTGTTCCGTATTTTAGGACAGTTTTTATTTGTCATAAATATTTATATTTTGGGATAGTTTAATATACCGTCACAAAAATATAATAATTTAGTCTCTTTTGGGATGATTAGCTTTTTCGACCCTAAAATTTAATTAGGACGGGTTTTTTTTTTCGTCCCAAAACTTTTTGCCACGCTAACCTAATAGTATTGTTAAATATCATCCTAAAATTCGTTCCAAATTACAATATATGACCGATTTGGACATTTTTAAGACGGATTTTTGGCATTCCAGAAAGACACTTTTTTTTTGTAGTGAAATATATATATTGAGATGCTAGATTAGGCAAAGCGGTATTTAGGAAAATCAAATATTTTATTTTCTATTGTAATCTATCCGTATATTCATGACAAACTAAGATTCGTATATTTTAATGCATACATAAAATATGGTAATAATAACTATTGTCAATCCTGGACAAATATACTAAATATATTTCAATAAGATTCGCATTCGAGAAACAAAATTGTAGATATTTTAGATTTAAGGATAATTGTGTTTGTTTTTTAGGTGAATTTTTTTTTTTTATTAGAACTTTAGCGTTATTGATAGAAAGAGATGAACTAATAATTTCAGATATAGTCACCACAATTTCTTAAGTTCATAAATATAAAAAATTTAATTTCGTGCGAAATAGTCTTATTTTAATTCATATATTTTTTTTTCATATAAATATAACATTAATTAGTATAATATCTACGAAAAGTTTGTGCTTTAAGTTTAGATTGTATAAGATTGGCATCCCGTGTAATATCCACATGTATCAAGAAACCTAATCTGGGTCATTTCTCATAGAGCTATCAACCGGGCCGGGCCGGCCCAAGCCCGCACAAGTTGGATCTGAAAAATTGGCCCATGTGCCAGCCCGGCCAGATTAATCGTGGATCCGGACCGGCTCGATCCTGTATAATGGGTCGTGTTGGGCCACGTATATCGGCCCATAATATAGAACCGGCCCGAAGCTTAATCTCGATCCGGCCCAAAGTTCGACCCGACCCGACCCACCCCAATAGAAAAAAGTAGTAGTTTGCACACAAGTATCACCATCCTTTGCCAATGAGCCACAACCAATCAGGTAACACGTTGAGAATATGCCTCCTAGAAGAAAGAGGACCATCAATTTTCCCAAGGCATTCTACCCAGGTTCCTGCACAGAGTCCATTTTTGTTCACCTACCAAAACTAGATGGGTTGTTCATCTCCCAATAAAAATATGACATTTGGCATTTTTATCCCACACAAACCACTTTGTAAGTGGTTTTATTCACCCACCAAAATAGTTTTGTACTACGTGTTATATATTTTATTGGGAGGTGGACATCTCACCTAGTTTTGGTGGGTGAACAAAATGGACTCCCTTGCACAACAAAACCCAGCTATTACTTATGCTAAGAAGAATGTACACAGTAAATGGCCATTACTAAGACCTTGTACCTTTAAGTCTCTCTAGCTCTCTAATTCCCTATATCTATCCTCCCCTCTGGCTCTAATGATCGATCATGTTGTTGTTTGCTTCTTCTTCTTAATTAATTAGGATGCTTAGCTAGCAATATATGTTTAATTAATGTACTACTAGCATGCAATAGTCACCTGTTCGATCTATGTATTAATTCTAGAACTGTCAAGTGGGCCGGATTGTTCGGCCCCATATTAGGTCGTGCCCGCCCGGTCCGGTCTGACCGCCCAACGTGCCGTGGTCACGTTGTGACTGGACTTAAATTTTTCATCCATGGCTCGCCGGACCGTCCCGGCCCAGTCCGGCCCACTTGACGCTCTAGTTTCTGAGCATGTGCAAGTTATATGATCCTACAGGACCCCAAAATGTAAAATATTCCAAAATTTTAACCTCCGTGTAGATTACTAATGTAAACCTCCATTTTAGATGTAGGTCTCCCTATTTTTAGAAACTACATTAGCAAGCCCTTTGAATGTCAAAAAATGTCCTTTTTAGTAGTTACCATTTTTAGTATTCGTATATGACTCTTAGATGTCATCGATCTTGAACCTAATTATACAATAACAAGAATGAAGCAGAAAAGTGGATTTTGATTTGATTAGAGTTACCTATACAACCTCGATAATCGAATTCATATAGCCTAAGAAACACTCTATATATCTCTGAACAACTTATAATAGCTCCTCATACTTTTACAGGATTTTATAGTATTTTAGAGAATTTATTGTGAATTATTACTCAAAATTACTAAGAAAACCAATTTATAGAAACCTATAGAAATTTACCACTTAAAATTTGTTGGTGTTTTTGCCTTTGGACTAGAAAAGATAGTCCCACATCGGTTACACCAAATGGTGAGTATCTCAATATAATGCATTGCTTGTGTTGAGGTGTGCACATGAGGTGTAGTGGGGCACAAGTTTGTGCCATGTGGGAGTATTTTCCTAGAAGGAAAAAGGATTAAATCCAACAATGTTCCAAGTTGTTTTTGTTGTTGCGGACTCGGACTCGGACACGGACTCCAGGATGTCTCGTGCATGCACGGAGTGTTCGGGGGGTAGACGTGGACTGGCACACTTCTATGCTGATTGTGGGATGATCTAAAATATCAAACTCTATTTTTGAGTATTGGTATTTTAGTCCCACATCGTAGGAGAAGGTGAAGTCTCAACTCCACTCTATATAGAGCCCCTTGGCCTCCTTTGAAAGATGCATCAAGAAGAGTTAAGGGAGTCTGTAAAGTCCAAGAAGACGTTCAAGTCTCAAATATTGACTTACGAGCGTTCCAGAAGTTCTTCGTGAACTTGCTGGTTCCTGGAAGCAGATCGTGTTAGGGCGAATCTTGCTTTGAGCAACGGTGATCTTAATCACCCCAGCAAGAACCTTCCTCTTCTTCTTCTCTTTTCTTCTTTCTTCCTTCATCTGAGTTGTAACTCAGTTCTGTCCGTCTGCAACTGCGATTGCAAGGAAGAACGTGAGATTTACTTTCTGAACTCAGTTCTGTCCGTCAGCAACTACGATTGCGAGAAACGTGAGATTTACTTTCTGATTGTTGCTTTTGTAATCAGATTTATATTATAGTGTTCCTCTTGGATCTCGAGAATAATCAGAAGGTGAACGTTTGTTGAACCTCTGATCTCGACATCGAGTCTACCATATTGATCAAGCCCCGGGAATAACAATCTCAAAGCAAGATCCTTGTAGATGGAGACCTCGCGTGCTTCTCTCATCGATACCAGCTTTAACAAGTTGAGAAATTCGACGGAGAACATTTCTAAATTTGGAAGAGGAAGGTCACCCTTAATCTTCAACTCGTGGACGTAGACCATGTGTTCATTGAGGATGAACCGACGAATCCAGAAGGAGAACTGCCGATGCTATTGTTGCTGCACTCATCAAGCAGAGCAAATGGAAGAGAGAAAACATCATCTGTAACTGCTGATTCTCAATTCTATGGAAGACTCTCTGGCAGAGTCATATTCCAAGAAGGTGAAGGCCAAAGAGATCTGGGATTCTTTGGGTAAGCTATATGAAGATGATGAGAACAGGTCCAAAATCTCATCGTCGAGAAGTACCACAAGTGACTCTTTGAAGACGAGATGGCGATGCTACCTCAAGTGAAAGAATTCCTGAAGTTGCGCCAGAAGTTAGATGACGAAAAGATGCCCCTCGTCGACATGTTTGTCGTTGGAGGGATAGTCTCGAAACTTTCTGCTGGTTGGAGCAACTTTATGCTAGAATGCATCGGAAGAAGCTAAACATTAGCTTGGAAGATCTTCTATAAGAGATCCACGTTGAGGACGAAATACGATCTCAACAGAAGATGGACTCTCTATCCAAACAACTGGCTAAGGCCAACTTGGTGCAAACAAGAGAGTTCAAAGGGAAGCAGGTGGCTTCTCATCATAAGAAGAAGGACTCCACAAATCTGAAAGTGAAGGGTCCTTCGTTCAAGCAACAGAAGTCCAAGTCCCACGTGACTTGCTTCAACTGTGGCAAATGGCCACTACATGAGTGAATGCAAATCCAAGCCCAAACCAAAATAGCAGGTATAGCTAAACTTGGTTATTTTGATTACTTAACTTGGTTGCTACTGTTGCACATGTTGATTATCTAGCGTGGTAGCTGACTAGTGGTCTGACATTAGTGCATCTGACCACGTGTGCTCTCAAAGGAGTTTGTTCACCAAGGACGAGCCATGTTATGACGAAGGTCTCGATGGCGAACATATATCTAGCAGAAGTTCTGAAGATCGAGACAGTGGTTATTAACCACCGACAAGGACACTGGAATGCGTGTTGCACGTACCAGAGATTTTTCGGCGATCTGATCTCAGAAAGTCTGTTATACAGACTTGAAAGATGGACATTCGTACTAGCCAGATGGTAATTTTTTGGCGAGGAACATGCTTCGAAAAGATGTTCGGTGCTGAAAGAATGTTCGAACTTCTGCTGATGACGATGAAGTTACTTCATTGAGTGGACTGAGAGTTGTTCTATGACATAAGCAGACTCAAGCTGTCCTACCGGGATCTTATCTTCGGAATGTGGGGGTAAGGAGGTGGAAGAGTTTAAGGTCTGTGCAGATACAAGACTGTTGGGAAGCTGCTCAGACGATTGAACTAAAGTACTGATTATCTGGAGTTAGTACACTCAGATATCTGTGACTTTTATCAATTCTTCACAGAGGCCGGTTCGAAGTGTTTCTCGAAGTGCACGTTCGCATGACTTCTCAAGTAGAAGGATGCAGCATTCGAGTAGTTCAGAGAGTCCAGGGCTGAAGCTGAACGTTAAACCGATCTACAACTACTCAGAATTGATCGAGATGTAGAGTATAGGTCTCATGAATTCGCATCGTTCTACAAAGAACATGGAATCATCAATGAGACTACTGCTTCGTATTCTTCTCAATCTAACGGGGTAGCGGAGAGGAAGAACATAACGTTGACCGAAATGATGAACTCAATGCTGATAACTATGGGTCTTCCTAAATGCTAATGGGAAGAAGCTGCATTGACGACCACTTTTATTCTAAATAGAGTACCGTATGCAACTTCGGACGTAACTCCTCATGAACTCTGGTTCAAAGTCAGACCTAACTTGAATGTCATTGGAGTGTGGGGGTGTCTGGCCTATGTGAAGCTCCAAGATCTGAAGATTCAGAAGCTGGGGACAAGGACAACGAAAACGATCTTCTTGGGGTATGCCGAGAAGAGTGATGCTCGGAAATTTTTTGATATTGAGTCAAATCATATCATCGAATCTCGCGATGCTGAATATTTTGAAGACAAGTTTATAAGGCATAATAACATTGTTCTAACGGACATTCCGGAGAATGATGAAGGTGCAAAGGTGACTGAGATCTTCAATGAGCCAGTTGTCCAAGATGAAGTTGCTACTGAGGAGACAACGATTGAACCAGAACTCGCTGAGCCGTCGTCGAAGCGAGCGAGGAGGCCGAAGAACTTCGGAGATGACTTCGTCACCTATCATGTGGAAGCAGATCCGCTTACCTATGATGAGGCGATGAATACCAGAGATGCTATTTTCTGAAAGGAGGCGATAGACAATAAAATTGAATCAATCACCTCCAATAACACTTGGGTGTTGGTTGATCTTCCTGAAGGAGCAAAACCTATCGGATGCAAGTGGATCTTCAAGAAGAAGATGAAAGCTGATGGAATCATTAACAAGTTCAAGGTCAGGTTAGTGGCAAAGGAGTTTTTTCAGAAGCAGGAGATCGACTACTTTGACACGTATGCTCCAGTAGATCGGATGACCACCATCAGAATGTTGATTGCTCTCGCAGCGATACATAAGATGGTGATACATCAGATGGATGTGAAAATGACATTCCTGAATGGCGCTGACCGAAGAGATCTACATGCAACAACCAGAAAGGTTTGTCGTCAAAGGTCTTGAAGACAAAGTCTGCAAGTTGGTAAAATCTCTGTACGGTTTAAAGCAAGCTCCCAAAATGTGGCATGAGAAGTTTGACAAAGCCATAAGGTCAAATGGCTACAGTGTCAGTGAAACAGACAAGTGCGTCTATACGAAGTTTGCTGACGGAAGAGGAGTCATCGTTTGTCTATACGTGGACGACATGCTAATCCTAGGTACGGATATAAGCTGTGTCACAAAGACAAAGAAGTTCCTCTCGATGAAGTTCAGTATGAAGGACTTGGGGATGCTGATGTTATTTTGGGACTCAAGATCATCCGGACAGACACTGGATTAGTGCTGTCACAATTTCATTACATTGAGAAGATGCTCACTTGATACGGGTATCATGATCTTCCTTTAATTGATACGCCGTACCGGGGTCAGAAGCTGGAGCCAAACTCGAAGGAAAGCGTCAGGCAGCTGGAGTATGCAAGCATAATCGGAGTTTGATGCATGCCACTACTGCCACAAGGCCTGACATAGCTTTCGTCGTGGGAATGCTGAGTCGTTTCACGAGCAATCCAGGCATTAAGCACTGGAAAGCTGTGAAACGGGTTATGAGATATCTCAAGAAGACTCAGACATATGCACTGCACTACAGCGGAGATCTGCCGGTAGTGGAAGGCTTCAGTGATGCCAGTTGGTGCTTAGAATTAGAGAGCGAGAGGTCCACAGGTGGATTCATATTCACTATGGTGGAGTTGCTATATCGTGGAAATCGAAGAAGCAGACTATGCTCTCGCGGTCATCCATGAAATCTGAGTTCTTTGCACTTGATACCGCAGCGGAGGAAGTAGAATGGCTTCGGGCTCATGTATGATCTTCCAGTGGTTGGGACGCAAATACCGGGATACCGATATACTGCGACAACCAGGCGACTGCGGCGGTGGCATCAAATGACCTTGTCATAGTTTTCTTAAATTCCCATGTATTTATATATATAATATATTATATATATATATAATTATATATATATATGAGGAAAATATACCTAAGGTCGACCTTAGGTAAGTTACCTAAGGTCGACCTCATTTTCCTCACTTTACAACATTTTTTTCTTGAATTTTTTTTTATGGGATTCATCTACACCTTATTGATTGGCAACATACCAAATTTCAAGAAAAATAATATTGTTTAGCCCCCTATCTATCCCTTGCAAAATCGACGGTCTAAAACTTTGCTGCTACACCGTCGATTTTGCACCTTATTGATAGGGGGCTAAACAATATTATTTTTTCTTGAAATTTGGTATGTTGCCAATCAATAAGGTGTAGATGAATTCCATAAAAAAAATTCAAGAAAAAATGTTGTAAAGTGAGGAAAATGAGGTCGACCTTAGGTACATTTTCTCTCTCTCTCTCTCTCTCCTCTCTCTCTCTCTCTATATATATATATATATATATATATATTATATATATTATATATAAAATATCTATTTATTTATTTTTAAATAGAAATACCTACTTGTAAGTTTAACCCCCCCAAACTTTTATTATTGCATAATGCAATAAGTCCTTTTGCATCCAAACCCTCCAAACAAACATGCAATTCCTTATTGGGTAGGGACACTTGTCATTGATTTGTGGTTAGGAAGTTTCATGAATGGACATGTGTCAAGAATTGGATGAAAAAAAAAAATCTTCACACTCTCCCTCTCCACTTCTTGCCCCCCCCCCCTTTTCTCTCTCTCCTCTTCACAACTTCTTCTTCAACTTCTTCTTTTCGTCCTCCAACTCCATTTCTTCTAAAAATTTCCAAAAAAAAGAATTTTAGGTATAAATCCTTTTTACTTTTCTTTCCCTTCTTCCTTTACCAAACTCTTTCCTTAATTAAACCCTAACTTCTTTATGTGTATAAATTTGTGTGTGCTTCTCAATTTTAGGGTTAAATTTTGGAGTTTAAATTGTTCCAAAACCTCTCAAACCCAAGGCAAGCTCTCTACCATTCTTCAACCTCTCATTTTTTTTATTTTTGAATTCTCATATTCCAAGATTTATACTTGTAGTTGTTCTAGTGTCATTAATGCAAGTTTAAGGTTATATAGAAAATCTTTGGATGCGTCAAGAAGTAATTATTTGTGGCAAAATTTTGAACATCATAGTTTGGACCCATTTATATATATATATATATATATATATATATATATATTATGTGGTGTGTTTGTGTGTGTGTGTGTGTGGGTCTCTAAGAGAAATAATACTTGTTAAGGAGAGCTAATAATATTGTTGATCACAATAGCATGGTTTACTATGTAGTAAATATCCTTAGAGGCTATGTCTAGAAAATGGTCTTATCACTAACTTTGATACCTTAAAATATATATATATATATATATATATATATAATATATATATTATATATATAGATATATATATATACTAGTCATAAAAAAAAATATAAAAAAAATATATATATATAAAAAAAAAATATATATATATATATATATACTAGTCATAACCCGTACCCATAGGACACGGTTCATTTAAGGTATTCCCCCAAAATCTTGGACCCCCAATTTTAAAAACAATAATAATTATGAGGCCCCCATCAAAATAATAAATCACAACCACTGCTGGATGTGATTTTTCTTTGGATTCTCCATATCTCACTCTCAATAATGCTCATCCACAATCATTATGAGCCCCCATCAAAATAAATTCCAACCATCAAAATATTAAATCCCCATCTTTGAATTCCCCATAAAACCCCACTCCCAATAATGCTCTTCTCCATAAAACCTCACTCCCAATAATGCTCTTCCCCATAAAATCCCACAACCGTTGATTCACCAAGATTAAATCTCAACCACTCTTTATCTTGGCACAGTTAGCCCTAGGATTGATAAAAGATTCTCACATTGGCCTACATTTCTCCTTGACCATCTCAAACATTCCAAAAGTTTGGTTCTTTCTTTTCTCAAAACCCACTAAAATTCACATGAAAATTATGGAAACCAGCAATAATCAGACCAAAAAGAACCGAAATTTGGTTCTTTTCTCTACAAAAGAACCAATTTTAAAAGCATAGGAAGCTTGTAAAAGTACGTAAAAGAAGAAAACGTATCTTCGCAGGTAAATCAATCGATAAGGATGACTCCTATTTCATTTATAGCATGCTACTCATAGTTGTAATTGATAAATTCACTGATTCTGCAAGAAACTAAATAATTTGTTTTTCTTTGTGTAGCATAGAGTATATTTATCTTTTTTAGCATGTTAATTTGTTTGCTATTTTGCTCAGATACCATATTGAACTCTAGAGGTTTCTACATTGAAGAAACCTGAGATATGTAAATGAAGAAACCTGAGATGAAGAAACCTGAGATATGGAAAATATGGAAAATATGGAAAACCTGAGATGAAGAAACCTGAGATATTTTCCTTTGTATATATGAGATGAAGAACCTGAGATATGGAATATGAGAAGAAACCTGAGATACCATATTTACATATAAAGCCTGAGATACATTGAAGAAAAGAAACATGCTAGCTTCCCCAAATCGGAGAAGAAACCCTAGAGGTTTCTACTTGGTGTCCCTGATAGATACCATATTGAACTCCATCTCCATGACATTAACACCAAAACTCCATAAGTTCAGGAGTTGAGATGAAGAAGCTCAAAGGTTAAAATCATACTATTCAAATAAGGATCGCTCTAAAGGAAAATAAAAAAACCCACTAAAATTCACACGAAACCCACTAAAATTAACATGCTAAAATAGCAAAAATTAACATGCTAAAAGTAACAAATGAATGTGAAGTGTCTCTCGTTTCACTATCAAGATATCAAAATATATGACATACTTTTCCTCGTGTAATGATTAGTAGGGGATGTAGTAGTTGATTACATCACGCCTTTACTGTATATGCCTGTTGATTTTGTTCATTATAACTTGAACGCTAATATTAACTTGAAGGCTTATGAGCTGTTTGTGGGTTTTGGCTATGTTAAGATACAAACACATTTTGGTTAGTCTTAAAGAGGGTTTGGCTAGGACAATCGGAAGGGGCAAACCTTTATGGACTCACTGGCAGTGGCAATCCAGCTACTGTATCAATGCTTAGGAAACAATTCTACTCATGTAATTGCATGAGGAACATATATAGAATTAGAGCTTATTTCCTCTGAAGTTTGTCATGCTACTTCTGATGAGGTACTTGATCACTGGATGATCAGTATACAAAGGGTTTTCTGTGCTGGCTGATTTAATTTGCACCCTTTGTTTAACCAGATTAAGTTTGTTGCATGAAGTTTCTGCTGATTTCGTGGTAAAAGAGGCCCAACGTTAACTATATTGTTGTGTATTGATTCCAGAATACTGATTATTTTTCCAATAGATGTGAGATTGAGAATAAAAGTTCTGTAGTAGCATGTTAATATTTTAGCTATATTTCTCTTTTTTAGCATGTTAATTTGTTTGCTATTTTGCTCAGATACCATATTGAACTCTAGAGGTTTCTACATTGAAGAAACCTGAGATATGTAAATGAAGAAACCTGAGATGAAGAAACCTGAGATATGGAAATATGGAAAACCTGAGATGAAGAAACCTGAGATATTTTTCCTTTGTATATATGAGATGAAGAAACCTGAGATATGGAAAATATGAGAAGAAACCTGAGATACCATATTTACATATAAGCCTAAGATACATTGAAGAAAAGAAACATGCTAGCTTCCTCCAAATCGGAGAAGAAACCCTAGAGGTTTCTACTTGGTGTCCCTGATAGATACCATATTGAACTCCATCTCCATGACATTAACACCAAAACTCCATGAGTTCAGGAGTTGAGATGAAGAAGCTCAGAGGTTAATTACATACTATTCAAATAAGGATCGCTCTAAAGGAAAATAAAAATTGGACTATCCAACAGATTATTATATTGATACTTTGATACAAATCATTCCTAGTACAATTATCCACCAAAAACAAACTTTTCTAGTTTTACTCCAACCAAGACCAAGAAAGAATACCAGACAGTCAAAAGTTTGATCTTTTCTCAATACCCACCCCAACCAGTAGCTTCCTTTTGGTCCAAATACAAAAGTTACCAAAGAAACCAAAAGTTTGGTTCTTTCTTTCTCAAAACCCACTAAAATTCACACGAAAATTATGGAAACCAGCAATAATCGTTATTGCAACATTTCGAATGTCAAGAAACCGTAGACTGCAAAATGTTTGGAGATGGGATAGATATAAATTATAAGTTTAATTTTTAATAGGGGCGTCAGCTATGGATCCAATCAATACAATAATAAATGTGGGTTTCTTTTACCGTTTAATATTTATTCATGTTGCTAGGTCTGGAAGCAATTACTATACAGAATTGCACAACATACTCAAAACCTTTCAAGCACGGTTCATGTTGCTAGGTCTGGAAGCAATTACTATACAGAATTGCACAACAATCTAAGGTTCATATATACTTATGCCATGGGCAAAAAAAATGAACATTATAATCTAAACAATTTCAATGCAAGGAATTTCATATATTAGACCTACCAAAGGAATTTCACACGAAAATTCACTAAAATTCACACGAAAATTATGGAAACCAGCAATAATCAGACCAAAAAGAACCGAAATTTGGTTCTTTTCACTACAAAAGAACCAATTTTCTGTTGATCTAAACAAAAACCAATCAGAACCCATTTAAAAAAAGCTTGGAGTTTGAAGACAACTAAGGAATTGAAAGGGAGAGAGGGACGGACCGGCGTACCTCCTCTCTGACGTCGACGGTTCCTTTGAAGGAAGAGTCGAGGAGCACGCCGACGACGCTGGAGAGAGGTTTGGAAGCTCAGCCCAATTCTGTTACCAAAGGAGAGGAGAGGAAGCTTTGCGTGAGGGTTTAAGAGGAGAGGAAGCTGTGAGCGCGGGATCCCCAATGCGGGCAGGGTTACCAATTGGGCAGATGAGGCGGCAGAGATGAGGCAGTGCGACGATTCCCGGAGAGAAAGCTGTTCCGTTTGGTGAAGGGGTGAATGGAAAAGTTCTGTGCGGAGGAGAAAGTTCGATTGGAGTCCGAGCTTTTTATGTGCCTCCACGAAAAAGTTCTGGGCTATATTTAGTTTTTTCTTTGGAGTCCGAGCTTTGGAGTCCGAACTTTCTTTGGTGAATGGAAAAGTTCTGGGCTATATTTAGTATTTTTTTTTGTTGCAATTATTTAGTTTTTTTTTAATGTTAATGTTAATTTGATTCTTTGGACCCCCAATTTTAAATTCCAACCATCAAATATTAAATTTCCATCTTTGGATTCCCCATAAAACTCCACTCCCAATAATGCTCTTCTCCATAAAACTCTACTACCAATAATGCTCTTCCCCCATAAAACCCCACAACCGTTGATTCATCAAGATTAAATCCCAACCACTCTTTATCTTGGCACAGTCACCCTAGGATTCAAAAACCTTTGTGTTTTTGTATAAATATATATATATATATATATATATATATATATATATATATATATATGAATATATATTTTAATATATATATATAAGGATACGTATATAGAAAATATATAATATATATATATATATATCCTTATATATAATATTAAAATATATATTCATATATATATATATATATATATATATATATATATATATAGATATATATATATATACTCTCTTGTAAGACTACATAATCTAGAATGTGTGAACTTGTTGTAGGTTAAATTAAGATCTCCTCTCAAGCAAGTAGTGTACTTGTATAAATTATTTTGAATGGTACCATTATAACTTTAGTAAGAACTTTGATATTTCTATGTCCATGGTTCATATCGTTCCAACCTAGAACTTTGATATTCTATGTCCATGGTTCATATCGTTCCAACCTAGTGGTTAAGAGAGATGCATGCGGCCCGAGTGGTCAGGAGTTCGAATCCCAGTGGAGCGATTCCAGAAAAAATTTACCTACTTCCAAAAAAAAAAATATATATATATATATATATATATTGAATATCCAAACTAAAAGTTATGTTAGAAGGGGACTTACAACATAACTATGGTTATACGTATATACATAACGTGTGAGTTAGAGAAGTATAAAGACACAAATCTATGTTTCCGCTGCTCAAGTTGTGTCTTTTAACAAAGTTTCCGTTTATACAAATACGAATGTGATTCTTAGCGTGTTCAAGTAATAATAGGATTATTAAGTTGTGAATGCAAAACTTGTCAATTTCGAACCACATTATCCCCTATGTTTACATAGACCCCCTTTCTATTGGTAAAGTGATTGTTACTTTAAAATCCTTAATTTCCATGTCAACGAATATTATTGAATAGAGATATTTAATCTTTGTTGTTGACTTGAAAATGAAAGTTAGAACCTATACTTGTTTAAATACATCCATCTTTGTGAATCATTGTAAGTTACTTTCTTTTGTTAATTGAATATATTGCGTGGTTTCGGTGTTGAGGGTTGCTCCACCGAAGGGGTCGGCGTACCCGAATTTTTATGTTGTTATATGTGCTTATTGTAGAATTTTCGGTTCAAGAAAAACAAAGAAAACTCTGCCGAAAATTCTTAGAAATTTCAGAGTTAGCTAATTTACAAAGTTTTAGGTTCTCCTTCTTTCCCATTTATATATTCTGTCATGTGATTCCATCACATGACGATACATTTAGAGCTCGATATAATTAAATGGATCACTTAGAGTAGTTGTATCGGTATGGGAGAGAAAGCTAGTTGGATCACACCATCGAATTCATTGCAATACTACTAGTTTAAAACTGATCAGTTCCTTTTACCCGGCACTCGTTTGGCCAGACGAGTCTGTCGGGTTGTGGCTTAGCACACTTCCTGTTTCATATTTTCTGTATCTATTGGATTCCGAATTCCCGAATTCGGCTTTGTAATATCCAATGTAGCTTGTTCCGATATTCTTGGAAAATTCCAAGTCATACGACAATTGTTTTAAAACACTTGATTCTGGGAAACCAGAAAATAATTCAGGTGTTATTAGCTTATATCGCATAAATATGTGATGTTTGATACTAAGGGGACGGATAAAGTCTAAGCACCGCCCATTTAGTATAATCATGATCCCGGGCAAATGGGATTATTGCCGAGATACTAGGTGTGTGTGATCCAAAGGGTTTCTCTAAACAATGCATTTTCATTTAGTCTAGTATTGGCTCTATTAATTTTAATTACATCTTCAGACCTTACTCGACTCTGGCACCTGACTGTATCATTTACTCTAGTTGATGCTCAAGGTATTTGGGTGAATGACTTCTAATTTATATTTTGGCGTCATTATTCTTCGTGCCTTACTTTCTTTCCTTGACCGAGAGCTTGCTCGTCGTATTGACGACCTAGTTTTGTTCACTAGGTGTGGAGGAGATTCCAGATGTTTAGTATGCTGAAAAGGATCTCTACGAGTGACTGCATCCTTGGAAGACTTTTGTTAATGATAAGTTTTAGTATTGGATATGACTTGTATAATTAATGACAAGACGTAGTAGTGGATATGTGATGTATAATTATGGAACTCTTGGAAGTGGAAGTAGTAATATTTTGGATAATGACATTTTGGAAGTGATTAGTTAGTTATTTTTTCTGTACCTATATTTTATCTCTGACCTTACATGCGTAAGTACGGCACGTGTTGTATCGTATAAGTGCGTAGCCTGGAGATGTACCACGCTCCAAAATTTATATTTATGGAAGTCGGGGCGTGACAGGCCTCTTCAACGGGAAGAAGAGGACTGTGCGGTTGAAGCACAGGACAATACACGATCTCATCAAGAGGGGTGTTATTGCAGTGATTGATGTTCGGAGTCAGGAGAACATGGCGGATCCGTTCACCAAGGGCCTCAAGCGCTAGTTGGTCGATGACACAGCTTGTAAAATGGGCTTGAAGGCATTCTGATATTCTGTTATTACAATCCTACCATAAAGTTTTATGATATTAGTTCAACGAAAAATCTACTAGGCATCTAGCTTTTGGTTCAAGGGAGGACTATTAACCAGAAGAATATCAGGAACGGTGGGTACTTGTCCTCTGTGACATGGAGAGGTTACGGACCTACAACCACTGTTGTCTACTGTTGTTTTCCTGCGGAAAATGGATCCTGTGGAAAGGTTGGCATAAATGCCTTAATGAGTTCTCAGGCAGAGTGTATGCCTAGAGTGCTTTACAGGAAGCACTGTAGCGCAACACTACAAGGAGTGTAACTCCATGCTATAGTGGGGTGACTCTACCATGAGGTCCCCAGGTAGGGGTAATGCCTCGGCTTTGTAAGCCAAGTCACAGCGGAGTAGCACCGCAAATAGGCAGGTAACCTAATGATGTATGATAATCGTAATAAAGAGAGGTAGACAGCACTACAAAGAGGACGATGTCCTCATGTTACAGTGGTATGACACCACGAAGAGGTACCAGGTAGGGTAAAGCCTCGGCTTCGCGAGCCATGTCATAGCGACGTAACACCGCACGAAAGCGTAAGGCTTCATGCTGGGTAGTTTGGCACTACAAAGAGGCTTGTGACCTCATGCTACAGTAGTATGACACTACGATGAGGTACCCAGGTGGGTAAAGCCTCGGCTTTAAGCCATGTCATAGCGGCGTAGCACCGCAAAGAAGCGCAATGCTTCATGCCATGACTCTTTATAAAGAACTCACCTATAGTGTATGGACAGAGATATCAGGCCGTCTCTTGAGGGTAAACTTGTAGACGTCCAAAAATTATACACTGAAACCAAGCTGGCATAAGGCCTTCAATGTGCAGCCAGAAGTACAGTTGATGTCATTATGTGAGTAGGAAGAATTGCAGTTATGATGCAAAATTCAAGGCTTAGTCCATTCTTGTATCATGTTGTTATTTAACCTATGCGGGAAGATTCAAGTCGTAGCGACATCTCTCCTAATGCATGATGGACAGTCACTGTGGGGAACGCTCAACCCATATATTGAGATATGTGGGGGATTGTTGGTATTTTTGCCTTTGGACTAGAAAAGATAGTCCCACATCGGCTACACCAAATGGTGAGTATCTTATTATAATGTATTGCTTGTGTTGAGGTATGCACATGAGGTGTAGTGGGGCACAAGTTTGTGCCATGTGGGAGTATTTTCCTAGAAGAAAAAAGGATTAAATCTAACAATGATGCAAGTTGATTTTTGTTGTGCAGACTCGGACTCAGACTCGGACACGGACTCCAGGATGTCTCGTGCATGCACGGGAGTGTTCGGGGGGTAGACGTGGACTGGCACACTTCTATGCTGATTATGGGATGATCTAAAATATCAAACTCTATTTTTGAGTATTGGTATTTTAGTCCCACATCGGATAAGAGAAGAGGTGAAGTCTCAACTCCACTATATAAATAGAGCCCCTTGGCCTCCTTTGAAAGATGCACCAAGAAGAGAGTTAAGAGAGTCTGTAAATTCCAGGAAGCCCGTTCAAGTCTTAAATATTGACTTACGAGTGTTCCAGAAGTTCTTCGTGAACTTGCTGGTTCCTGGAAGTAGATCGTGTTGGGGCGAATCTTGCTTTGAGCAACGATGATCTTAATCACCCCAGCAAGAACCTTTCCTCTTCTTCTTTCTTCTTTCTTCTCCTTCATCTGAGTTGTAACTCAGTTCTGTCCGTCTGCAACTGCGATTGCAAGGAAGAACGTGAGATTTACTTTCTGAACTCAGTTATGTCCGTCAGCAACTGCGATTGCGAGGAAGAACTTGGGATTTACTTTCTGATTATTGTTGCTTTTGTAATCAGATTTATATTATAGTGTTCCTCTTGGATCTCGAGAATAATCAGAAGGTGAACGTTTGTTGAACCTCTGATCTCGACATCGAGTCTACCATCTTTGATCAAGCCCCGGGAATAACAAAATTCAGATCTAGAATCATATGTAACTTGAATATAGAGTTCCGATAATCCATATATATATATATATATATATATATATATATATATATAGAGAGAGAGAGAGAGAGAGAGGGCGCGGATCAAAATACCTGTCGATGGAGTTCCGCCAATGACCCGTCCCCCCGCACCATCGGATCGAACTGGAGCCACACAGAACCCACAAGATTTCGCACAATCCAACAGCCAAGGGGTTTCTACGGGACTCCAGAAACGGGACTCCCGATCGGGACCCCATATATAATATGCAAAGAACGTATAGAATGCTGGTGCAAAGCAAAAAAGGTACATATTGTTTGTACAACATAAAAAAGAAATTAGTAATACCCTCGCCAAGTAAGATACAGTAGAAATGTTCTTCTAAAGGAAAGGTAAGGATATCCATGTATCCGAGGTTCAAGTATCAGGTAAATTAATTTTCTACCCTGTTATTTGGCCAACGAGTGGATCAGCCCGTCCACCACGTGGCATTCCCCCATTGGCAGGGTGCCGATATAGATCCCATACAAATAGGAGGGGAGCCAATGGAAGGGTGCTACGTAGGCGAACAGTCTGGTCCGCCTGTAGGCAAAATAACTTTTTCCATTATTTTTACAGGCAGCTAGCAGATATCATTCAAAGACTTTTACTATGAAGTACCAGTCCGAAAAAGAATGGGTAATATAATTAGTACCCATCCTATACCAGTCCATCCTTTTTTCCTTGTTATTGTTTGAAGGGCATGTTCTCAGTATATATGACCATTCCCAACTACAGGTCTGCTTGGTAAAGATATTTTTACTGGTTCTTGGGTGTTTTTGAACCAACCGTCCTGTTTGTTAATTTTTTTTGAGACGTTGGTTTTGGTCGGCTCAGAAACTTTCTAAACTCGGTGCAATTAATTTTGGGTGGCTTTATAATACCCAAAATTGGTAGGTTTTGAACGACTTTATTAATACTTTATTCTATTTTTATTCTCACAAATATATAATTATAACTACTGATACATTTTCCTATTTAATTCTCCAAAAGATCAACAAGCACATGTAATTTTCTTGAAGTTAATTCTATTTCTTGAGTTACAATGAATGGTCTAAGTAGCTATAATCCCCAGAAAAATGAACACGAGATTGTGACATAAATTTATTTGAAGTTATAATGAACCTATATATGACATAGAACTATAGTCGCATACAACTAACCATGCTAAAAACTTAAAAATAAGCTATTATGATGTTAGTGCCGGGGCACAATTTTTCGATGGAAAACTATGAATATGAAACAATTTTAAGAACAATGTTCCAAAGCAACACTTCTAGGAAGGTTGCGCAAGTATAACGAAGATCTCGTTATTACATTACGAGAATCTAAAAAGATTCGTAATCCACAGCAACATATGATATACGAGAATCTAAGAAGATTTTGTAATCACAGCAGCGAAGAAGATGACAGACGAAAGATGGAAGATGGCCTGCTGGGGTGAATGATCACCGTTGCTCAAAGCTATATTCGCCCCACACGAATAGCTTCCAGGAACCAACAAGTTCGTCGGAGAATATTGGAACACTTCTGCTCTTCTGACTCCTCGGATCGTACACGAACTCCCGTGCAAAAGTAACGCTGGTGCAAAGCTTCTCTTCTCTCTGACAGGCTCAGTTTACTTATGTTAAGAAACACTTGTAAAACTTTTGTAACTCTCTGAATATGTTCTGTATTCTTTTGTCTGTGAGAGAGAAGAGACCTTTTATAGGCCCGAGTAGCAATTGTCCAGTTAGCACAACATTCGGGACGTGCTAATAACCACTCCAAACGTGCAGTAACCGCTAAGATCATGCACAACCACGATTTGAAACAAGTTGTGCCACTCTAGCAACCAGCGCGCCTTGCACCTTGCGCACAGAGCCACTTGCGCCACACTGTGCCACACGCCTTGCGCGCCTTGTACACCTTGCGCCACAACGCACAACGCGTACATTGTGCCACTTGCACAACCTGGCGTAACCTGTACGCAACCTGCTCAAACTGGCGCAACCTGTGTGCAGCCTAGCGCAACCTGGCGCAACCTGTGCGCAACCAGGCGCAACCTGTGCGCAACCTGGCGCACCCTGTGCGCAACCTATCGTGCACCCTGGTCGCACAACCTAGGTCATGCAACATGGCACGCAACTTGGCCACGCAAGTGGCACACAACTTGGCCGCGCAAGTGGCTCGCGCAACGAGCGCGACTAAAGCGCACTATGCGCCTAGCGATGATGCTGACGTGCTAAGTGCAAAGTGTGCCAATAAAATTCTACATTACGCCTCATGAGCCCATGAGTCCGAGTCCGAGTCGCTAAGCCCCTAAGGGGCTTAGCTCCCATAGAAATAAATTTTCCAAGAGCAAAAAGCATGAATGCTTTTAATATTGATTTAGCCTTTTTTCTATTAGACAATTAACCCCACATGGCATATCCATGTGCACCTCCACACCACATGTGCATCTCTAAACTAGCATAGCTAATATATAGAGATACAACTCCTTTGGCCTAGCCGATGTGGGACTAAAATTCACAATAAAAGGCCAAATCCCAACAATCCCCCACATATCTCTATATATGGGTATAAGTGTTCCCCACAGTAACTGTCCATCATGTATTAGGAGAGATGTCGCCGACGACTTGAATCTTCCCGCATGGGTCAAACAACAGACTATAATACAAGAATGGACTAAGCCTTGAATTCTGCATCATAGCTGAAATTCTTTCCACTCACATAATGTAGTTACATGTGCTTCTGGCTATACATTAAAGGCCCTGTGCCAGCCTGGTTTCAGTGTATAATTTTGGACGTCTACAAGTTTACCCTCAAGAGACGGCCTGATATCTATTTTGTCCATACACTATAGGTGAGTTCATTATAAAGAGACATGGCATAAAGCGCTTTGTGTTTCCCTTGCGGTGCTACGTCGCTATGATATGGCTTAAAGACGAGGCCTTATCCCGTACCGGGAACCTCATCGTAGTGTCATACTATTGTAGCATGAGGCAACCGCCTCTTTGTAGTGCCAAACTACCCAGCATAAAGCCTTAGGCTCCCTTGCGGTGTTACGCTGCAATGACATGGCTTGCAAGGCTAAGGCTTTATCCCTAACCGGGTACCTCATCGTGGTGTCATGCCACTGTAACATGAGGAACTCCTCCTCTTTGTAGTGCTGACTACACCCCATTTTATTTTAACACAGCACTAGGCTAACTGCCTATTTGCGGTACTACGTCGCTATGACTTGGCTAGCAAAGCCGATGCATTATCCCATGCCTGGAAACCTCATGGTGGAGTCACCCCACAGTAGCATGGAGTTTCACTCCTTGTAGTGCTGTTCTACCGTGCTTCCTGTAAAGCACACCAGGCATTTACTTTGCCTGTGAACTCATTAAGGCATTTAAGCCAACCTTTCCACAGGATCCGTTTTCCATAGAAAACAACAGTAGACAACAGTGGTTATAGGTTCGTAACCTCTCCATGTCCAATAGAACATGTACCCACCGTTCCTGATATTCTTTCGATTAGTGGTCCTCCCATAAACCAAAAGCTAGATGCCTAGTAGATTTCTCTTCAAACTATTACATAAAATTTTATCGTAGGAATACAATAATATAATATCAGAATACATTCAAGCCCATTTTACAAGCTGTGTCATCGACCAGCTGGCGCTTGAGGCCCTTGGTGAACGGATCCGCCAGGTTCTCCTAACTCCGAACATCAATCACTGCAATAACACCTCTCTTGATAAGATCGTGTACTGCCCTGTGCTTCAACCGCACAGTCCTCTTCTTCCCGTTGAAGAGGTCATTTGATGCCACCGTCGCAGTCGCCTAGTTGTCGCAGTATATCGGTATCACCGATATTTGTGCCCCAACCACTGGAAGATCATACATGAGCTTCCAAAGCCATTCTGCTTCCTCGGCTTCGAAATCAAGTACAAAGAACTCAGATTCCATGGATGACCGCAAGAGCATAGTCTGCTTCTTCGACTTCCCCGATATAGCAGCTCTATCCATTATGAAAATAAATCCACCTGTGGACCTCTCGCTCTCCACCTCTGAGCACCAGCTGGCATCACTGAAGCCTTCCACTACCGACAGATCTCCGCTGTAGTACAGTGCATATGTCTGAGTCTTCTTGAGATATCTCATAACCCGTTTTACAGCTTTCCAGTGTTCAGCACCTGGGTTGCTCGTGAAACGACTCATCATTCCCACGACGAAAGCTTTGTCAGGCCTTGTAGCAGTAGTAGCATACATCAAACTTCCGATTACGCTTGCATACTCCAGCTGCCTGACGCTTTCCCCTAAATTAGGCTTCAGCTTCAGATCATACATGTACGACATATCGATCCCTGGAAGATCCCGATACCCATAACGAGTGATCATTTTTTCAATATAATGAAACTGTGACAGCGCTAGTCCAGTGTCTGTTCGGATGATCATGATCCCTAAGATCACATCAGTTTCCCCCAAGTCCTTCATACTGAACTTGCTCGAGATGAATTTCTTTGTCTCTGTGACACAGCTTATATCCGTACCTAGGATAAGCATGTCGTCCACGTACAGACAAACGATCACACCTCTTCCATCAGCGAACTTCGTGTAAACACACTTGTCCGTCTCGCTGACCATGTAGCCATTTGACCTTATAACTTTGTCAAATTTCTCATGCCACATCTTGGGAGCTTATTTAAGACCGTACAAAGATTTTACCAACTTGCAGACTTTGTCTTCAAGACCCTTGACGACAAATCCCTCTGGCTGTTGCATGTATATCTCTTCGGTCAGCTCGCCATTTAGGAAAGCCGTTTTCACATCCATCTGATGTATCACCATCTTATGTATTGCTGCAAGAGCAATCAACATTCTGATGGTGGTCATCCGAGCAACTGGAGCATACGTGTCAAATTAGTCAATCCCCAGCTTCTGAGAAAACCCCTTGGCTACCAATCTAGCCTTGAACTTGTCAATAGTTCCGTCTGCTTTCATCTTCTTCTTGAAGATCTATTTGCATCTGATGGGTTTTACTCCTTCAGGAAGATCAACCAACACCCAAGTATTATTTGAGGTGATAGAATCAATTTTATTGTCAATCGCCTTCTTCCAGAAAATTACGTCTATGGTCTTCATCGCCTCATCATAGGTAAGCGGATCAGCTTCCACATGATAGGTGACAAAGTCACTTCCGAAGTCCTTCGGCCTCCTCATACGCTTAGCTGATGGCCCAGCTTGTTCTGGTTCAATCGTTGTTTCAACAACAACATCTTCTTGGACCACATCTTCATTGAAGACTTCAGTTTCTGACGCACCCTCATTGTTCTTCGGTACATTCGCAAGAACAATATTCTTGTGCCTTACAAATTTGTCTCCAAATATTCTGCGTCACAAGATTCAATGATATGATTTGACTCAATATCAAGAAATCTTCGAGCATCACTCTTCTCGGTATACCCCAAGAAGATCGTCTTAGTAGTCCTTGTCCCAAGCTTCTGAATTTTTAGATCTGGAAGCTTGACATATGCTAGACACCCCCACACTCGAATGACATTCAAGTTAGGTCTGACCTTGAACCAGAGTTAATGAGGAGTAACGTCTGAAGTTGCATGAGGCACTCTATTTAAAATAAAAGTGGCCGTCAATGCAGCTTCTCCCCAGTAGCACTTAGGAAGGCCAGCAGTCAACAACATTGAATTAATCATTTCCGTTAACGTTCTGTTCTTCCTCTCTGCTACTCTGTTTGATTGAGGAGAGTACGGAGCCGTAGTCTCATTGACAATTCTATGTTCTTTGCAGAACGATGCGAATTCATGAGACCTGTACTCCTCACCTCGATCACTTCTTATTCTTTTAAGTTATTGTCTAGTCTGCTGCTCAGCTTCGGCTCTGAACTCCTTGAACTTCTCGAATGCTTCATCTTTAGCCTTCAGCAAGTAGACGAACGCACACTTTGAAAAGTTATCGATGAAGGTTATAAAATACTTCATCCCGGCCTTTGTAGAGAACTCTTTGAAGTCACAGATATCGGAGTGTACCAACTTCAGAAGATCTGTACTTCGATTAACCCAAGAAAAGGGTTTCCTTGTGATCTTAGTTTGAGCATAAACTTCACATTTCTCTACCCCCACACTTGGAGATAAGTCCTAGACTAGACATTCTGTTTATTCATTTACAATGATAACATGTCCTAGCCTATTATGCCATAACTCAATAATATAAGCAGAAGGAGTGATTGCATTAATTACATTAATTATATTGGACTGATTCACAAGCTGAATTTTGAACATACCTTCGGTATAAAAAGTTTTCCCGAAATATGTTTCCTTAATAGACATCACCATCTGGCCAGCATTGATGTCCATCCTGAGGCCTGCGTTGCATAGTAGGTCTCCTGAGATCAGGTTCTTGGCGATAGCAGGTATGTGCTTTACGCCTTGAAGCGTCAGAGACTTTCCCGAAGTCAGCTTCAATACCACCGTCCCAATCCCGAGCACTTGAGCTTGTGCCTGGTTCGCCATCATAACCACTTCAGAAGTAGGTGTGTAGGTGGTAAACCACTCCTTACTGGAGCAGACATGGCAGGAGACTCCAGTGTCTACCCACCAGTCAGAGTCAGTCCCTACTGCATCAACCTGCGCAATCATAGCAACAACGTCAGTGATCATAGATACCTTACTAGGGTCTTCTTGCTCTTATTGTTTGGTCTTTGCTTTGCATTCACTTTTGAAGTGGCCCTTCTTGCCACACTTGAAGCAAGGCATCTGAGACTTTGGCTTCTTTTGCTTGAAGAAGTTCCCTTGACTTTCAGATTGTCAGGGTCCTTCTTCTTGCTGTAGAAAGCTGTCTGCTTTGTCCTTGGTTCCTTGGTATGAACCATATTGGCGTTAGCCAATTGTTTGGACAGTGAGTCCACCTTGAGTTGAGCCCACATCTGGTCCTCAACATAGATTTCCTGTAAGAGATCTTCAAGACTGATCTCAAGCTTCTTCCTATACATATTTGCATAAAACTTACTCCACCCAGCGGGAAGCTTTGAGACAATCCCTCCAACAATAAACTTGTCGGGAAGGGGCATCGCCTCGTCCTCCAACTTCTGTCGCAGCTTTAGAAATTCTTTTACCTGCGGCAACATGGACTTCTCGTCCTCAAAGAGCCATTTGTGTTTTTTTTTTCAACCATAAATAACTTGCTCTTGTTCTTGTCTTCTTCGTACAGTTTCTCCAGAGACTCCCATATGTCTCTGGCAATAGTCTTCTTACTGTAGGATTCTGCTAGGAAATCCTTCATAGCATTCAGGATAAGCAGCCTACAAATGCTATTCTCCCTTCTCCACTTGGCCTGAAGTTTAGTAGCCACAGCAATGGCGGTAGCAGACCCAGTATCTGGAACAGTAGGTTCCTCTTCAAGAAGCACGTGATCAACGTCTCTGAGTTGAAGAGTGAGATAAACCTTCCTCTTCCAGACTTGATAATGCTCTCCATCAAACTTTTCTAACTTACAGAAGTCAGTATTGAGGAGTGAAGCATTAAAGTTTTCCATCGTAGCAATATAACTTTGAGATTGTTAGTGCCGGGGTACAATTTTTCGATAGAAAACTATAAATATGAAACAATTGTAAGAACAATGTTCCAACGCAATACTTCTAGGAAGATTGCACAAGTATAACGAAGATCTAAGAAGATCTCGTTATTATATTACGAGAATCTAAAAAGATTTCATAATCCACAGCAACATATGATATACGAGAATCTAAGAAGATTTCGTAATCACAGCCGCGAAAAAGATGACAGGCGAAAGATGGAAGATGGCCTGCTGGGGTGAATGATCACCGTTGCTCAAAGCTATATTCGCCCCACACGAATAGCTTCCAGGAACCAGAAGTTCGTCGGAGAACTTTGGAACACTTCTGCTCTTCTGACTCCTCGGATCGTACACGAACTCCTGTACAAAAGCAACGCTGGTGCAAAGATTGTAATACCCAATTTTTCAAATGAGGGTAATTTTGAAATTTTGTAATTTTAATCTTTTAATAATGATATTTAACTCATGATATGATTTTTGGTAATTTTTAAATCATTTTTAAAACTATTTTTAAATCATGACTTATGATTTTGGTGTTTTGATAGTGTAACACTAGAGACAGCTTAACCTAGAGCCTAGCCATGTGATTAGGGTATTTCATTTATCCTCTCCAGTTCGAGGGTATTTTTATCATTTTGAATTTAATTGAATTTAATATATATTATTTGGAATTTAATGTATTATTAAGAATGGTGTGATTTTAATATTATTTAATTAATTGCCATTATTGTGATTAGCCTAACTTGGTTTGGATCCAACCTAGATTAGTCATAGCTAGTCTTAGCTAACCATGGTTAGTGATAGTTAGTATTATTTATATTTATTAGAATTTCCAGTGATTTTTAGTATATTTGATTTGGTGCTATTTTAGACTTTGACTAGTGTTGACTTAGGAGACTGTCCTAGAGGCTAACCTAGGTCATGACTATTTGGTTAGGTTAAGTAACCCTAGATTGACCTAAGTTAGTGACATCAAATCCATTAGAATTATTTTGGGGAAATTAGGAATTTATTTGAATAGGAAATGGCTTGTGGTTTCACAAGTCATGACTTGTGACTTAGCCTTAAAGGCCCAACCCAACACTAGTGCAACCTAACCCTAACCCATTTCAGCCCATGGCTGGCCACATAGGGATTCTCCCTCTATTTAATCTCTCCTAAAAATTAGGGCTAGCATCCTTTAGAAATTATTTGCTAGTTTGGAAAGAGGTGAGTCTCCATCTTCCCTAATCCATAGAAATTCTATTTCAATTCATTTTCCCCCAAACCAATTGCAATAGGACCTAAATTTATTGTTCTTACTGTTGGTATTAAGTAATTTCAGGAAGGAAACAATTTGAAGGAGTTTTGGTGGTTTGAGGATCCTCTCATTTGGGGCTTTTTGTTGCATTTCAAATCCCTAGGTAATATTCTAATCTACACCATGTAATTGCTGTTTATTTGCATATCTAGGATGCCCTAGGCCTAACCTAACTGTAGGACCAGCTAACCCTAGAATTCGAGTCCATTACGTGTCCGTATCGGACACGTATCATCCCATGTTTATAGGTGTTTGACGAAATACCCCAAAGGGCATTTCGACCTGATTTTAGGAATGTAATTGAATAGGAAAATAGGTTTTGACCTTGCTTATGAGATTCCTGTGTACTGAGCATGTTTTGGTGTCGTATCGAGTCGCCACAGACACGGGGACACGCGGTTGCACGCGCGCGCGCGGGCAGGTTGCATGCCCTACTGTTCGGGTGCGATTGTGCTGTGCATACGCCACTTCGACTCATGAAAATTGACACACATGTTGTATTCATGACTGACACGAGGTTTCTAGGGTTCGTGTCGGACACGGATTCGCGCATGCACTGTGCGTGCACTGTGCGTATCATTGTGCCAGTTTAGTTTTACTGTTTTGATTTTGTTTTAAATGTTTAAATAGTGGTTTTAAATTGTTAATTAGATCCTATATATGATGTATAATCTCTGTTATATTAGATTTACATGATTAGCTAGGTTGTTAATTCAGGTTTTAATGTGGAAATGTGGATTCGAATGGTTAAATGGCATGTTAATTGAAACTGTTCTGATACTGGGTTGTTTCAGTATTTTCTAACATTTAATTCCCAGTTTTAGTAATGTTCTCACTGTTAAATTTTACCCACATATCACTGTTCAAGTTTAGTTTCATATTGCAAATTGAATTGGGCTTTTGGATTTGTGAAGGGAATTTGGACATGTGAGTTGTTTTTGAAAATACTGTTAACTGAGGTTGATTCCCTTTCCCTGTTTGAAATGAGTATGGAAATGGTTTTCCTTTTAAATGAGATTTAGCTCTTTATTACTGTAAACCAAACTGGGATTGGTTTCCCTTCTTCTAACTGAGTTTGAATGACCCCTTGTTAGTTGAGTACATGGTATGGTTTTGATCATGGTTTAGATGATGATCTGTGTTCCTTAATGTAAACTGAGATTTGTTCTACTCAATGCTCGAATTGGTAGCTCTTCCCTTCCCTTTTAACTAAATTGGAATGATTTATCATTAACTGAATTCCTAAATACCTGAGAGCTAGTTCTTCCTAATGAACTGTAACTTCATGGTTTCCTATTTTCTGAGTCTTTATTTTCTGTAATCGAACTGATTTCCTCTTTCCTTATTTATAACTGATACTGTAATGATTACCTGTTGTGTGATTTCCTGAATACCCATTGCACTGGATTCATTCCTAAACATGTTATTCATTTCCTATGAAGACTGAAATTCCTGTTATTCCCTGTTTTCTTTCCCTGCTACACTGGTTACATTATTCATGTCTAAACCAAAAATCTGATGTGAATACTCATTTTTTTTATTAGGAGTTAGCACTGTTTTGTACTTAACTGATTTCAGGATATTTATATCATGAACTTCACTGTTTGTACAACATTGCCCTATTTTCTATTCCTATTCCTGCAGACACACAATACCTCACTGTTTCCTACATGATACACACACACCCACCATTGCCACTGTTCTTCACAGATTTTTGCCTAATGCTGTCACACTGTTTTCCTGATTTCAGGATATCACACATATCATGTGTCTCACCCACACACCCTCATGTTACACTAACACACACACATGCCATAGCTCACCACACCTTCACACTCTCATTCTCATGACACACACACACACACACACACACACACTCATGTCTTCATTCACATACACATGTACACCATCACAATCTTTCCACATTATTCTCTATGCATATATGTAATGTATATAAATAGTTGATATATGTATAGTTGTAGGTATGCCTACATGTATGTATCTAATATGTATATAGGTAGCCTATATGTAAATAAATGTTACTATGTTATATTATATAAATATATCAATGTGTGTTACTATATAATATTGTCATGTGTATAGGTGATTTGTAGTTTGGTTAGGCATGGTATTGCCTAATAGCCTATGGCCTATGGTTGTGTCTGCTTGACTAGTGAGTCTAGATTAGACTTGTTTAGTCTTGTTATACCTAGAATAGACTAGTTAGACTAGTATAGACTTGTTTGACTTAGGTTTGACTTGGTTGACCTAGTTTGACTTCTAGGGTCGACCAGAGTTGACCAAGAGTTGACTTTGGTCTAGATTGACCTAGATTTATGTAGAATGCATTGTAGTGCATCTTATTACCATTCTGGACTTGTTGTGACTTGTGCTGTTATAATAGGAGCCAGACACCACTCCTCGGACAGTATATATATTCTCCAGATTCTTAGGATACAGGCGAGTACATTCTCTGATCATTTCATATATTGTTTAGGATTATATTCCTGCTTTAGATTACTTTATATGATGCTGACACGTTGGAAACACGGATTAGTACTATATGGATCTGGTTGTGCGATGTTATCCCCCTTAGCGGATACATCGTGTATTCGTGTTCGTGTACTTTATCGTGAACATCGTGTACTCCTTGTATTTGTGACAGTCGTATACGAAACGTGTGAATCGTATATAATAATGTATTCACATGGCCTTCGTGTACAATAACATAACTTAGCTAGATCCTTGTGTATTGATTGGGGCGGGAGAGTAGAAGTGGTTATGTATTCAATCCAGTAGATTACTCGTGTACAAACCTCTGTAGACTACTCGTGTACAATATTGTGTCGTTTACATAACCATCTTGTGCTCTGAATCACTAGCACTGTTAGTTCTCTATATACTGTAGCTATTTATTTACAGTCTTCCTTTTTATCATGTTATTTCTTCAGATCCTGTATCTTACTCTCTAGCATGTTTATATTTCCTAACCTGTTATAATTTTGTTGAGATGTACTGTACTCGCTCCCGTCCTGACTGGACCTATTGAAAATTTTATAGTGAATGATGAGGCTCTGGTGTCTACCCCTCTTGGTGCAGCATTAGACATCACTAGTGACTTGGACCTACTAGCAGTGGATGACACTCCTTAGGCTAGGATTCTTTACTTTTCTGGATCACTGTATATAGATTCTGAGATATTTGGGATATGTATTTATTTTAGACACTTAGAATTCTGGATTATAATTCTGTGCTTTCATTCTGGATATTTATCTATCTATCTTTATCCTGTTCTACCTTAGTTGTGATTGAGATATATTCTGTTATGTCACCCCCATTCGGGGAGTATAACTGTTTATTACCTTTATATTGTTAGATGTTTGACCTAGGACAGCATTCTACCGCCGACACTGCGGCATAGGCTGGGCGTTGTTACGTGCTCGTACCCTCACAGTGGGTGCGGGTCGTGACACGTTTTTAGTGGTGGCCCATGTAGGTCGAGTTTATGTAGTGGTATTCGAACTATAGTATCACTACAGCCTGCAGTAGGATTAGGATATTTTTGAAGGTACTCAATCACAGTTAGGATTCCTTGAGAGATTCCTGGGACGACCTTTGAGAATCTTATTTAAACTTCAATTTGAAATTATTTCCCTTGTGTGTTGCTCTCACTCCTTGATTATTGAATTTGATTTTTGTTGGATCGTTTTTGATTTTCCTATCGAGATGAATTTTATGGCCTGAGTTACGATATTTTCTGATAACATATGTTGACGAAAATACAGGGATGGTAAAACGTCTACTTGATTATGGAACTTGTAGTTTATCGCAGCCATATTAGCTGGCGTGGCGGAAACATAGGGACCTGACTTCGGATGTACGTATCTTCGTTATGAGATTTGGAATTTCTCGCAGTTATACTAGTTGGCATAGCAAGATTTTCAGACGACATGATTGTAGAGGTGCATACCCCAGTTATAGAATCTATCGTTTATCGCAGCCTTGCTTACTGGCATGGCGAGGACTCTGAGTAACCTGATTTTGGACAGACGCATATGATTATCAGATTGTATCTTGAGAAGGTTTTTAAACATATCATCTCTATCGTACCCTTCTATTATTATAAATTGTTTCTCCAGCATCAATAACTTAGGAGTAGGAGTATGAGTAGGGGTAGCTTAGCTGTTATTATAAATCTAGTGTAACTTCTTGCTATAATTTTTTTATATACAATGAATCGATGATTTTGCTAGACCTTAACTTGGATTTGATATTATAGCTCTGGTTTCAAAATGGTTCCTTCTTTTAAACAGACAAGCAGAACAGATTTTATCATTATTTTATTCTTGCCATTATTTTTTGTATTACCTTAAAATATATATATAGTGGACACCGATACTTGCCTGAAACGTATGCATGCTACACTTGATTACCAACCTATCTGAATGCATATTAATATATTTGATGTTAATTTCTCAAAATCCCAATATTTCTAATATAGTACAGTACTAGTGACTAGTTCTCTGTTTTCCAGATTAAATTCGTAAATTAAATTTAAATATCATGTTATTAGTCGTTGTTTACATCACTGCACATGTATGTTATATACAGGGTTTCAATTCTGAAAGAAATCGGTTGAGTTTGGTTGAGTTTTGTGGTTGAACTTGTCAAATATGAGACTGTGTGCATATTAACCTTTAACCCTGGATTCTAAGTGTTTAGTTCAATTTACAGTTTTAAATTGTAATGTTTTGGGCCGTATATATTGATGTGTGTAGGTATATAATGTTAGGTTTCATACTCTTACATGTTAGGTTGTGGTTGTAATGAACATTGAGTTGGTTTTGATGTTCGAATTTCTCCAAAATTTTGAAAACTAAATACATGTTAACATTTTTACATTGCTTTCAAATGTGTAGTTCAATTTCAGATCTAATATGTAATGTTGAGCTAAACTGAAAGATCGAACCCTTTATTCAAGTTTTAACCCATGTACACTTAACACTCTACACTAATGTTCACAACTGCCATGAAAACCTAACCCTTCATCTCTATGTTATGTTCATATAGCTATATAAATACACATATATATATGGTTAGCCATGCATGTTAGGAGTAAATAGCTTGTGCCTTGTAGACTGCTTAACCAAATTGCCATGAATAGTGTAACTTGATAGCTATAGTTGAGACCCAAATCCTCCTATACACTTTTATGTATATTTCACACAAACCACATAACATTTACATAATGTTAGCTTTTCCTTCTCTAACACTCTCTCCTATATATATTATTGTGATTGGATTCAATGCTATTGACTTTCGTTCCCCAAACTTTTGGTTTTGATTTCTTAAATAGTACCCCTTTATAGATGATTAGTAGTTATCTTATTTTATATTTGATAATTACCAGTTTTCTTATGGGATGGTAGACTGCCTTATAGCCTTGATGATTGTTGTTTTTTTTATCCTTTCCAGTATGGCACCCATGACCCGAGCCCGTCGTCTGAGAGCCGCTGCAGCTTCGGATATGACTAGGAGCATGTTTTCACCTCCTGTTGCTCAGAAGGTAGTGTCATGACCCGCACCCTAGAGTAAGGGCACGAGACGTGGGTACGTCCAGCCTACGCCGCAGTGTCAGTGGTAGAACGCTGTCCTAGGTCAACAATCATCTAGCAATATATCTTTAAACAGTTTATACTCCCCGAATGGGGGGTGACATAGCAGTAATAAACTCAATCACAACTAAGGAAGAGATAGCACGATATGAAATAGAACTCAAGGAAACAAATAGATGAAAAGTAGTCTAAGATAATCCCAGCAAATATCCAGAAGTACATGGTCTCAGATACAGAATGAAAGAATATATACATCTCAGAACTCAGAATAAAGTCTAGCTAAAACATGACTCAAGACTACATAAAGTAAGATAAGCCTAACTAATCTAGTCTAGGCAATGGGGGTGATATCCTCACCTAGAGCTGGGTCCTCCTGAGGGTCCAGCTCGCAGGTGTCATCTAAGGCTGCCCCGTAGAAAGTGTCCAGGCAGGCCTCCTCCTCGTCCTCTGTAATATTTTCAACAGGTCCAGTCAGGACATGAGCGAGTACAGTACATCTTAACAGTTTATAGCAGGTTAGAAAATATAATCATGCAGTAAAGCAAGATACAGGTGCTGAAGAATACAATATGTAAACAGAGAGAGAACTGTAATAGAAATATCTACTATAAGTAAGAAACTAACAGTGGCTAGTGAGTCAGAATACAGGATAGCACATGTGAACGGGACAGATTTGTACATGATCTACACTAAAGAGTTGTACATGATCTACACTACTATAGAATTGTTCACATGACTACTAGCACTCCCCCGTTCCCCAATTAATACACAAGGATCTAAGCAGGTTATGTTATTGTACATGATATCATATGGGGCCCTTGAATGGGTGCACATGATAGTATACATGAAGGCTCTGTGAACATGAGAGTACATGGTTCACAAGAGTGTACATGTATGGTGAAAGCACAGGAGTACATGATAAAAGTGAAACGCACATGACACAATGTACCCGATGCTCCGAGGGGGATAACATCGCATGAAGAGATCCGTATAGTACTAATCCGTGATAATGTCGTGACAGCACAAGTAAAGTAATTTAATGCAGGAAATAATTCTAAGCAGGATATGAAATGATCAGAGAATGTACTCGTCTGGTATCTGAGTGTCCACTATGAAGGTACTGTCCGAGGAGTGGTGTTTGGCTCCTAATCAGAACAGCACAAGTCACAACAAGTCCAAAATGGTACAATAAAGTCCTACTATGCATTCTACATAATTCTAGGTCAATCTAGGCCAAAGTCAACTCTTGGTCAACTCTGGTCAACCCTAGAAGTCAAACTAGGTCAACCAAGTCTAAATTAGGCCAAACTAGTCTACCTTAGTCTAATCAAGCCTAGCTTAGTATATACACAATATGTGCATATACACTACACTACTCATTTACATTATATATATACATCCTATATAACCCTAGGCTAAAGTATAACCCATATAACATTAAGCTAAAACATAGAATATATATACATACATTCATTACATTATACATACATATATTATATTCATATAGGTAATATATACATACATTGTATACAAAGAGAGAGGGAAGTCATGTGTGTGTGTGTGTGTGTCTTTACATACATAACCCTGTATGTGTGTTTAGAGTGTGCTACCATGAAGGGTGATACAAATACAATAGGGTGCAGTCAGTTAACAGAGGAAAGGAGCCCTTAACAGTTCATAGAAAAATTAGGAAAGGGAAACAATTCATTTCAGTCACCAAACAGTCCCACAGTTGAAACCCAGGGATTAGGAAGAAAAAGGAAATCAAATCATCAATTTAGATAGGTGATAATCTCAGGTTTCAGTCCTGGAACCAATTCTCAGTTTAACTCATGTGAATCTTTAGTTAACAAAGAATCTCAGCTATATGCTAAATCGAAAAGGAAGGAAATCAGTGAAACAGTGAATGCCCAAACCATTACCAGGTTTTAGAAAAAACAACAATGCAAACAATGTCAGGTAACTTAGGTTCAGCCATAAACCAATCAGTTAACACCTAACTTCTCATTCTCAGGTTTAAGGCCAAGAAGAAATTCTCAGATTTTCAAATTAAACTTAACCAAAACACATTACCTAACATGAACCTATTCTCAGATTTTCTGTGTGAGGGTTACAAGTGTGTACATGAATCTAAATGTGTGTGGTGTATAGAAATATTTGTGTTAGTGAAGGGTGTGTGAGTCCCCAGATTTCAGATTTGAATAACAAAGTTAATCTAAGGTTCAGTTCCCTACTGCACAGGAAATAGGAACACTAATTAAGGTCATAAAACTGAGAACTCAGTTTACACTGTCACATGCCAAATTGGAATCAAAACCCACCAATCACTACACAAACTTAACCACAAATAGATCACATAGAGGAGAATAGATTAGAGCTTATAAAACATGCATTAATCAGTGATTTAATAGGTTAAAATCATCAGACAAAATCAAATTCAAAAAACTGGAAAAGTTAACAGAAAAAAATAGGTATCAGTTAATTTGGTTAATGAGAATTCGAATAGGAATTTAAACTAAAACCTGAACCTATCGGTTGGTAATACAATTACATGCTGTGTACGTGTCCCAGAGTCCATCACGTGTCCATACAAACGACACAAACGTGTCCAAAACAAAGAAACCTAATAACACACACAACAGTGCACTGCCCATTGCACTGCCTCGTGCACACGTGCACTTGTGTCGTGTGTACGACACAGGACACTGCTGTATGTCGTGGTCATCCACATAGGTATCCCACCTATAGGGCTACCTCATAGGCCAACTGGCCAGTGACAAATCCGTGTCAGTGTCGGATACGAGGGTCGTATCAGTGGCTAGTTACACTGTGCACAGTGTCAGTGGGTTCCCCCGTGTGCGGTCGATTTCTCACCAACCAGTGCACGAAGTCCCATGAAATTTGGGGAGCATGGTGACAGGGGGTGCCCCTTAGCTCCCACAAAGTTTCGTGTCAGGGTAAGCCGTGTCGTGTCCGCTACAGCCCCCGAGTAGCAGGGGAATACTGTAGCGTGCGCGCGCGGGTGTGCACCGCGTGTCTCCCTAGGCCTGACATGACACGAAAACCAAACACAAACACTAGAAAACCACAGGCAAGAACAAAACCCTAATTCCTATTCAAAAAGTTTCCACAAAACCAAACGAAATGCCCTTTGTGGCATTTCGACAAACACCTAGGGACCACCCTTGATACGTGTCCAAATGGACACGAAACTTACGAAACCCGACACGACACCAATGTAGACACCTAGAGGACCCCTAGGGCTTCCTAATCATGAAGAGAAATCAAAGTTTCATGGAGAAATGAGAAAGTTACCTATTGTTGAACTTTCAAGAAAATCCCCAATCAATAGTTCTTCTCTTGATGTCCCAATCCACTCAAATCACATCAAACTGAGATGAAACCTTAACAACAGCAAGAATAGGTACATTAGAACCTAATGGAAATGATTAGAATGAAAAAGGAAGAGGAATGGAGTTCTAGGGATTAAAAATATAATAGAAAACTAACCTTCTTGAACTTTGAGCTTTCCTAAGAAAGAGGCAACCCTAGATTTAGGAGGGTATTTATAGTGGAGGAATCCCTAGGATAAGCTAAGTGGCCGGCCAAGTGTGGACTAGGGCTAGGTTTGTACTAGGTGGCTAGTCCTATTAGGTTAAGTCATGAAATGACTTGTGAAATCACAAGCCATTTCTCAACCAATTAAATTCCTAATTTTCTCAATTTAATTCTAATGAACTAATTACCACTAACTTAGGTCAAGCTAGGTTTTCTTGTCCTAATCAATGGTCAGGACCTAGCTATACGGTCAAGCCTATTGTCTAGATATGAGATGGAAACCACCTCGCTATACGGTCACGGCTGTCTAGATATGAGGGTTTACTACAAGCCAATGTTCTCTTAAGGTCAAGCCTATTGTCTCAATCTCAAGCAAGTAATATAGTTACAAGATGTTAGACCACCAAATATATAATAAAAGGCGTCCCAAATATTACATATTCAGCTGATCATGAAGCTAGTCGTACAAAATGCGAGGACTAGCAAGAGTTAAGTCATACATGATCAACCCTAGGATTTGTTAATCATGTTTACAGCCCGTAGGCAAACAGTAAGTAAAGGTGCATCGAGCTAACAGGTGCTCGTCGGCTAAACGCCTCAAAAGAATAGATTTACAATAGAGTGAGCAAAACAAAATAGAAAACCCACTCGTAGCCCGGGTTCCTTCTAGTCGCCACCATCGGGCTGGAGGTTCGGTAGATCCTTGGGTGCTGCTCCGAAATCTGGCCACACAAAACCAGTTGGGTCAAACCCCAGAAAGAGCAAGTGCCACAAAGGAGGCCACAAAATAAGAACGAAAGCCAGCACATCAGAACATAAGAAAATGGAAGAAAAGTACAAGTAATAAAAGTTTTGCAGGACAATAAACGACTAGGGACATGGAACCATTCCGGGAGCCAGATTACAACCCGTAAACCAAACAAGGACCGGGGTTGTAATCCTTCGCCTGAATAGCACTTGTCTCTATCCATTTATTGTTAAAAATAAGTAAAACAAACATGCTCAGGAGGAACCAGGTACTGGAACTAGACAAGACTTAGACAGGGCTAGACAACACCCATTCATAAGCGGCCAAGCAATTACTACGGCTTACTACTTTAACTAACTAGGGATGTCACAGGCCTAATTACTAACAAGATACAGTAAGAATTTCCCAGTCCCAAGCCCTGCAGACTATCCAGTTATCCTTCCGCGGGTTTAGAGTATGGTTGGGTACATCGCCCAGGAGACGATATACCCTTAGGTAACTTAGAGGTGCAACACATGACAGTGTGCTGGAAATGTGCTCTACTCGTCGGCAAGCTACAAGTCCAATTAAAGCACCCAGATAACGAGACTGCCTGTGACTGGAAATTCTCTATGAACTATAGTTTGATCTAGTCATTATCCTAATCCATATTCAGTGTGAATCCCTGACCGTGGGAACCAGGGAGTCACGTCCTAGACATGATACAAGACAAGACAAGTAGATTGCACAAGCAAGCAAGCAGGAACACCCACGATGTCAGAGTTAGTTACAAGAGTCAAGTTAGCCGTCGCAACGGCATCAAGTCAAGTCAAGTTACAAGTTACAAGTCAAGAGTGCGCCGCCACCGGCCACTTATCAAGTTATCCGGTTACAAGTCAAGAATGCACCCCATCGGGTCATTTTCCAGAAAATCAGAAAGTACTAGGATCATAAATCACAGAAATCATAAAAACCGTACTAGTCATAGCAAATACTGAAAATCGTGTCAGGTCGTGTTGGGTCAAGGTAGTCGAGTTGTGTGGAACAAGATCTCAAAACCTAATCCACAAAAGAGAAGCCAAGTCCAAGAAATAAAACCAAATCATCATGGGCAAGTGGGTTGTGCAGGGGTGGATGGCGCAGGAATGGTTGGCACAAGGGATAGATGGCGCAGGGGATCGGGGTTAGGTTGCGCAGGGTGTCAGAGGGTTGGGTTGGACTGCGCCATGAGTAGATGGCGCTGGGTTGAGCTGTGCAGGGGGTGAAGTGCGCAGGCTTAGACTGCGCTGAGTTAGGTGGCGCATGGGTTAGGTGGCGCATCGACTGGCTTGCGCTAGGTCGGATGGCGCTACCTCCAATGCGCCAAGAAAGGATGCGCGGCCCAGTCCAAGGGGCCGAGCGCAAGGCAGCCCATGCGCTAAGAAGCACTGGCCTAGGAGGGGGATGCGCGGTTCAGCAAAGGGTGAGCTGCACAATCGGCCTTGCGCTAAAGAGCGCAGGCCGAGAGTTCTGCTACTCCAGGCCGAGAGCAAGTCCAAGGACACCAAAAACTTCCAATCTTCATATCTTGGCCAAATCAAAACAAAATCTAGATTTTTAAAGGTCTAACTTGGGTAAAATTGAATTCTCTTCCGCTTGGAAGCATCAAAACAAGCAAAAATTAAAGTTCAATAGATCGAAATCAAGGAAATCCGAAAATAATCGAAACTTAGGTCTAGGAAAATAGAAGCTCCAAATCCAAAAATGTCAAGTTCTAATGTTGATCTCCATGTCCTAATCTAGCTAATAGACAAATAAAATATGGTACTTATTTGTTGGCAAGGTGTACTTGCCTATGGGTGGAGGTGTTGTGTGGAAGAAGGAAGAAGAAAATGGAGGAAAATAAATGAAAATAAAGAGGAGAGAGAAAAGTTAGGTAGGATTAAATGGGGGTGGGTTGTGGTGGAATGAGGGTGGAGCATAGGCTAAGGTGTTCCAAATGCATGTTGAACCAAACCAAACCAATCCTTCTCCACGAAATAAAACCAAGCCAACTAAAATCGAGCCGAGCCGAAACCCAAAATACGAGAAAACCCAAAATTCCACAAGTCGAAAAAAATAAAATACCAGCCAAAATCCGATTACGAGTATTAATACGAAATATGGGAAACAGGGGTGACAACTCTACCCACCTTAAAAGAATTCCGTCCTCGAAATTTAATCAAGGAGCTAGAGACTGCCACGACAAGTTACGCTAAGCACCAACAACTACACTAAGCAGTTCAATCATACAATCATACATGCAAGCAAGGGATGGAAAGCATAAGACATAAGGAAAACATTATACCTTACGAGTCAAACAAGTCGGGATATCGCGATCGGATGTCGTCCTCACGCTCCCACGTTGACTCACCTAGAGAGTGATGACCCCAAGCAACACGGACTAAACTAATAGCCTTGTTCTTGAGTATCTTCTCTCTCCGGTCCAATATAGACACGGGCCTCTCCTCATACGAAAGGTTGGTACCAACAACCAGTTCCGAATGATATAGGATATGGCTCGAGTCCGGGATATACCATCGTAATTGGGATACATGGAATACATCATGCATCTTACTTAGCGACGGCGGAAGAGCAAGACGATACGATACATCTCCTACTCGCTCCAGGATATCGAACGGCCCTATATACCTAGGACAAAGCTTTCCCCGTATGCCAAAATGAATGACGCCGCGGTTAGGCAAGATCCTAAGGAATACATGGTCGCCGATAGCAAACTCTAAGGGACGTTGATGGGCATCGACCTAATACCGCTGGCGATCTTGGGCAACTCGAAGATGGTCCCGGACTCTTCTGACTACTTCAACTGTCTGGACAATCATTTCTCACTACAACAAAAATGATGTATAACGACACTTTCTTGATGACACTTATTAAATAAGTGTCGTTATTTTTATTATTATTATGATACTTTGCTAAAACATGTCATTGTAATGTAATACTTATCATCATCTATGACACTTTTTTAAAAGTGTCGTAATCATATATTTAACAACACTATTAGAATGTCATCTAATATTAAATGATAATAAACAACACATATCTAGTGTTATCTAAAAACTTTAGTCTCCCGCTGATTATTTCATTCTGGCGCCTTTTCCTGCGTTTCCCTTATTATTGTACATTAGTACTCTCTCTCCCCTATATACACACACAATCGCGGCTCTCATCATTGTTAGGGTTTTCCTTCGATTTCTCAAAGATGCAGATCTTCGCGAAAACCCTAACCGGGAAATCGCTTTTGAGGTGGAGAGCCCCGACACCATCGACGAAGGTCCCGGACATAGAATGGATCCCTCCCGACCAGCAGCGCCTGATCTTCGTCGGAAAGCAGCTTGAGGGCGGACGCACCCTTGCCGAGTACTACATCCAGAAAGGTGGGTTCCCTTGATTCTCTGCTGATTCTGTTGTTTTGGTGACAAATTTTGGAATTTTTTTCTTCAGAATTGACCCTCCTGGATCATCGCTCATGGCGCTTGCCAGGAAGTACAACCAGGACAAGATGATCTACCGAAAGTATGCATTCTTTACTCTTTTTATCAGTCGATTGTGTAGCGGGCATGGTACATGTCCAAAATGCTTCATTTTTTGGTGTCTCCTTGTCCTTATCGTGTCGCATTGTATGTGTGTCGGTGTAATATAGGGATTATGTTATGGAACCATGGGTTTAAATCTTTTGATTCAGTATTAAGTGCTCGAGGAAATCAGCCATGGATCCAACATTGAGCTCCGCCTAAACTTTATTGTCTGTATTTAAATTGGTTGCAGCTGATTTTCAGAGGTGGAACATTCTAAAAGCTTTACATGTCCTATGTGTGTAGGACATGTATTTGATACGACACGAACACCCCAATATTGGTGTTGTATTCTTGTTGCTTTCCCCTACTGCGTTCTGCTCTATTTGTATCCATACGACAAAGATGGAAGTTTTTTGAATAATTAATTTTATTGGAATAATTTATTTAATGTGCTCACGGCACGAAGCATACGAAACCAGGCATTTTTATAGCGTGTTCATCTTTGTGGATTTTTTATATCATTTTTTTGTTTTTTACTTGTTCGGGATTTTTTTAGTTTTTGGTCTTGGTTTCTCTCAAGTATTTCTTGGTAAGTAGTTGTGCTCTTTGCTGATCCATACATTACTTCATGTAACAAATTTTGAATGAATGACTTGATCTAACCGTCTTGTTTCTTTAAAGAAAAAGGTGAATGGAGAGATCAGTGATGCTGCTGAACTTCACTCAAGAGGGAAGTCCATATCTAGGAACGATCTCGAACAAACGATAGGGTACAGAATGTGCTTCAAACTGAATTATTCTCTCCTGAAAAGTTGTGAGTTGTGCACAAATTAATTGTGGCCGTTCCCATGATGAATCTTATATGTTTGATAGTCGTGAAACAGATTCTAATTGCATATAAGCCTTGTGGCTCTACCTCTTACTGTTGTGAAAAATGTTATTCCTATATTACTTGTAGATTTCTTTTTCCTTAATAATTAAGTTTACTTAGATTCATCATTTGCAGCTCCGCAGAACAAGGATATCTGAAGCAATTAAAGCCTTATAAAATATCATACCTTACTCTGATAAGGTCAGCTACATATTTTAAATGAAAACGATTGTATCTCTTAAGTTTCGCTTAGCTGCATCAGAATGTTATTGTATGATTGCATTGATTGCCTGTATGGGCAAATATGATGGAACTGCTTGACTTATGCCAAAATCAACATTTGAAAAAGGTACCTAGTGACACCCATGATGAACCTTTTAGATGCCTGTGGTATTCTAGCCATTGACCTTACTGTCTTTCAAAATCTTGAATCATGTTTAGGGTCTTTTTATTGTATCACTGAAACACAATGATAAACGCATATATTTGTGAAGTATATTGACGCTGATGAATATGGAATTATTTTGAGTGTTTCGGATATTGGTTGTTTGCACAGGACCTGTCATATTCTCATGGATTGTGGTTGATGATGGATCCAACCAAGACCCAAGTCTCTAATTGCCGTAATTGGTGTCAGTGAAATAGGAAAGTTCCATTAGGGATGATAGTATATGAGAACTCTAGTGAAGCAAAGAGGTTTAGCCTATAAATCATAGCTTTGTCCTAAACTTAGTCAAGTTCCACCAAAATCCATTGTTCTACATGCCTCCAATGCTATTTATATGGTTAGTTTCAACAAATCTTTATGTGGTCAACAGATAATATGAAACACCCACCTATATTTATTCGCAAACTAATGGCAATCTTATGTTCAACTTCAAGATATTCTTATGGTTGTTGTGCCATCAATAGTTCTGCTATATTTCTTATCCAATTATCCTCACCATGCTATGTCCTGCTACTCTCTTTTGTCTGCCTCATTGTGACATGGTCCTTTTGTGCTGGTCTCTTCCTAATAAACAGAACCAACTGAAGGTTCCAAAATTACACAAAGCTGCAAAGGAGAAACTGAAGCGGGATCAATTAAATGACCTCTTTGTTTTGCTTGGTTATACACTTGGTAAGATCTCCCTAACTTGAATATATCATATTTTAAATTTATCAATAGTTTTAATCATAGAAGTTTGGAAGCATCAAGCATGGATGCACCAAAATCTGTGCATGTCTATGTCCTACATGAACCTCGACAAAGCCTGAATCCTACATGGACATGGCTACGGACAAATAAAAAGTGGTATTGGGTCATGCAGCAGTGTTTACATCTATGAAAACATAGCTGGTTTGTCTCTATTAACCATGATTAGTTTATTTAGTCTTGTAGAAGAATTTGAAGCTTCCAAGAATTTGAGACTTGGAACAGCCTCTCTGTAAATAAGGGCAAGGCTGCTACATCTTGTTACTTCCCAGACCCTGCATTAGCAGAAACTTTGTGGTAGTAGGACACCTTGCAAAGTATCAAGAACTAGGCAGATTAATTACGCTTGAATCACTATAATCTTTTTCTTTTTCTTAATATTTTTTTGCACAAAAATGGTTGGATCTTGGTAGATAAAATTTGAAAAATGATACATAGGAAAGTAATGTGCTGACCATTCATAACAAGGACAAGCCTTATCTCATCTGATCACTCTTTTACATATAAGATTTAAACCTTATATTTATTATAAATTATTTCCAGCTTGGGTTACTCGGTGGCTAAGTATATTGTTCTTCTGGTTGAGATGTGGTGTTCTATATGCTTATTATATGTTAGGAATAAGGGGTTCTTCCTGTTGGAAGTTGGTGAGAGAAAGCTATGCTTGGAAGAGAACAATGATTCATCTTCTTGCTGCTTGCTATAGCCATGATTTAGCAATCATTCAGCAATGCTAAAACCTTGCATATAAAATTTAGATGTTTGAAAGCTTTTTAATTGTGTGGATGCTTTTCTGTCATGTCTTAGGAACCACCGTATCAGATGTTTATTTTTATTGTAGTCTTTATGAGAAAAACATTGATTTGTTGGTATAGTGAGAAAAGTTTATGTTGGGCCATCTATATGTCCTGGTTTATGTTTTGTCATCTTCCAACTTCAATTTGAAAATTTTTGGAACCTTGTAGATTAAAAAGAAAATGCCTGGATGTTTTTTGTATTCATTAAGATTTAGGAAAAACCATATTAGTATCATAAGCAAAAGCTGCAAACCATTGCAGAGACTGGTAGTTTTCCAGCAAAAAGAGTTTCTGTTGCCATTATGCTATGGATTTTATGTCTTTGGTTCTAATCAGACAATACATTTATTTAGAGAACCGGCTCGACAAAATAATGGCAAGGCCTTCATATTGAGTGATGCCACTCGACTGCTGAGGGATTTGATTTTGCAGGTTGAATCTCTGAGGAAAGAAAATGTTGCCTTAGTAACTGAATCCCGCTTTGTAAGTTCCTTGATCCTAAATATACACAATTCTCCTGTAAGATAAGGTTGAATCTCTGCATCATTCTGTATTAGGCAGATTTTCCCTGCAGTCTGCTTTGATTATATCATAAATGAGAATTATCTCAATAGGACAACCACTATCTATCCATGTTTCAAATCTCATACAAAATAGTCTGCTATGGAGAACAAGAAACCGGAATCATTTTCAGACCATGATACCTCTTTTGACATGTCCAAGTGAGAGCTTCTTCATTAATGTATATTGTCAATATCAACCTTGCGAATCTTATGCTTTTTGGTAGTGGTTCACATAGTAGAGGAAGAACCAGTAATATGTCATGATCTGAAGAAGAGAATACCCTCTTCCAGAATTATTCTGCTGTTGTGTGGTGTTATTTGACATCAATAAGAAATTAAATATAATTGAGTAGGTACATTTAGGAGCAAGGTTGTACACCTATTCAAGAATAAAACAATCTAAACTATAACACTTCTGAACCTGGCTCTCACCACAACTGAATTTGGTTCGTAGAATATGAAGGTAGCACCCTATATCACACATCCACTTTATTAGTCAATTAGTAATGCATCGTCATTCTAATACAGTTTGATAGATCCAATTTTTTTTTTTTTTGATTTATGTTATGTATGTTATGTTTTATGTTGTGTTATGTTATTTGACCTCCATTTTGCTTAGGGGTAGGTCTGCGTTTGCTCACAAATCCCCTTAACCTTTTTAGGGTGAGTTGAAAAAAGAGTTTTGAAAATAAAGTTGGAGACTGCTGGAGTTGGGCCTCCAAACCGCAATTTTTGGTATCGGCTGATTCATATGTATTGTGTTGTGTTATGCAAATGCTTACTTTCTTTCTAATTCCTTGAAATTTTATCTAACGACTAATAGTTGAACCTTTCTTTGTTTTTCAGGTTCCTTATGATAGAAATCTACTTTTGCCTATTTAATGTGGTTCTCAAGGCATGATCCTAATTCAGATGAGGATGCTAAGAAGTAGTATTAGTAGAACCTTTCCATATTATGTAATAGACTTTGTTACTCTCAAACAAGTTGAATACTATATTCTTGTAATTTTTTTATTAACATTTTGTATGGGTTGAAGCTTATTGTGATCATGGTTTATTTTGGTTGTATATATTGATGATGTTTTGAAGGCATTTAAAATTTGTCGTTGAACTCAGTCTACATGATACATAAAAAAGTGCTACGAATAATGTTCATGACATTTGTTAATTGTCATTGAGTGATATTAGATGACATTTATAAGATGTTGTAATTTTGACGATACATGTTAAGATGGCATTAGTAAAGTGCCGTAACTAAAATCTTTATATGATATATAAAAAAGTGCCGTAATAATTTATCTATGACATTTATTAACTGTCATTGAATGCTTGTAGATGACACTTATAGAGTGTCATAATTTTGACGACACTTATTAGCTGTCATTGAAGGATGTTAAGATGACACCAATAAACTGCCTTGAAATAAGCATTACACGACATTCAAAAAGTGCTGTGATAAAGTTATTACATGACACTTTTGTAGTGCCGTTGAAAGAAAAAATATTTCTATGACACCCCCTCTATACAGCACCAAAAAAGTGCCATGGAAAGTCAACAACGACACTTTTCGAGTGTCGTTAAAACACTTTTTTGTTGTAGTGTCTGGACCGAGCATCTGCCCCTCTCCAACATTATTCCATGCTAGCGGGGATCTGTACTTCCTACCATACAGAGCTTCGAACGGAGCCATCTGAATACTGGCCTGGTAACTATTGTTGTACGAGAACTCCACCAGGTACAGGTGATCTTCCCACGAACCACCGAAGTCAAGTGTACAAGATCTCAACATGTCTTCAAGGGTCTGGATTGTGTGCTCTGACTGGCCATCTGTCTGCGGATGATATGCTGAACTGAACTGGAGACGAGTCCCCAAACTCTCTTGTAGGCTACGCCAAAAGTGTGACGTAAACCTTGAATCTCGGTCCGAGATGATACTGACGGGCACTCCGTGAAGCCTGACAATCTGCCTGAGGTACATCTCTGCTAGCTGAGCTGTAGACTGCCCAACTCTGAATGGGAAAAAATGAGCCACCTTCGTGAGCCGGTCAACTATAACCCAAATGGCATCTCGACCAGCTGGGGATCTAGACAATCCAGTCACAAAATCCATGGTCACATGCTCCCACTTCCATTCTGGAATCGGCAAGGGCTGAAGAAGTCCAACGGGCCTCTGATGTTCAGTTTTAACCTGCTGGCAAACCAAACACCGAGAGACAAACCGGGCTATCTCCCTCTTTATGCCATTCCACCAGAAATGCTGACGAATATCACGGTACATCTTCGTGCTACCGGGATGAATAGAATACTGTGAACTGTGAGCTTCTGCCATGACCTCTTGTCTGATATCTCTACTGGGTACACAAAGATGAGTGCCATGTCGAAGTGTACCATCTTCATGAATGTACAACTCTGGTCTTTTTCCTGCCTCATACTCTGCTCTGAGCCGCTGAATCTTGGAATCTGTAGTTTGTACCATCCGGATTCTCTCAACTATGCTGGACTGAACCTGTAGACTGGCCATCAACGCCACGTTGGTAGGAAGAATTACTTCAATTCCCATCTTCTGAAGATCTGACAATAACTCTGGTTGCGTCGTCAGGAAATAAACTCCGGCTCTCCTGCTCAATGCATCTGCTACAACGTTGGCCTTCCCTGGGTGATACTGCAAATCCACATCGTAGTCCACCAATAGCTCAAGCCATCTTCTCTGCCGCATATTAAGGTCCTTCTGGGTGAAAACAAACTTCGGCTCTTGTGATCAGCAAATATCTCCACTCTATCTCTATACAAGTAGTGTCTCCACAACTTAAGTGCAAACACTACTGCTGCCAGCTCCAAGTCGTAGGTCGGATAATTCTTCTCATGATCACGAAGTTGGCGTGATGCATAAGATATTACCTTCCCATGCTGCATCAAGACACACCCCAATCCTCTGCCTGAAGCGTCGCAATAAACTGTGAATCCTTCGGTCCCATCTGGAAGTGTGAGAATGGGAGCCGTTATCAAACCTCGCTTCAACTTCTCAAATGATTCCTGACACTCCACTGTCCAAGCAAACTGCACATCCTTGCGGGTCAACTGGGTCATTGGCGCCGAAATCCTAGCAAAATCTGAAACGAATCGCCGGTAGTAGCCGGCTAACCCAAGAAAGCTGCGAACCTCTGTCGCTGAACTAGGTATTGGCCATGACTCGATAGCCACAATCTTCTGGAGATCCACTTCCACTCCTCCTCGAGTAATGATGTGACCCAAGTACGAAATGCGATCGAGCCAGAACTCGTATTTGCTAAACGTGGCGTACAACTGGTGCTCTCTAAGCGTCTGAAGGACGATTCTGAGATGCTGCTCATGCTCTGCTTCGCTCTTGCTGTAGACCAGGATATCATCTAGGAACACGATCACAAACTGATCCAAGTAAGGCATAAAAATGCGATTCATGAGGTCCATGAATACGGCTGGCACATTGGTCGCTCCAAAGGACATAACAAGAAACTTCCAATGCCCATACCTCGATCTAAACGCTATCTTCGGGATGTCCTGCTCTCTGACTCTGATCTGGTGGTATCCTGACCGCAAATCTATCTTCGAAAACATTGAAGCCCCTCTGAGTTGATCAAACAAGTCATCTATCCTCGGGAGGGGGTATATGTTCTTGATTGTTACTGAGTTCAAGGTACGATAATCTACACATAACCGGGACGTACCATCCTTCTTTTTTACAAGAAGCATCGGGGCTCCCCAAGGCGATCCACTTGCACGAATGAATCCCTTGGTCCTTAATTCTTCAATCATCTTGTACAAAATCTCCAACTCTGAAGGCGCCATCCTGTAGACTCTCTCTGATACTGGTGCTGTCCCAGAAATCAAGTCGATAGTGAACTCGATCTCACGTTCTGGCGACATTCCTGGAAGCTCTTCTGGAAAGACATCTGGAAACTCTTCAACTATCCGGGGCAACTGTACTGCTGCTACTGCCATCCGCAATACTGGGGAGGATGGTTCTACTGCGCCTTTGGAAAACGAAAACTCTGGCTCTCCTGGGATACTAAAGATAACCCTGCCAACATGGCAGTCTATCCTAGCATACTGGTTCCTCAACCAATCCATGCCTAAGACTATATCATAGTCTGTCATAGGGAATTCTATAAATCTAGCGGGGAACTCTCTACCGCTAACTACGATCCGATACGAGGAAAACACTCGATCTACTCCCACAAGACCATTACCAGTAAGTATATTGAGCCTCACTGATAATGACTCGGGCTCCAATCCTATCCATGTCGCGAATCGTGCAGACATGAATGAATGCGATGTACCAGAATCAAATAATACCAATGCTGGAGATGAGTTGACGAGAATAGTACCTGCCACTACCTCACCTGGTACAACTTCTTCTTCCATAGCCATCATCATGGCCTGACCTCTAGCTGCGGGTCCCCTCTGCTGGAAACCTCTCTGCCTGCTCTGTACTTGGGCTTGGGTGTACTGCGGCTGGTTCTGCTGATGAAATGCCTGGGCCTGAGGCAACAATGGCCTCGGGTACTGCTGCTGCTGCTGCTGCATAGGTGCTGGTCCCCTAACCGATGGACTGGTTAGGTTGGAGGAGGACGAACTACCCCTATTCGGGCAGGCTCCTATCTTATGATCTGCCGCTCCACAAGCTGGGCATAATCCTTGTGCCCTACGACAATCCGCCACTACATGGCATGGCTTTCCACAATGAGAACATCCCATTGCGGAAGTCTGCTTCTGCTTCTGCTGCTGCGGGTACGTCGGGGTCGAATGCTGAGCCGACGTTACTGAGGCCGCCCGCCTCAGAGTTCCAATAGTCAAACTTCTAGCTGTCGGGGCTGGAGCTGATGATTGGTGCATCTGACTGTGGGACCGCTTCCTACCTCCGATCCTATCGACGATCCTCTGGGAGGTGTACTCATGCCTCCTAGCTGCTCTCAAAACCGCATCGAACGTCTGGTGCTCGAACTGCTCAACTGCCAATAAGATCTCCAAATGCAGTCCCTGCTGGAACCGCTGGGCCCTATTAAACTCGGTTGCCACCAAGGTGGGGGCAAACCTACTGAGTCTAGAAAACTCAGATGCATAACTGTCGACCGATCTACCTCCTTGCTTCAAATTGGTAAATCTCGTCTGTAGGTCGTACCGAGCTACAGCATCAAAATACTTCGTCTGAAATTTTTTTCTAAACACCGCCCAAGTAATGGGTGCCACTAATCCCATGGCTTGTGCTGTCCACCAACTGCGAGCCAAGTCCAGCAAGTGTAGGCGTACCACCGCCACCTTCTCGTTCTCAGGTGTCCTGGCTGCTTCCAGAATCACCTCGGTGTCCTGAAGCCAAGCGTCTGCGGCAATCGCATCTTCGCTGCCGTCGAAGAATGGAGGGTTCAAGCGCTTGAAGCTGTTGGCCGCACTGTTCCCTGGATGACCACCTCTGGTCAAAGCATCTGCCACTACCTGGTACAAGGCGTCTCCGCAACGATCCTGGAAAGCTATCAAGGTCCTGATAAGACCTACCAAGGTGCCATCGTCAGGCTCTGCAGGCTGGACGGGCCGAACTGGGGGTTCTCCTCCAGGAGGTACAACTCTGGAGGCTACTCCAGAATGCTGGGCTTGATCCCCGGGCTGCTGGTCTCCGGAAAGTGCTCCACCTTGCTGATCGGCGGGGTCAGATGCAGTGCCGCTGAAGAAGACGACACAGGAAAAACAATAAGGAAGGACCAAGACAGATCAACGAAACAAGCACATGATCAGGGCAAGAAGCCAGAGATGCAGAGGATATGAATGGAGATCAAGGACGGGTATTGATTGAGACATCTATCCGATAAACCCTCACATATCTTGAATACTAAGACCTGTATGGGCCACCACTTAAACCATGTCACGCCCCAGAACCAGAATACTGGAGGGCGGGGGCGAACATAGCCAGCTACGTATATTAAAATGGAAACCACCTCGCTATACGGTCACGGCTGTCTAGATATGAGGGTTTACTACAAGCCAACGGTCTCTTAAGGTCAAGCCTATTGTCTCAATCTCAAGCAAGTAATATAGTTACAAGATGTTAGACCACCAAATATATAATAAAAGGCGTCCCAAATATTACATATTTAGCTGATCATGAAGCTAGTCGTACAAAATGCGAGGACTAGCAAGAGTTAAGTCATACATAATCAACCCTAGGATTTATTAATCATATTTACAGCCCGTAGGCAAACAGTAAGTAAAGGTGCATTGAGCTAACAGGTGCTCGTCGGCTAAACGCCTCAAAAGAATAGATTTACAATAGAGTGAGCAAAACAAAATAGAAAGCCCACTCGTAGCCCGGGTTCCTTCTAGTCGCCACCATCGGGCTGGAGGTTCGGTAGATCCTCGGGTGCTGCTCTGAAATTTGGCCACACAAAACCAGCTGGGTCAAACCCCAGAAAGAGCAAGTGCCACAAAGGAGGCCATAAAATAAGAACGAAAGCCAGCACATCAGAACATAAGAAAATAGAAGAAAAGTACAAGTAATAAATGTTTCGTAGGACAATAAACGACTAGGGACATGGAACCATTCCGGGAGCCAGATTCTAACCCGTAAACCAAACAAGGACCGGGGTTGTAATCCTTTACCTGAATAGCACTTGTCTCTATCCATTTATTGTTAAAAATAAGTAAAACAAACATGCTCAGGAGGAACCAGGGACTGGAACTAGACAAGACTTAGACAGGGCTAGACAACACCCATTCACAAGCGGCCAAGCAATTACTACGGCTTACTACTTTAACTAACTAGGGTTGTCACAGGCCTAATTACTAACAAGATGCAGTGAGAATTTTCCAGTCCCAAGTGTAATGCCTGTGGTTCGTATTACGTATCTTGGTATACGTGTACGTATTCTTGACTCGTATTGCGTATTTTTCTGCATGGTTATTTTGGCATGTCATTGGTTGTGGCTTAGCTTGGTTCGGCTTAGCTTGGTTTGGTTTGCTTTTGGGTTCATCATGAACCAAAAGAAAACCCCTACCTACCACCACCACTACCCTTTATTAACCCATTCCCCTTTCTCTCTCTTCATTTATTCTTCTTCTTCCCTATCATAACTTCTTCAACCACCAGGAGAAAGAGAGAGAGAGCTTAGGCAAGTGCAAACTTGCTTCATGATGGATCTCAAGTTTTATTGTTCCATTCTCTTCCTTACTTGATTCTAAGCCTCTTTAGAACTTGACATTTTTGGATTTGATGGATGGATTCTTGTAGATCTAAGTTTATAAACTTTTTAGTTTTTCTTGGTTTTGATCTTTAAAACTTGGTTATTTTCGAAAACTAGTGTTTCTATGTTGTAGAGAATTCAATTTCATGCAGTTTTGGCTTTTGTTTCACTTGATTTCGGCTTCGGATGAGGAAGTTATGGCCAAAACAATTTCTGGTCATTTCTAGGTTCATCTGCAGCATAATCAGCATGTCGCAGAAGGCGCATGTCGCAGAAGGCGCATGTTGCAATGAAGTGTATGTCGCGGTAGCCGCATATCATGTCGCAAAAGGCGCATGTCGCAGAAGGCGCATGTTGCAATGAAGCGCATGTCGCGGTAGCCGCATATCATGTCGCAGAAGGCGCATGTCGCAGAAGGCGCATGTTGCAATGAAGCGCATGTCGCGGTAGCCGTATATCATATCGCAGAAGGCGCATGTCGCAGAAGGCGCATGTTGCAATGAAGCGCATGTCGCGGTAGCCGCATATCATGTCGCAGAAGGCGCATGTCGCAGTAGGCGCATGTTACAATGAGGCGCATGTCGCAGTAGGCGCATATCATGTCGCAGTTGAGCCACATGAGGCGCATGTCGCGGTAGGCGCATATCATGTCGCGCATGAGCCGTATTAAGGCGCATGTCGCAGTAGGCGCATATGGTGTTGCAGTTGCATGCATGTCGCAGAATAGGCCGCATAATGCATATTTTGACTATTACTAACTGTCATATGTCCTAATTGATTGAATTATTGCTCGAATTTCTCCCAACTTCCAACATAAAAGTTGTAGATCTTTTCCTTGGCTTCAAGAATAGGTCACTAATTATTTTATGCAAGTTCTCTCACTCATGATAATATAAGAATAGAATACGATAGTGGCCCGCTATGGTGCACTCTTGACAAGTAAACTGGCATGATATGTCTCGACATGCTGTTATGACAGCTAGCCTGACATGACAAGTGTGAATGACCTGGACACCGTGGGCGATTGCGTTTGTACAAATAAACTGGTACTGTCTTGCATCATGTCTAGGATGGGGATCTCTGAGTACCACGGTCAGGGTTACCTACTGAAATTGACTAAGGCTAATTAACTAAGAACGATTCAGTAGTCATGAAGAGATTTCCAGCTACAGGCAATCCCGTTATCTGGGCGCATTAAGTGGACTTGTAGCCTACCGACGAGTAGGGCACATTTTCAGCACACAGTCATGTGGAGTACCCTTCATAAACGGACATTCGACCCGGATAACCGGATGGTCTGCAGGGCTTGTGGCTGTTGGGATAATCTCATTGCATCTTGCTAGTAACTAGGCCTGTGATAACCCTAGTTAGTTAAAAGTATCAAGCCGTACTCTTGATTGGCCGTGATTGATTGGATGTAGTTTATTTCATCTTAGTCTTATCCTGATCCTGTACAAGATTGTATCAGGACATGATTTCTTGTATCGATAAATAATGGGATACCAAGTTCTGTTCAGATGAAGGGTTACAATCCCGGTCCTAGTTTGATTTAAGGGTTGTAACTTGGCTATCTGAATAGTTCCATGGTTATCTTATCATATATCGTCCTGCTTATTGTGTCTGCCTTAACAATAAAGATCAGGGGTCCAGTTCTGTTCAGGCGAAGGGTTACAACCCCGGTCCATGTTTGGTTTAAGGGTTGTAACCTGGCTCCCGGAGCAGTTCTGTGTCCTCTCTTCGTTTATTGTCTTATTGTAACCCCCTGTCATGCTCGTCATGTTTTACCTTTACTTCAATACCATGATTATTTATACTGGCCTTAACAATAAAGATCAGGGGTCCAGTTCTGTTCAGGCGAAGGGTTACAACCCCTGTCCTTGTTTGGTTTAAGGGTTGTAACCTGGCTTTCGGAGCAGTTCTGCGTCCTCTCTTCGTTTATTGTCTTGTTACCTTATCAATAGTAATTGAGGCGGGTTTCTATTCAGGCGAAGGATTGCAACCCTGGTCCTTGTTTGGTTTAAGGGTTGCAGTCTGGCCACTTGAATGGTTTCTCCGTGCTCAATATATTATTGATTATCTCAGTTATTATCAGTATCTTTTAATTACCTTAACTATTTATTTGTGATATGCTGGTTTTAGTTCCTAAGTGAAGCCTTCTTTGTGGCACTTGCTCTTTCTGGGGTCTGACCCAGCTGGTTTTGTGTGGCCAGATATCGGAGCAGCAACAGAGGATCCACCTGTCTTCCAACCCGATGGTGACCACCAGGCGTAACCAGGGCAACGAGTGGGTTTCTTTTGTCCTCCCACTCTATTTGTAAAATTATTCTTTTGAGGCGTTTAGCCGGCGAGCACGTGTTAGCTCGTATTGCACCTTTATTTACTGTCTGCCTATGGGCTGTAACATGATTGACAAATCCTAGGGTTGATCATGTATGACTGAACTCTTGCTAGTCCTGACATTTTGTACGACTAGCTTCATGATCATCCAATATATAATGTATGGGACGTCTTGCTATTATATATTTGGTGCTCTGACATCTTGTAACTACTATTACTTGCTTGTGATTGAGACAATAGGCTTGTTCATGACCATAGAAGACTGTTGGCTTGTAGTTAAACCCTCATGTATCTAGACAGCCGTGACCGTATAGCGAGGTAGGTTGCACTTCAATATACGTAGCTGGCTATGTACGCCCCCGCTCTCCAGTATTCTGGTTTTGGGGCGTGACATGGTTTTAGTGGTGGCCCATGCAGGTCTTGTAAATCAAGAAATGTGAGGGTTTACCGAATAGATGTCTCAATCAGTACTCGCCCTTGATCTCTACTTGTATCCTCTTGATCCCTGAAAATCTTGACCTGATCACATGCTTGTATCGTTGATCTGTCCTGGTCCTTCCTTATTGTTCCCTATGTCGTCTTCTTCAGCGGCATTGTTCCTGGACCTACCGATCAGCAAGGCGGAGCACCTCCCGCGGACCAGCAACAACCTGGAGATCAAGCCCAGCATTCAGGAGTAGCCTCCAGAGTCATGCCTACTGAAGGAGAACCCCCAATTCAGCCCGTCCAGCCTGCAGAGCCTGATGATGGCACTTTGGCGGGTCTTATCAGGTCCCTATTAGCTTCCCAGGATCGTCGCGGAGATGCCTTACACCAGGCGGTAGCAGACGCTTTGACCAGAGGAGGTCATCAGGGTAATAGCGCGGCCAACAGCTTCAAGCGCTTGAACCCTCCCTTCTTCGACGGCAGTGAAGATGCGATCGCTGCAGATGCATGGCTTCAGGACACAGAGGTGATTCTAGAAGCAGCCAAGACTCCAGAAGCCGAGAAGGTGGCCGTAGTGCGCCTGCAGTTACTAGATCTTGCCCGCAGCTGGTGGGCAGCGCAGGCCGATGGATTAGTGGCCCCTATTTCATGGGCAGTATTTAGGGAGAGATTCCAGACCAAGTATTTTGATGCTGTAGCTCGGTATGATCTACAGACGAGGTTCACCAATCTGAAGCAGATGGGCAGGACGGTCGATGGATATGCGACCGAGTTCTCCAGGCTTAGTCGATTTGCTCCCACCTTGGTGGCGACCGAGTTCGATAGAGCCCAGCGGTTCCAGCAGGGGCTTCATCTGGAGATTCTATTGGCGGTGGAGCAGTTTGAGCATCAGACCTTTGATGCAGTATTGAGAGCAGCCCGGAGGCATGAGTATACCTCCCAGAGGATCGTGGATAGGACCGGAGGTCGGAAGCGATCTCACGGTCAGATGAACCAGTCATCAGCACCAGCCCCGGCAGCCAGGGCTTTAACGATTGGAGCTCCGAGGCGGGCGGCCTCAGTGACGTCGGTTCAGCATTCCACCCCGACGCACCCTCAGCAGCAGAAGCAGAAGCAGTCTTCCGCAGTGGGATGTTCACACTGCGGGAAGCCAGGATATGTGGTATCAGAATGTCGCAGAGCACAGGGTTTGTGCTTGGTTTATGGTACCCCGGACCACAGGGTTGGGAATTGCCCGAACAGAGGGAGTTCATCCGCCTTCTCTAGTCCTTCAGTTAGAGGACCAGCACCAGTCCAGCAGCAGCAGCAGCTGCAGTACCCGTTCCTGAGGCCATTGCCGACGCAGGCCCAGGCATTCCAGCAGCAGAGACCGCAGCAGTGTGCCCAAGCCCAAGCCCAAGCCCTGATCCAGATCAGGCAGAGAAATTTTCAGCAGAGGGGACCCGCACCCAGAGGACATGGTCAAGTGCTGGCTTTGACCATGGGAGAAGAAAGAATAGCACCAGGTGAGGTGGTGGCAGGTACTATTCTCGTTAACACCTTTCCAGCTTCAGTATTATTTGATTCTGGTGCCTCGCATTCATTTATGTCTGCACGATTTGCGACACGGGTAGGACTGGAGCCCGAGTCATTATCAGTAAGGCTCAATATACTTACTGGTAACGGACTTGTGGGAGTAGATAGAGTGTTTTCCTCGTGTCGGGTCGTAGTTAGCGGTAGAGAATTCCCCGCTAGATTGATAGAGTTCCCGATGGCCGATTATGATGTGGTCTTAGGGATGGATTGGTTGAGGGACCAGTATGCTAGGATAGACTGCCACATTGGCAGGGTTGTTTTAGCATTCCCGGAGAGCCAGAGTTTTCTTTCTCCCGAGGCGAAGTTGAACCTTCTCCTCCAGTATTGCGGATGGCAGTAGCAGCAGTACAGTTACCTCGGATAGTCAAAGAGTTTCCAGATGTTTTCCCAGAAGAGCTTCCAGGGATGCCGCCAGAGCGAGAGATCGAGTTTACCATCGACTTGATTCCCGGGACAGCCCCAGTATCAGAGAGAGTCTACAGGATGGCACCGTCAGAGCTAGAGATATTGTACAAGATGATTGAAGAACTCAGAACCAAGGGATTCATTCGTGCTGTGGATCGCCTTGGGGAGCCCCGATGCTTCTTGTGAAAAAGAAGGATGGTACGTCCAGATTGTGTGTTGATTATCGTACCTTGAACTCGATGACAATCAAGAACAGATACCCTCTCCCGAGGATAGATGACTTGTTTGATCAACTCAGAGGGGCGTCAGTATTTTCGAAGATCGACTTGCGCTCAGGATACCATCAGATCAGAGTCAGAGAGCAGGACATCCCGAAGACAGCTTTCAGATCTAGATATGGGCATTGGGAGTTCCTTGTGATGCCATTTGGAGCAACCAATGCGCCGGCTGTATTCATGGACCTCATGAATCGTATCTTTATGCCTTATTTGGATCAGTTCGTGATTGTGTTCCTAGACGACATCCTGGTCTACAGCAAGAGTGAAGCGGAGCATGAGAAACACCTTAGGGTTGTTCTTCATATTCTCAGAGAGCACCAGTTGTATGCCAAGTTCAGTAAATACGAGTTCTGGCTCGATCGCATTTCATACTTGGGTCATATTATCACCAAAGGGGGAGTAGAAGTGGATCCCCAGAAGATCGTGGCCATTGAAACGTGGCCGGTACCTAGCACAGTGGCAGAAGTCCGTAGTTTTCTTGGCTTGGCCGGCTACTACCGGCGATTTGTTTCAGACTTTGCTCGAATTTCAGCACCATTGACCCAGTTGACCCGCAAGGATGTGCAGTTTGCTTGGACAACAGAATGTCAGAATTCCTTTGAGAAGTTGAAGTGAGGCTTGATGACGGCTCCTATTCTCATGCTTCCAGATGGAACTGGAGGATTCTCAGTGTATTGTGATGCTTCGGGCAGAGGTTTAGGATGTGTTCTGATGCAGCATGGGAAGGTAATAGCTTATGCGTCACGACAACTTCGTGATCATGAAAGAAATTACCCAACCCATGACTTGGAGCTGGCAGCAGTAGTGTTTGCACTTAAGTTGTGGAGGCACTACCTATACGGAGATAGGGTGGAAATTTTTACCGACCACAAGAGCCTGAAGTATGTTTTCACCCAGAAGGATCTCAACATGCGTCAGAGGAGATGGCTAGAGCTGCTTGTGGATTATGATGTCAACTTGCAGTACCACCCAGGGAAGGCCAATGTTGTTGCAGATGCATTGAGCATGAGGGCAGAAGTTTATTTCCTGACAGCACAACCAGAACTGTTAGCCGATCTTCAGAAGATGGATATAGAAGTTGTTCTCCCTTCCAGTGTGGCATTGATGGCCAGCATGCAAGTCCAGTCCACTATAGTCGAGAGGATCCGGATGGCGCAGTCGGCAGATTCCAAGCTTCAGCGACTTAGAGCAGAGTGTGAGGCAGAACGAAGACCAGAGTTATGCATTCATGAAGACGGTACACTTCGACATGGCAAGCGTCTTTGTGTATCCAGTGGAGATATCAGACAGGAGATCATGGCAGAGTCCCACAGTTCGCAGTATTCCATTCATCCCGGTGGCACGAAGATGTACCGTGATATCCGCCAGCACTTTTGGTGGAATGACATGAAGAGGGAGATAGCCCGGTTTGTCTCTCGTTGTTTAGTCTGCCAATAAGTTAAGGCTGAACATCAGAGACCAGCTGGACTACTTCAACCGTTGTCGATTCCAGAGTGGAAATGGGAGCATGTAACCATGGATTTTGTGACTGGATTGCCTAGAACCCCGGCTGGCAGAGACACTATTTGGGTTATTATAGACAGGCTCACGAAGGTGGCTCACTTTCTCCCGTTCAGAGTTGGTCAGTCGACGGCTCAGCTAGCGGAGATGTATCTCCGGCAGATTGTCAGGTTGCACGGTGTACCAGTCAGTATCACTTCAGACAGAGATTCAAGATTTACGTCGCACTTTTGGCGTAGCTTGCAAAAAAGTTTGGGAACTCACCTCCAGTTCAGTTCAGCTTATCACCCGCAGACAGATGGCCAGTCGGAGCGTACGATCCAGACTCTTGAAGATATGTTACGATCTTGTACACTCGACTTCGGTGGTTCGTGGGAAGATCACGTACACCTGGTGGAGTTCTCGTACAATAACAGTTTCCAAGCCAGTATCCAGATGGCTCCGTTCGAGGCATTGTATGGTAGGAAGTGTCGATCCCCGCTAGCCTAGAACGATATCGGAGAGAGGCAGATGCTTGGTCCGAAAATGATTGCTCAGACTGTTGAAGTGGTCAGAAGAGTCAGAGATCATCTTTGAGTTGCCCAAGATCGCCAGCGTCATTGGGCCGATTCTCATCGGCGCCCTCTTGAGTTTTCTGTCGGTGACCATGTATTCCTGAGGATTTTGCCTAACCGCGGCGTCATTCGTTTCGGCGTACGAGGAAAGCTTAGTCCTAGGTATATAGGGCCGTTCGACATTCTGGAGCGAGTAGGAGATGTATCCTATCGTCTCGCTCTTCCACCATCGCTACATGAGGTGCATGACGTATTCCATGTATCCCAACTACGACGGTATATTCCGGACCCGAGCCACATCCTGGATCATTCGGAATTGGTTGTTGGTACCAACCTTTCGTATGAGGAGAGGCCCGTGTCTATATTGGACCGAAGAGAGAAGACCCTCAAGAACAAGACTATCAAGTTAGTCCGAGTTGCTTGGGGTCATCACTCTTTGGGTGAGTCGACGTGGGAGCGTGAGGATGATATCCGATCACGATATCCCGACCTGTTTGACTCGTAAGGTATAATGTCTTCCTTATGCCTTATGCTTTCAATTCCTTGCTTGAATAAATGACTACATGATAGACTGCTTGTTATAGCTTACGATTAGTATAGCTTGTCCTTGCAATTCTAGCCTCTTGATTAAATTCCGAGGACGGAATTCTTTGAAGGTGGGTAGAGTTGTAATGCATGTGGTTCGTATTACGTATCTTGGTATACGTGTACGTATTCTTGACTCGTATTGCGTATTTTTCTGCATGGTTATTTTGGCATGTCATTGGTTGTGGCTTAGCTTGGTTCGGCTTAGCTTGGTTTGGTTTGCTTTTGGGTTCATCATGAACCAAAAGAAAACCCCTACCTTCCACCACCACTACCCTTTATTAACCCATTCCCCTTTCTCTCTCTTCATTTATTCTTCTTCTTCCCTATCATAACTTCTTCAACCACCAGGAGAAAGAGAGAGAGAGAGCTTAGGCAAGTGCAAACTTGTTTCATGATGGATCTCAAGTTTTATTGTTCCATTCTCTTTCTTACTTGATTCTAAGCCTCTTTAGAACTTGACATTTTTGGATTTGACGGATGGATTCTTGTAGATCTACGTTTGTAAACTTTTCAGTTTTTCTTAGTTTTGATCTTTAAAACTTCGTTATTTTCGAAAACTAGTGTTTCTATGTTGTAGAGAATTCAATTTCATGCAGTTTTGGCTTTTGTTTCACTTGATTTCGGCTTCGGATGAAAAAGTTATGGCCAAAACAATTTCTGGTCATTTCTAGGTTCATCTGCAGCATAATCAGCATGTCGCAGAAGGCGCATGTCGCAGAAGGCGCATGTTGCAATGAAGCGCATGTCGCGATAGCCGCATATCATATCGCAGAAGGCGCATGTCGCAGAAGGCGCATGTTGCAATGAAGCGCATGTCGCGGTAGCCGCATATCATGTCGCAGAAGGCGCATGTCGCAGAAGACGCATGTTGCAATGAAGCGCATGTCGCGGTAGCCGCATATCATGTCGCAGAAGGCGCATGTCGCAGAAGGCGCATGTCGCAGAAGGCGCATGTTGCAATGAAGCGCATGTCGTGGTAGCCGCATATCATGTCGCAGAAGGCGCATGTCGCAGTAGGCGCATGTTGCAATGAGGCGCATGTCGCGGTAGGCGCATATCATGTCGCAGTTGAGCCACATGAGGCGCATGTCGCGGTAGGCGCATATCATGTCGCGCATGAGCCGCATTAAGGCGCATGTCGCAGTAGGCGCATATGGTGTCGCAGTTGCATGCATGTCGCAGAATATGCCGCATAATACATATTTTGACTATTACTAACTGTCATATGTCCTAATTGATTGAATTATTGCTCAAATTTCTCCCAACTCCCAACATAAAAGTTGTAGATCTTTTCCTTGGCTTCAAGAATAGGTCACTAATTATTTTATGCAAGTTCTCTCACTCATGATAATGTAAGAATAGAACACGATAGTGGCCCGCTGTGGTGCACTCTTGACAAGTAAACTGGCATGATATGTCTCGACATGCTGTTATGACAGCTAGCCTGACATGACAAGTATGAATGACCTGGACACCGTGGGCGATTGCGTTTGTACAAATAAACTGGTACTGTCTTGTATCATGTCTAGGATGGGGATCCCTGAGTACCATGGTCAGGGTTACCTACTGAAATTGACTAAGGCTAATTAACTAAGAACGATTCAGTAGTCATGAAGAGATTCCCAGCTACAGGCAATTTCGTTATCTGGGCGCATTAAGTGAACTTGTAGCCTACCGACGAGTAGGGCACATTTCCAGCACACAGTCATGTGGTGCACCCTTCATAAACGGACATTCGACCCGGATAACCGGATGGTCTGCAGGGCTTGTGGCTGTTGGAATAATCTCATTGCATCTTGCTAGTAACTAGGCATGTGATAACCCTAGTTAGTTAAAAGTATCAAGCCGTACTCTTGATTGGCCGTGATTGATTGGATGTAGTTTATTCCATCTTAGTCTTATCCTGATCCTGTATAAGATTGTATCAGGATATGATTTCTTGTATCGATAAATGATGGGATACCAAGTTCTATTCAGATGAAGGGTTACAATCCCGGTCCTTATTTGGTTTAAGGGTTGTAACTTGGCTATCTGAATAGTTCCATGGTTATCTTATCATATATCGTCCTGCTTATTGTGCCCGCCTTAACAATAAAGATCAGGGGTCCAGTTCTGTTCAGGCGAAGGGTTACAACCCCGGTCCTTGTTTGGTTTAAGGGTTGTAACCTGGCTCCCGGAGCAGTTCTGTGTCCTCTCTTCGTTTATTGTCTTATTGTAACCCCCTGTCATGCTCGTCATGTTTTACCTTTACTTCAATACCATGATTATTTATACTGGCCTTAACAATAAAGATCAGGGGTCCAGTTCTGTTCAGGCGAAGGATTACAACCCCGGTCCTTGTTTGGTTTAAGGGTTGTAACCTGGCTTCCGGAGCAGTTCTGCGTCCTCTCTTCGTTTATTGTCTTGTTACCTTATCAATAGTAATTGATGCGGGTTTCTATTCAGGCGAAGGATTGCAACCCTGGTCCTTGTTTGGTTTAAGGGTTGCAGTCTGGCCACTTGAATGGTTTCTCCGTGCTCAATATATTATTGATTATCTCAGTTATTATCAGTATCTTTTAATTACCTTAACTATTTATTTGTGATATGCTGGTTTTAGTTCCTAAGTGAAGCCTCCTTTGTGGCACTTGCTCTTTCTGGGGTCTGACCCAGCTGGTTTTGTGTGGCCAGATATCGGAGCAGCAACAGAGGATCCACCTGTCTTCCAACCCGATGGTGACCACCAGGCGTAACCAGGGCAACGAGTGGGTTTCTTTTGTCCTCCCACTCTATTTGTAAAATTATTCTTTTGAGGCGTTTAGCCGGCGAGCACGTGTTAGCTCGTATTGCACCTTTATTTACTGTCTGCCTATGGGCTGTAACATGATTGACAAATCCTAGGGTTGATCATGTATGACTGAACTCTTGCTAGTCCTGACATTTTGTACGACTAGCTTCATGATCATCCAATATGTAATGTATGGGACGCCTTGCTATTATATATTTGGTGCTCTGACATCTTGTAACTACTATTACTTGCTTGTGATTGAGACAATAGGCTTGTTCATGACCATAGAAGACTGTTGGCTTGTAGTTAAACCCTCATGTATCTAGACAGCCGTGACCGTATAGCGAGGTGGGTTGCACTTCAATATACGTAGCTGGCTATGTACGCCCCCGCTCTCCAGTATTCTGGTTCTGGGGCGTGACACCAAGCCCTGCAGACTATCCAGTTATCCTTCCGCGGGTTGAGAGTATGGTTGGGTACATCGCCCAGGAGACGATATACCCTTAGGTAACTTAGAGGTGCAACACATAACAGTGTGCTGGAAATGTGCTCTACTCGTCGGCAAGCTACAAGTCCAATTAAAGTATCCAGATAACGAGACTGCCTGTGACTGGAAATTCTCTATGAACTATAGTTTGATCTAGTCATTATCCTAATCCATATTCAGTGTGAATCCCTGACCGTGGGAACTAGGGAGTAACGACATAGACATGATGCAAGACAAGACAAGTAGATTGTACAAGCAAGCAAGCAGGAACACCCACGGTGTCAGAGTTAGTTACAAGAGTCAAGTTAGCCGTCGCAACGGTATCAAGTCAAGTCAAGTTACAAGTTATAAGTCAAGAGTGCGCCGCCACGGACCACTTATCAAGTTATCAGGTTACAAGTCAAGAATGTACCCCGTCGGGTCATTTTCTAGAAAATCAGAAAGTACTAGGATCATAAATCACAGAAATCACAAAAACCGTACTAGTCATAGCAAATACTGAAAATCGTGTCAGGTCATGTTGGGTCAAGGTAGTCGTGCTGTGTGGAATAAGATCTCAAAACCTAATCCACAAAAGAGAAGCCAAGTCCAAGAAATAAAACCAAATCATCATGGGCAAGTGGGTTGCGCAGGGGTGGATGGCGCATTGCGCAGGGTGTCAGAGGGTTGGGTTGGACTGCGCCAGGAGTAGATGGCACTGGGTTGAGCTGCGCAGGGAGCGAAGTGTAGTGCCCCGCTCCGCGAAGGCACTAGATAGACAGAAAGATCGGATTGCTGGCTCTGCAACAGAAGACAATTAATCTGGGTGAGTGGACAAAGACTCATTTTATGATTCGCTTGCGCCTAATAAGAATCAGAGTTTTTGATTGAATTCTTTTGTTAACAAGACAGTAATCTTGAGTATGCTTAAAAGAGAATCTGCCCCTTGTCTGCTAAGAAAAGAGAAATGTATCCTGCCTAAAAAGAAGATGGAATTGTTTATGACTTGCTCGATTGATGCATGATTCATTTGATATCACATATGCATTGGGGAATCCACTTAGTGACGAGCTGAACCCTAGAGAGTCACAGCGGCTAGCGACGAGCTGAACCCATGCGAGTCACAGCAGTTAGCGACGAGCTGCACCCAAGAGTCACAGCGGCTAGCGACGAGCTGAACCCATGCGAGTCACAGCGGTTAGCGACGAGCTGAACCCGTGGGAGGCACAGCGGCTAAGTTGGAAATGATTGTGGCTTTTCAAAGATGTGTTTTCAAAAGATATGTAAACTGACTAATGCATTCATGGAATGAACATAGGTAAAGAGTAGCAAGATAACATAACAAGTAAATATTTTCTCACTAAATGAACAGTGATCATTTCAGAAAAATGTAGCTTCTTTGTTCACAATTCACCAGTATGCTGATATACTGACCCACCATCAGTCTGCATGCAGGTGCACTATGCATCGAAAAGGATAGTCCGAAGCGATAGCCCGAGCCTCATCCTCAGGAGCCGAAAATCAGAAAAGATGCCCAAGAGATGACATCTGTGCAAGAGTTTGGTTTTGTATATAAAGGGATGTAATGTATGGGAACGGGATCATTGTAATCTGTATTGTTTCTGAGAGAATGTAACATTGTATCAGAGAGAATTGAGAGCTTGTAATCTGTTCAAATGAAATCAATAAAGAGAAATGTTCTTATTACCATTGTGTTCAATACTTGTATTCTGAAATATGTCCGCTGCTGCTTCAATTATCTGCAATACGTTCCGCTGCGTATTGTCAAACTTGTCTATCTTGTCTTATTCCAGGTCTCGGCCTTGTGCAAGCGCAACTTAGGCTTGCACGGCATCACGCCCTAGCGAGAACGAACGGTCCCAAAGAGCCCGAAGCGAGGACGAAAGGACTCTGCGGGATCGGAACGTGACAGAATGGTATCAGAGCAACACGATCCTCTGGCCAATTTTGATTCAATTGAATTTGTACATGTCTTCTGATCGAAATTCCGTTGCCTACTCTATATCAATAATGAGATGAACGTTCCATACAATAAGTCCGTAAATATTTTTATGATGACGGCAAATGTTTTATCGATTTGATTGATTGAGATTGAAATGCTTGATTGAACAAGAGACTTGATATAATCTGAATTGTGATTTCATGGATTGATGATGGCGAAGGATGAGGACTATCGCTGCTAAGGATATCGTAAGTTTCTCCTTAAGTTTCGAGGACGAAACTTCTTTTCGGTGGGTAATTATGTAGTACCTCGCTCCGCGAAGGCACTAGATAGACAGAAATATCGGATTGCTGGCTCTGCAACAGAAGATAATTAATCTGAGTGAGTGGACAAAGACTCATTTTATGATTCGCTTGCACCTAATAAGAATCAGAGTTTTTGATTGAATTCTTTTGTTAACAAGACAGTAATCTTGAGTATGCTTAAAAGAGAATCTGCCCCTTGTCTGCTAAGAAAAGAGAAATGTATCCTGCCTGAAAAGAAGATGGAATTGTTTATGACTTGCTCGATTGATGCATGATTCATTTGATATCGCATGTGCATTGGGGAATTCACTTAGTGACGAGCTGAACCTTAGAGAGTCACAGCGGCTAGCGACGAGCTGAACCCATACGAGTCACAGCGGTTAGCGACGAGCTGCACCCAAGAGTCACAGCGGCTAGCGACGAGCTGAACCCATGCGAGTCACAGCGGTTAGCGACGAGCTGAACCCGTGGGAGGCACAGCGGCTAAGTTGGAAATGATTGTGGCTTTTCAAAGATGTGTTTTCAAAAGATATGTAAACTGACTAATGCATTCATGGAATGAACATAGGTAAAGAGTAGCAAGATAACATAACAAGTAAATGTTTTCTCACTAAATGAACAGTGATCGTTTCAGAAAATTGTAGCTTCTTTGTTCACAATTCACCAGTATGCTGATATACTGACCCACCATCAGTCTGCATGCAGGTGCACTATGCATCGAAAAGGATAGTCCGAAGCGATAGCCCGAGCCTCATCCTCAGGAGCCGAAAATCAGAAAAGATGCCCAAGAGATGACATCTGTGCAAGAGTTTGGTTTTGTATATAAAGGGATGTAATGTATGGGAACGGGATCATTGTAATCTGTATTGTTTCTGAGAGAATGTAACATTGTATCAGAGAGAATTGAGAGCTTGTAATCTGTTCAAATGAAATCAATAAAGAGAAATGTTCTTATTACCATTGTGTTCAATACTTGTATTCTGAAATATGTCCGCTGCTGCTTCAATTATCTGTAATACGTTCCGCTGCGTATTGTCAAACTTGTCTATCTTGTCTTGTTCCAGGTCTCGGCCTTGTGCAAGTGCAACTTAGGCTTGCACGGCATCACGCCCTAGCGAGGACGAACGGTCCCAAAGAGCCCGAAGCGAGGACGAAAGGACTCTGCGGGATCGGGGCGTGACACGAAGTGTGCAGGCTTAGACTGCGCTGAGTTAGGTGGCACATGGGTTAGATGGCGTATCGACTGGCTTGCGCTAGGTCGGATGGCGCTACCTCCAATGCGCCAAGAAAGGATGCGCGGCCCAGTCTAAGGGGCCGAGCGCAAGGCAGCCCATGCGCTAAGAAGCACTGGCCGAGGAGGGGGATGCGCGGTTCACCAAAGGGTGAGCTACGCAATCGGCCTTGCGCTAAAGAGTGCTGGCCGAGAGTTCTGCTACTCCAGGCCGAGAGCAAGTCCAAGAACACCAAAAACTTCCAATCTTCATATCTTGGCCAAATCAAGACCAAATCTAGATTTTTAATGGTCTAACTTGGGTAAAATTGAATTCTCTTCCGCATGGAAGCATCAAAACAAGCAAAAATCAAAGTTTAATAGATCGAAATCAAGGAAATCCAAAAATAATCGAAACTTAGATCTAGGAAAATGGAAGCTCCAAATCCAAAAATGTCAAGTTCTAATGTTGATCTCCATGTTCTAATCTAGCTAATGGACAAATAAAATATGGTGCTTATTTGTTGGCAAGGTGCACTTGCCTATGGGTGGAGGTGTTGTGTGGAAGAAGGAAGAAGAAGATGGAGGAAAATAAATGAAAGTAAAGAGGAGAGAGAAAAGTTAGGTGGGATTAAATGGGGGATGGGTTATGGTGGAATGAGGGTGGAGCATAGGCTAAGGTGTTCTAAATGCATGTTGAACCAAACCAAACCAATCCTTCTCCACGAAATAAAACCAAGCCAACTAAAACCGAGCAGAGCCGAAACCCAAAATACGAGAAAACCCAAAATTCCACAAGTCGAGAAAAATAAAATACCAGCCAAAATCCGATTACGAGTATTAATACGAAATACGGGAAACGGGGGTAACAGTTGTAATCTCATCTGAGACCAAGAGTCCTTCTCCGTCTCCTCCTCTGCCTCCAGGAGCGGTACCCCATACCATACCCTCAGCATGTTTGTTTTCTGATGGAGCTCAGATATCCAGACTTCTCTGGGATGTGTTGGAGGCACAGAGAGTTCAGGCTGAGATCCTGAAGGAGCAGGGCCGCGGGATCCAACTACTGTAGGATTTGGTACATTCAGGAGGAGAGCCTAGTTCTAAGAGGCCGATGAGCAGTGTATACCCAGAGCCCCGTGAGCACCTAGACTATCAGCCTAGACCAGCCTACCCAGTCCATACTCCTGTTCAGCAGAGGCCAGCTGAGAGAGTGCCTACCTGCACCTTCTGTAAGAAGCCTGGACATGTTTGGGGCTACTGTAGGAATTGAAGAGGGGTGTGCCTTGTAGGTCCTAAAAAATCAAGTTGCATCAATCAACAAAGTCAAGAAATCAAGAAACCCATCATTTGGATGAATTGCGCAGACAATAGATTGCGCAGCAATCCGATTGCGCATACTGCTTTGCGCACACTTCCAACTGCGCAGACTGACGTGGCAGAAGTCATCATTATCAAATCAAATCAAATCTTTTCTGACAACTGACAGCACGAATAACAAGGAATCTGTTCGTTTTCTGCGCCGCACAGTGCTCGAGGGCGGCTGACAGCTGGCAGCGCAAACCAATCCTGCACAGTTTGAGTCTGCGCAAACCATGTATGCACAATTCAACTCTGCGCACTCCATCAATATAATTGATAAGTTACACGTGGCATTCATGCCATCGATTGCTCATTACGTGGCAACTGTTTATGCACGATCATGCGCATTTCTATCAAATGATGCCATGTGTTCATGATAGTTGGCCCACGATCCAGTAACTGTCTGCGCAAATCAATGCTGCGCAAACCAATGCTGCACAAATCATCCTGTGCAGTCCAAAATAACTGAAAGTTAGTTATTTTTAGAACTCTATAAATAGAGTTTCAAGTCTTCATTTCAAGGGAGAATCAAGATCAGAAATCAGAGAGATCAGGAGTTCTTGCCAAAGTGTTGCTGCATTCTTCCGAGACTTTTGTCTTCAACTTCAGAGGCTTTTGCCTTCAATTTCCAGAGTTGTTTTCAACTTCAAAGGATTCGTCTTCACAGTTCACATCATCCAAGGGATAAAGCAATCGTCATCAAGATTGGATTCCTATAGTTGTAATTTTCCCAGAATTCTTGTAATCTTTATTACAGTTTGTATCAATAAAGTTCTATACTTTTGTTTTCGCAAACAAAATGGCGACTCTGCTGGGGAAAACTTTCTCCTCCAACGAGGAAGTAGCAACTCAATGTGACGTAGCGTCTATCGGGAAGACGCAGAAGACGCTGGTTGTTAAGGTCAACCAGACAGCCTACGAGGCGATGCTCAACTCCAAGACCACTCCCCGTACTGTAGCCACTTCTGCCAAGAGCAAAGTACGCTCAGTTTGGGTCTCCAAGTCTGCACAATCTGGCATTTTTGCCACCAAGGATGCTGTACCAACTGTTGCACAATCTGCTAGTCAGACTGCTGCACAAACTGCTGTGCCAACTGTTGCACAGTCTGTCTCAGCAACTGCTGTACAATCTGTTGCAGTCAAGACTGCGCAATCTGTTGCAACTGTTGCGCAAGCTACTTCATATGCTGCCTTGTCAAAACAGAAGACTCCTATGACTCTGGCGCAATTGGCAGTGGCTTTTTCTGCGCAAAATAGCACTCCAGTAACCAAAGTGCATCCCAAGAACTCTAAGACAAGAACTCCTGATGCACTTCCTACCAAAGCTTCTAATGCACAAATGACTAGTACACCTTCCACCTATGCGCAAACCAAGTCTGCGCAATCCAAGAAAGACAGCCTTTTGGCTAAATTTCCTTCTTCTCACAATAAAAGAAGAGATTCTACTCCTTTTCCCAAACACCCTATTGCCCCTGCGCAATCTATTGAGGGTAGTCCTTTGACTATTCCTCCTTCTCTTCAAAGCAAAGGAAAAGGTCCATTGGTCTTTTCTCAAACTTCCTTGTCTCATAACCTAGAAGATAACAGAGGGAAACGCTCTTTAGCTAACCCTTCATCTCAAAACAAAGGAAAAGGCCCTTTGGTCTTTTCTCAGTCTTCTTCAGTCTTTACTGAAGAAGATCCATCTCAATGTGTCTCGGCTCCAATCAATTCAAGAACTCTGGCAAACAAGGATTCTTCTTTCCTTTATAACAAGAGTACTTATACTAATCAAAGAGGTATTCTGCCTACTCCGATAGCAGAATTCTAGGACCTCCCGACTCTCCAAATTTGTCGTTCCAGACAGGGAAAACTGTTAGTGTCTCAAACAGAAACTCCTGGGGGTGAATTTGCTGACCTCAGAACTTATCTTAATCGACCCACTTCGGTAAAATGCAAACAGCCAATGCCGAAGGTTAAACATCATCAGAAACAAATCTCCAAAGTCAGAAATCCCGACACTTATGCCAATGAAGTGAGTACTTCCCTGTATACTCAAGGGACTAAACATTTGAAGAATCGGAATCATGTTCCAAATGTTATCAAAGAACAGATCCCTCGGAACTTTCCTCGTCCTGTTGTAGATCTTCGAAAACATCTAAGACAAAAACAGGATAATGTCTCAATATCTCCATCTCAACCATCTGATCATCACTGTAATCATAAAGTCATCATCCAATGCTGTTGTCAAACGACAAAACGATCTGTCTTCGATCGTTTGACTTTTGCTAAAACAGAACCGATGTCAGAAGATGAAGAAGTGTTGTACGCTTCTGTTAACATGACTTCTCGAGACACTGGGGGTAGAAGGTGCTCTAAGCATGGCAAACCTCGCAAACCAAGTCAACGGTATCTGGATCTACTTCAAGAATCTTCTGAGGGAGTATTTCAACATACCCGTTCTCGAAGCCGAGATACAATCGGTCAAAGGAATCTTCCTCAAAATCCTTCAAGTCATCTTCCTGTTTTCCAGTCAGGAGATGATTCATTTTCTGATTATGATGCATACAGTGAAAGTTCTGAACAAACAGTATCTTCCACTGTGCCAAGAGAAGTGACGGCTTATGTTGTCACCGATGATTCAGATGCTTCAACCTCCGCAAATCAAGAACAGCGAATTGCTGCACTCGAAGACAAATTAAAAACCATGGTTGAGATGGTTGCTAGTATGCATTCCATCATTGTAGCACAACATGTTACACCACCAGCTGTACCTATTACTAGTCCAGAGATTATAGCATCTTCAATACCTGCCAATACTGGGCTGGGGGTAGTGCCTTCTCAAATACCTCCTGTACAAGTGCAAGTACAAACTACGCCTAGCCATTCAGGAGCTGGGGGTAGTGCTTACAACGCTGTTCCTCCTCCTACCACTACAACTCAACCTGCTCCTTCTTCTTCATCAGAAGACGCCAATGAAGCTGTCAAACTCTTACGAACCCAGTTTGAAGCATTTAAAGAGAAAGACAATCTACAAAGGTTGGGGATTAAACAGCCCTATCCGGTTGAATGGAAGGACGTCCCGTTTCCCCCAAAGTACAAAATCCCTACAATCTCTCTATTCGATGGCAGTACTTTCCCGAGTCAATTCATCAATCATTTTAAGGTAATGACTGTTCAACTTCAGCCAAATGACGCTCTTCTTACCAGAGTGTTCGTCGGTTGTTTAGCCGGCGTAGCATACGACTGGTACAGAAGTTTGCCCGATGGTTGTATTACTTCTTTTTCAGGTCTCAAACAAATCTTTCTGGAACGGTTCTATGAAGGATTTAATAATATGACGATGTCAGCTCTCAACAAAATCAAACAAAAACATAATGAAACTGCTGAGAGCTTTATTGAACGGTTCCGCCGTGAAGCTCTGAAAATGCCTCCAGGGACTCCAGCTGCTGTCACTATTGATACTTGTAAGGCAAATCTTTTGCCTATTATCAGTATGTGGACGGGATCTACTCAATTCCAAGATTGGCCCTCATTCATCGTCAACGCCAAAGCCGCTGAAGTAAGTGCCGACAAGTTTAAACAATTGGGGGTACAAATGTCTAACCCTGATCGCGATGAGCATCAGAATTCAGGTGGTGGCAATCGCCAGAACAATCGCAAAGCGAAAGAGACTTTAAACATTAACTTGAACAAAAATAAAGAATCTTTGGCTGTCAATGTGGCCCCACCTACATCTACTCCTACTCCACCGAGGGAATCTCGTCCGAAGGTAGAATATTCCTTTGACGAAAATGACACTGCAAGTATCTTTGAGTGTTTACTCAAAAGCAACAAAATTCAACTCCCTGATCCAAAGAAACCTGATGAAGTCAATAAGACTGATCATCCCAAGTATTGTGTCTATCACCGATTCATTGGACATCCTACTCGAGCATGCTATGTGCTCAAAGGTAAGATTCAAGAGCTTGTTAATGCAGGGGTAGTCACTTTGCAACAAGATGAGAAGACTGTTACTGCAAATATGGTTTCAGTCCAATTTGGAGATTTCCCTCCGCAGATGATACAGCATGGTGTCATTCCGATTCCTAAAGCAACCCTTGAGATTGAGAATCTCCCGCTTCCATCCAATGAAGGTCTTATTCCCTTGTCTCTTGACAATGGTGAAATTATGTGGATCCATCCTGATCTTGCTCCAGAATTTGAGATATCTTCCAAGAAGAAAACTCGTTCTAAAGGCAAAACCAAAATCTGCAACATGGTATCTTTTGATCCTATTGTTGACGAAGAGATTCTGTTAGGCACAAGATCAGGAAAAGCTTATTTGAAAGATCATTCTGAAGGTCAAAAGGATCCTATTTCTTCTTCCGAACTTGCTCTGGTACAACCTGCATCTGTTGAAGAGGTCCCTTCTACATCTTCACCAGTTGTAGTAGCAATTCCTCCTAAGCCAACAACTGCTGACAAAGGCAAGCAACAAGTTCGATTTGACAAACCTCTAAAGAAGTTATCTCCTACTGGGCTTGAGAAGCCTTACAACTTTGATATATTGGCTCAATTAGCCAATACACCAGCTAGGCTGTCAATCTTTGAACTCTTACGTCTTTCCAAAGAGACACGAGAAACTCTAAGTGAAGATCTGATGCAGGCTGAAACTTGCTTAACTCTTCTTAAGAAGCCAGAATCAGAATCAGTCTCTTGTCATCACAGTCATAGTGTCTTGGAACTGATCCCAAATATTACTTTCACTCAAGATGATATGCTAATGGAAGATAATAGACATGATCGTCCTCTTTATTATACAGGATATGTAGATTCAATGAAGGTTGATCGTATCCTGATAGATCCAGGGTCTGCACTTAGTATTATGCCAAAGACAATGCTAGATGCATTGAAGATACCAGTGCATAGTCTTTCAACCACGATCACTACTATTCTGGGATTTAATCAAGGAAAGAGTGAACCTTTGGGCAAGATTCGTCTAAAACTCCAAATAGGCAATCTTCGTACAAAGGTGACCTTTTATATCATTGACAATCATGGTTGTTCTTATAATGCTCTCCTGGGAAGGCCATTCCTCCATGAACACAATGTCGTTCCATCAACTCTTCATCAATGTTTTAAATATGTTGATGACAAAGGACAAGTTCATAAGGAAGTTGCAGACCTTTATCCTTTCAAGGGTGTTGAAGCTTATTGCAACGATGCTCGTATGTACAAGGATGAATTTATGAAGGTAGTATTGGCTATGGATACTGAAGAAGATCAAAAAGCAGTACCTCAAGACACTCTTATCATACCTGTTAAGGGGCGAGTTTCTCATCCTCAATCTTCCAAGCCACTGGTTATTCACTTACCAGTTCAAAAGAAATCAGTTGATGCTGATGAAAATCAAAGGGAGCTCACCTCTTCTGAGTCACTTGTTATCGACTTACGTCGTAACAAAGACAAAAAGCAGCTCATTCCTTCTGAGCCACTTGTTGTTGATCTAAATCACAACAAGGAAAAAAGGGAGCTCACCTCTTCTGAGCCACTTGTTATCGACCTCCGTCGTAACAAGCCTCCTCCACGTTCTTCTTCTCCCCCTCTTGTAATCAATTTGACCAAATCTGCTAAGGTTAAAGGTCCTGTTGTAAATACTGATGTACAAATCAATGAAAAAGCACCTACTTTCCAGTATATTGATGTTATTTATTATACTAAAAGTTATTTGGATATGTTAGATAGCTTCCAATCAATTACATTGGGAGTCGTACAATCTCTTCAGACAGAAGTCTCGCTTGAAGATCCAGATGATTCTTACCGTATTCATCCTTCTTTAAAGAAAGGTGAAAGTTCAGCATTTTTATATAAAAGACCGGAAACAAAGATTAACTATTCGGATGATAGCAAAGTTAACGATACGGGACGTCTCCAGTTCCATCGTTATAGCCAACAATCAAAAGACATCCTCCGAAAGATGGGTTATGACTTTAAGAGCGGCCTTAACTATGGTAAAGGTAGACGAACTCCCATTCATACAACAGTTCCAAACGGAAAATCCCAAATGTATTATGACAGGACTAAGAAAGGTCTCGGATATATTTCTCCTCCACTGTTATCCCCAGCAGCTTCTGAATCAGATAGTGAAGAACGTTCTAACTCTTCTGATTCCAGATCATGGGATTCCGATACTAGCATCGGTGAAGTCCATCGTATAATTGTATCTTCTAACATGGTCTCTGTTGAACTACCAGAAGGCTGTGATGAAGATGTTGAAGAAAGTCCGGAAACAGATCCTTGGGCTCAACATATGGATAACCAATGGGTACTTCGATTTGAACAACGTGAACCTCCTACTGAAGATCAACTACTTCAAATTGATGTAGGAGAAAGAGATTCACCTCGGCCAATTTTTATTAGCAAAAATCTTCCAGAAGCAGACAAACAAGAGTTGATTCTTCTTATTAAAGAATATATCGACGTCTTTGCCTGGAGTTATGAAGACATGCCAGGTTTAGATCCTAAGATTGCTACTCACAAACTGAACATTCTTCCTAATGCTAAACCAGTCAAACAACAACAAAGGCGGTTTAAGCCTGAAATGATGGACGCAATTGATGATGAAGTCAAGAAGCTCATCGCTTGTAGCTTTATTCGAGAAGAGCAGCATCCTAATTGGGTAGCCAATGTCGTCCCAGTTCTGAAGAAAACTGGAAAAGTTCGAGTCTGCATCGACTTCCGAGATCTCAATGAAGCATGTCCAAAAGATGAATTTCCTCTTCCTATCACAGACGTCATGATTGACAATACTTGTGGGTTCGAAAGGATATCTTTTATGGATGGATTTTTCGGGTATAATCAGATCAAAATACATCCTGAAGATGAAAAGCATACATCTTTCCGCACTCCTCGTGGTGTTTATTGTTATACAGTGATGCCATTTGGTCTTAAAAATGCTGGTACAACTTACCAACGTGCTATGAGTACTATTTTCAAAGATCATCTTCGCAAAACAGTCGAATATTACGTGGACGATATTGCTGTTAAAAGTCGTTTAAAAGAAGATCACATCCAAGATTTGAGAACAATATTTAATCTCATACGTCAACATCAGCTCAAGATGAATCCTACCAAGTCATTCTTGGGTGTCTCTAGTGGCAAGTTTCTCGGCTTCGTCATTACCTCTAAGGGTATACACGTGGATCCCGAGAAAATCAAAGCCATCCAAGAGATGCGTCCTCCACGCAACCTAAAAGAGCTACAAGGATTCCAAGGCCGACTTGCGTACATCAGGCGATTCATTTCGAATTTGTCTGGACGCTGCAGACCATTCACTCAATTAATGAAGAAGGGTGTATCTTTTGTTTGGACTGAAGAATGTCAACGAGCATTCGACGATATCAAACAATATCTTATGAACCCACCAGTTTTGGTGCCACCTATCTCTGGCATTCCATTCTTGATGTATGTCCGTGCTATGGACCATTCATTGGGTGCCTTACTTGCCCAAAAGAACAAAGAAGGCCATGAACAAGCTATCTACTATCTTAGCCGAACTATGATTGGTGCTGAACACCGTTATAGTCCTGTCGAGAAAGAATGTTTGGCTCTCATGTTTGCTGTGCAAAAGACGAGGCATTATATCATTGGTCAAACTATTCATGTTATATCTCGAGTTAACCCTCTCCGGGTACTCATGAAGAAACCAAGTACACTTAATTCTCGGTTGGCTACATGGGCAATCCTGCTAGCTCAATATGACATGGTGTATGTTCCACAAAAATCTGTCAAAGGTCAAGCGCTGGCGGACTTCTTAGCGGCTCATCCTGTGCCTGAAACATGTAAACTCTATGATGAAATTCCTGACGAGACGTTAGAAGTCAACATAATCTCCGAAGAGTTTCCAACCTGGCGTTTATTCTTTGATGGTGCATCAAGAATTGGACCAAATGGTGCTATAGTGGCAGGTGTTGGAATTGTCCTCGTTTCTCCAGACGGATTAACTATCCAAAGAGCCTACTCTTTAGATGAACCTTGCTCCAACAATATGGCAGAGTACAATGCCTTACTTGTCGGCCTTCAGCTAGCTAAACAACTGAATGTTGAATATCTGGAAGTCTATGGTGACTCTAAATTGGTTGTAAACCAGGTTAGAGGAACCTATGAAGTCCGTCATCAAGACCTAGTGCCTTATCATGAGGCGGCAATCAATATAGCTACATCATTCAAAGCCTTCTTCATTGACTATGTTCGACGAGCTTGCAATACTGAAGCCGATGCTTTGGCCAATCTTGCAGCTGTCTTAGCCATCCCTATCAAAAGACAGCAGGTCGTGGTTATCTCCAACCGAGAACTGTTCTGCATCGAAAACAATCGTAATATTGAATTCAGTAATTTTGCTGAAGTCAATGTTATTGATGAAGATTGGAGAACTCCTTTCATTGACTTTGTGGTTCATGACATACTCCCCGAAGATCCTAAGGAGGCTACAAGCGTTCGTCGACGATCTCTCCGATTCTATTACAATCAAACTACCAAGACCCTCTATCGGCGAACTTATGATGGTCTTCTTCTACGCTGTTTAGCTGGTGATGAAGCCAAACAAGTGCTACGTGAAGCTCATGATGGCGTCTGTGGAGCACATTAACCTGGTCCTAAATTACAGGATCGCATTAGACGTATGGGTTATTATTGGCCCTCTATGGTATCAGATGCCATTGAATATGCAAGGAAATATCGTGCTTGTCAAATCCATGCAGACTTCATTCATCAACCCTCGGAATTCTTACACCCGACTGCTGCTTCATGGCCTTTTGAAGCTTGGGGTATGGACATCATAGGTCCTATTAATCCTCCTTCTTCTAGAGGACATCGGTTCATATTGGCGATAACCGATTACTTCTCCAAGTGGGCCGAAGCTATACCTCTGGCTGAAGTCAAGACTAGCAGTGTCATCAATTTCGTTAAACACCATGTCATCTATAGATTCGGTGTACCTCGCAGAATCATTCATGACAATGGACCTCAATTCATTAGTCAGAAATTTACTAGATTCTGCGATGATCATCGGATTAACAACGTTGCTTCGACGGCGTACAATCCTGCCGCTAATGGTTTAGCTGAAGCCTTTAACAAAACCATTATTAAGCTCCTTAAGAAGTTTGTATCCACTAACAAACGGAATTGGAGCGAGAAACTTGGCGAATGTCTTTGGGCCTATCGAACTACAGTCCGCAATCCCACAGGCTTTACACCTTTCTCTTTGGTGTATGGCTGTGAAGCTGTCCTTCCTTTGGAGTTACAAATTCCTTCTTTAAGGATTGCTATTGCCAATGAGCTTACCACAGAAAATAATGACCTTCTTCGACTCCAAGAGTTGGAAGCATTGGATGAAAAGCGGTTAATGGCTCAACAGCATATTGAGTTATACCAAGCCCGCATCTCAAAGACATTTAATCGTAAAGTGAAGGTCAGAGCCTTTCAGCAAGGAGAACTTGTTCTAACGATCAGACGTCCTATGACTATGACTCATATGAGCAAAGGGAAATTCGATACGAAATGGGAAGGTCCCTATGTTGCGAGCAAAGTCTTCTCAAACGGAGCTTATCAACTTTCAGAACTCGATGGTCGAGTTGCTATGATGCCTATCAATGGCAAATTTCTTAAGAAGTATTATGTATAAATGTAAATGCTTGTAAAAATTATCAGACAGGATCAAGTTCATAAATAAAATGCAAATTTTATTTCATCATATGATAGTACATAATATTAAAGGTCACTATCATCTTTCTCTACATTTGGACGAGGGCCACTGCCGTCCTTCTCAAAAATACGGTCAGCAAAAGAGTCGAGAACCTCCTTGCTGGATCCCACAAGAAACTTGCAGGCGGCCATCCTCATGGCTTCTTCTTCTTTAGTCCTTCCAGGTTCGAGCAGGAAGTCCAAGATGTCTCGTGGTGGCTGAGGTACCGACGGACCTTCGCCCGCTTTTGCCTCCTTCGGCTGGATTGGATCGGCAGGGCGTTCTTCAGTGCCCTTCTCAACCTTCGAGGCGATTTCGGCCTTCTTAGATGCTTCTCCGGATGACATTTTTATGTTGAAGAGCAGAAGTGTTTATTCCTGTCAGATTTCTGCTATATTTATAGACAGAAGTTCCTCAAATAATGACATCCACTAGACGGTTCATCCGTTCATTAACTTCCGACGGTTCATCCGTTCATTTATCATATTCATCCGACGGTTCATCCGTTCATTACTACCCGACGGTTCACCCGTTCATTCATCATCACCTGATGGGTTATCCGTTCATTTCCATTTAACGGTTCATCCATTCATTAAATCACCACTTGACGGTTCACCTGTTTATTGTCATCTATTATTTGACGGTCTTCCCGTTCATTCATCTCACAAACATTGACGATTCGTTATCGTTCATTATTTACATTAGCAACTTGTCGTTTTTGATTAAGTTGTTAAATCGAAATAATTATACTCAATATATTCTGCCACGTCTATATTACCTCTGAGTAGATATAATGAATATAATTATTTTCTATAAAATCATCAAGAAATATATCATGTCTTGCACCTCTGAATATATTTTCTATCTCTATTATTTTCTGAATAAAATAAGCAATAAATAATGGAATCACAACAAAATGTCTTTTATTTAATCAGAATATAAGACAGTACAAAAATGCTTCCACAGCAACAAAAACAAAGATACAAAAGAGTTTCAATCAAGAGGGAGGAACAATCAAATTGTTGATCTGTTGCTTCAAGGTCTGCAACTCTTCTTCGTGACTAGTTGTTACTCTCATTCTTGCTTCTTCCATCCCTTTTTCTTCATCAAAAACAGGCATATCTATTGTCCTGCGGGTAATTTCAGCACTATGAGTCTCTTCATACTCATTTTTCTCCTGAATTAGGGCATTGAGTTGTTCAATCATAAGTCGTTGATTGGCAGTTTCTTCTTCAAATTCCTTCTGAAGGCGAATAATTTCCGCTTTCAATCCAGTAAGCCTCTGTCCTTTGTTCTCAGCTGCCAAAGTAACTGATTCTATCTTTGAGTTGAATTCAGCTGACTTTACAGAATGAGCTTCTAAAAGGTTCTGAAGGTTTATCCTTTCAATATCAGCTTCTTGGGCTAGTCGCTCATATTCGGCTTGCACCAGAGAGTCTATATTCTTCTTCTTGAGTTCTTTATATTTCTTTATGGATACTTCCAACTCATCCAATATATGTTCAAGAAGAATAGCTTGAGCCTCATCTCCTTGATCCCTTATGGCTCTTATTAAAAAAGAAGTTGGCTTCCTAACCATAATAAAGTCAGCTCCTTCCTTCTCTATCATCTTATGGGCAAGAGATCCCAACGATTCAAAAAAGCACTTGGTAAATGATTGTACAACTTGCTGATTGATGGCTATAGTTCCAGGAGTTGAAGCTACCCCTGTTGAGGATAGGGTAGTCGGTTGCTCAATCCTTTGCTGCTGAATGATGGGCTCTTTAAACAAAAGAGCCAGAGTGGAACTAGCTGCTCCTCCTGTTTGTTCTTCTGCAAAAAGTAAAATTATTATTTTACTAATTTGCCAATAAACAAAAAGATCAAATTAAAAGCAGTCTTACCTTGATTGGATCTAACAACAACTGCATTTCCTGCTGGAATAGACTCCCGTTGAACGGAAGTAGCTTCAATTGCGACAGCTTGGCTGCTGCCCGCTTCAGAGCCGCAAGATAAGTGATGGCTACTACTAACAACTACCGTTGGAATAGGCACCATAGCCAGGTCCATCGGAGGTGTTGGTAGAGTATCAAGATCTGCAAGAACTACAAATGAAGATATTAGATATCAATCTATTTTAAAGAAAGAAGATTGTTAAATCTCATTTTATACCTTGGGGTTCGGTGGCGGGATTCTCTTGCTGAACATCTTCACCAGCCACTTCTTCAGGAGATATTTCTATCTCGACGTCTTCATCAGGGTTAACAACCTTTTCTACGGACGCCTCTACTTCAATATCCTTTTTAGGATCCGAAGCATCGGCGGTATCAAGAGATATGTGTTCTTTATTGTCCCCTTCAGGATTCTGTATATACTTATCAACATTTCCAGACGAAGAGCTTTCTTCATCCTTATCTTCTTCTTCTTCTTGGGCTGCATTTCCACTGTCAGTTGCGGTTAGATCCTCCTGCAGGCTATAACAATCTTCTAAAGCTTCGATCATTTCACGCTCTTCTTCTTCACGAAGAGTCTTTGGAATAGGAGGAAGTTGAGTCGTCTCCGCGACAGGTGAAAAAGGTCGTGTAATATTTAGCTCCTCTTCAATGATGTTTTCTCTGAGTGTTTCAACTTCAGTTCTGGGGTCAAGATCTCCCCTTTGTTCAGTCTCTTCAAGGGTTTTACTCCCTGATTCAGAAATAGGTGTGGGAGATGGCATTATAAATCCTGCTGCAGTATCTACTGAAGTCAGGAGTTGTTTGGAAGAAGAGGCTTCTAAATTTCTTCTGGTGACCAACTTCTTCTTTTTTCTGTGTAGAGGTCTGTCGGGACTCTCCACATTTATTGGTGCTGTTTGTTTCTATACAGAAGTTGGTGTAGTAGCAACTTCCTGATTTGTCTCGGCTAGCTGCCGAGATTGAGATCTTGTAGTCACTTTATCAGAAGAATGCTCCAAGACCAATTTCTTCTTTGCTGCAGGAGCAGGAGGCTCCTCTCTTCTTCTTTTCTTGGCAGGAGACTTTCCCACTCTCAGAGAGATCCGCATTGCTGCGTTTACCTCTTGTTGGAACATCATTTCTCTTGAAGTTTCTAGGGGTTCATCCGCTGGCTCGTTTGCCTCATCATTGGCAGGGATTGATAAAGCTATCCTCCCTTTTCTCAATCTTATCGCAGAAGCAAAACTATCGGCAAGATTAAAGTTCTCGGCAAAAGTATTTGCAGATGTGTAAAATATCGAGTATGTAAAGAGCATCCGAGGCCCTTGAGGAGTGCTCTTTGGTGGCATCGAGAAGGTAGCCTTTGTGTCACGGGCATTATAGTAGGCCCAAGCTCGGGCCCCGTCAATCAAGAAACCCTTGCCCTGAAGGCAGGTGATTGCGTTCCCTACGTGGAACTGATCATACCCAAATTGTCTAGCAAAACGGCTAGGGAGGTATGGTTCCAAAAAGCATTCTTCTTCAAAGCGGTATACTAAATGAGATGGCCGAATTGTCTTCAACCATTCAAAGGCCACACAGTTTAAGGGCTGCAGCTTTGAATCTACCATGTTGGGTGGCATCTGGTCATGACCGGCAGGGAGAGGGGCGCAACAGAAGTTCCATCCTCTGTTCAAATTTAAAACAAATCTGCACTCACTCAGAGAGGTGTACTTCCATTTACCCTGAGAATATCTGCGCAAGAAGCTGCCATCTACTGGTCCCATACCAGGGTCCATTAAAGTTGGATAGTGGAGGAGTAACCATCCAAAGAGATAAGTGTACGGCAGTTCGAGACGGGGGAATTCTTTCTCTCCCTTTGCCTTCAGCATCGAGTCAACATACAAGCGAAGACTCGCATTCAATCTGCAGGTCATTGCCGATAACAAGTCAACCTTATAACCGAAGACTAGCTTGACGGTAGCAAAAAGTACACCGCGATGAAAATGGTCCACTGCACTAGATCCCGGGACCATGAATCGTCTGAGCCAGTGTGTCAGAAACCCTGCTAACTGGGCTTTTTTGGACATGGGTCTGTAACCCATTCTCAAAAAACTCTCCAAAATGTCACCTTTCTTTAAAGGTGGACATTGATAATCATCCTTCATTTCCTTATCATAATGTTTACTTTCTTCCATCATCTTCATGACTTCTGTGTTACTTAAGGGTTTGAAAAAATGAGGGTAACATTTGTCATTTTCCTTGGTTTTCTTCTCTTCAATATGATTTAAGAACAAGTATGGCAACCACTTCGAAGAATAGCAAGTGTTGGCCGTAGCACTCTTATAGTACAAAGAGCAAATCTTGTAATGGCACAGCAGTTCCTCAAACACTGCTACCATTTTTGTATTTTCTTTTCTGAGTTTCTCCAACTCGTCATTTGTGGGAACAAACTCCTCATATGGAGCATCCGCCATGGACAAGTATGAGATGTACTTCATCTCGTGAAGTGCAAACCCCATCTCTCCACCCGGGGTCATGAAGGTTCCTGTCCTGTAATTGTATCGCTCAGCCAAGGCCAAAAACATATGAGGGTTAGGAGCAAAGCCGTATACAGTGGCATGCACTGCTTGAAACAGGTTAATCTGTTGAAGTTTGACTTGGAAGGCTGTCAGAACCCAATTTGCAATGCAATTCCATCGTTTGTAATCTGGATTCACTAATCCAGTCATTCTGATATCCTGTTCAGGATATCTTCCTTCTTCATTCGCAAATTCATTTGCGAATATAGGGGTTCTGACGGGCATCAGCATAGAGGAGTTTTCCGGTGGAATGCAGCCGGGTCTCAAACCTCTCAACATAACACTGTATCTGTCAGAGGAGCTGTAAAACATATCTTTCCCGTTAACCTTCCTTACAAAGATCTTCCCTGCACGAGCATCCTGGAGAAGGGTGATGTTCCAATCCATTTTCCTTGGGTAGCTCGCATGAGCATACCGTGATAAAGGGAGACAGCGAGAAATGTCAGGAATGAAGAATGATCTATCTTCCCGGTGGACTACCATTTCCTCCATCCTTGGCCTAGGCTGGGAGACTTTTTCAAAGGCATCACCAAACAAGAATAAGGGTTTCTTGTGGATAACAGCATCTGCTGATTCCAGAGGTTGTCCATTCATTAGACACATTAAAGTTTTGTTGTCCTGGGAAATCAATATTGCCTGACGAGAAGCCGGCAGATCGTACTGAGGATAATGGACGTGAGACAAATCTTCTTTATATTCAGATTCAGACAAAGTTCCCACAAAATGTTCATAGTTTAGATCTTCATTGGTTTCAACTGCATCAAAAACAGATGAAGATCAGTACAAGTCAAAAACTCTATTTTTCAGACAAACAAAACAGAAGAGTACACAATCCTCAGATTGCGCTAACATAGATTGCACAACATTAGTTTGCGCATCATAATAGGGTGCGCAAACCAATCGATTGCGCTGACATCCAGCGCAAATCAATCGATTGCGCTGACTTTCTGTTAGCACAATTCGATAGATTGCGCAGGATTACAGTCTTCATAAAAATGAAGACTGACTGTTTATGCAACCAAAAACCCTAAAAAGGGTGGCACAATTTGAACTCATCTCTAAAAAGAGATAAGTTTCGAAGATCGAAGGAAGTCAAAACACCCTAAAAAGGGGTTTTTGATCGGTTTAACTACCTATCAGAGCGGGGTGCGCGGACTCATGTCGGGATGCTCGCCGTGCAACTCTGCCAGATGATTCGGCCGAAGCTTTTCCCTTCGCGGCGGCGGCGGCGGCAGCATTAGATCGTCGGGGCGCCATGGCAAAGTCGTTGGAATTGGAAGACAGTAAGGGCTCAGAGGAGAAATTTCAAGATCGTAAAGTAAAGAATTGAAAATGAAAGGACGGCTATTTATAGCCTTTGAAATACGAAACGGCTGCCTTGGATTGCGTCTAAAATTTGGGGGCACTTCACTTTGCGCAGACAGCTCATCATCATGCGCAACTTGATTCAAAATTCAAAAATTTAAAGTATTTCGAAACTTTGAATCAAATCAACTTTCGAAAACTTTGAAGGGGGTCTTGTAGGTCCTAAAAAATCAAGTTGCATCAATCAACAAAGTCAAGAAATCAAGAAACCCATCATTTGGATGAATTGTGCAGACAATAGATTGCGCAGCAATCCGATTGCGCATACTGCTCTGCGCACACTTCCAACTGCGCAGACTGACATGGCAGAAGTCATCATTACCAAATCAAATCAAATCTTTTCTGACAACTGACAGTACGAATAACAAGGAATCTGTTCGTTTCCTGCGCCGTACAGTGCTCGAGGGCGGCTGACAGCTGGCAGCGCAAACCAATCCTGCGCAGTTTGAGTCTGCGCAAACCATGTATGCGCAATTCAACTCTGCGCACTCCATCAATATAATTGATAAGTTACACGTGGCATTCATGCCATCGATTGCTCATTACGTGGCAACTGTTTATGCACGATCATGCGCATTTCTATCAAATGATGCCATGTGTTCATGATAGTTGGCCCACGATCCAGTAACTGTCTGCGCAAATCAATACTGCGCAAACCAATGCTGCGCAAATCATCCTGCGCAGTCCAAAATAACTGAAAGTTAGTTATTTTCAGAACTCTATAAATAGAGTTTCAAGTCTTCATTTCAAGGAAGAATCAAGATCAGAGATCAGAAATCAGAGAGATCAGGAGTTCTTGCCAAAGTGCTGCTGCATTCTTCCGAGACTTTTGTCTTCAACTTCAGAGGCTTTTGCCTTCAATTTTCAGAGTTGTTTTCAACGTCAAAGGATTCGTCTTCACAGTTCACATCGTCCAAGGGATAAAGCAATCGTCATCAAGATTGGATTCCTATAGTTGTAATTTTCCCAGAATTCTTGTAATCTTTATTACAGTTTGTATCAATAAAGTTCTATACTTTTGTTTTTGTAAACATGCCTGTTATGTGGGTCAGCTGCACACATGTTGCGAGACTGTCCTGCTGCACTTATCCCAGCCAAGACTCCGCCTTCGGAAGGGAGTTCCAGCCACCAGACCTAGTTGGAGGTGAGTCCTTGACCTATATCTTAGCCAGTCTTTAAAAATTGCTGCACCCTACCATATTGTTGTATATTTTGATACCTTATGATTGCTCTTGTTCTAATATGACTAGAAGGGCTAGATGAGACCTCAGACTGATACCACTTACCAAATCCTATATGTTATCCTTCCAATTGCATGATTTAGATAAGTTCTCTTTTGACCTTGATTGTTTGGGTTTGACCTAGAAGGGGTGCGATCATCTTAATTTCGAGGACAAAATTTTTCTAAGGTGGGTAGGATTGTAACACCCAGTTTTTCAAATGAGGATAATTTTAAAATTTTGTAATTTTAATCTTTTAATAATGATATTTAACTCATGGTATGATTTTTGGTAATTTTTAAATTATTTTTAAAACTATTTTTAAATCATGACTTATGATTTTGGTGTTTTGATAGTGTAACACTAGAGACAGCTTAACCTAGAGCCTAACCATGTGATTAGGGTGTTTCATTTATCCTCTCCAGTTCGAGGATATTTTTGTCATTTTAAATTTAATTAAATTTAATATATATTATTTGGAATTTAATGTATTATTAAGAATGGTGTGATTTTAATATTATTTAATTGATTGCCATGTATTGTGATTAGCCTAACTTGGTTTGGACCCAACCTAGATTAGTCATAGCTAGTCTTAGCTAACCATGGTTAGTGATAGTTAGTATTATTTATATTTATTAGAATTTTCAATGATTTTTAGTATATTTGATTTGGTGCTATTTTAGACTTTGACTAGTGTTGACTTAGGAGACTGTCCTAGAGGCTAACCTAGGTCATGACTATTTGGTTAGGTTAAGTAACCCTAGCTTGACCTAAGTTAGTGACATCAAATCCATTAGAATTATTTTGGGGAAATTAGGAATTTATTTGAATAGGAAATGGCTTGTGGTTTCACAAGTCATGACTTGTGACTTAGCCTTAAAGGCCCAACCCAACACTAGTGCAACCTAACCCTAGCCCATTTCAGCCCATGGCTGGCCACATAGGGATTCCCCCTCTATTTAATCCCTCCTAGAAATTAGGGCTAGCCTCCTTTAGAAATTATTTGCTAGTTTGGAAAGAGGTGAGTCTCCATCTTCCCTAATCCATAGAAATTCTATTTCAATTCATTTTCCCCCAAACCAATTGCAATAGGACCTAAATTTATTGTTCTTGCTGTTGGAATTGAGTAATTTCAGGGAGGAAACAATTTGAAGGAGTTTTGGTGGTTTGAGGATCCTCTCATTTGGGGCTTTTTGTTGCATTTCAAATCCCTAGGTAATATTCTAATCTACACCATGTAATTGTTGTTTATTTGCATATCGAGAATGCCCTAGGCCTAACCTAACTGTAGAACCAGCTAACCCTAGAATTCGAGTCCAATACGTGTCCGTATCGGACACGTATCATCCCATGTTTATAGGTATTTGACGAAATGCCCCAAAGGGCATTTCGACCTGATTTTAGGAATGTAATTGAATAGGAAAATAGGTTTTGACCTCGCTTATGAGATTCCTGTGTACTGAGCATGTTTTGGTATCGTGTCGAGTCGCCACAGACACGGGGACACGCGGTTGCACGCGCGCGCGGGCAGGTTGCATGCCCTGCTGCTCGGGTGCGATTGCGCTGTGCACACGCCACTTCGACTCATGAAAATTGACACACATGTTGTATTCATGACTGACACGAGGTTCCTAGGGTTTTACGAACTCTCGTGTCGTGTCGGACACGGATTCGCGCATGCACTGTGCGTGCACTGTGCGTATCAGTGTGCCAGTTTAGTTTCACTGTTTTGATTTTGTTTTAAATGTTTAAATAGTGGTTTTAAATTGTTAATTAGATCCTATATATGATGTATAATCTCTGTTATATTAGATTTACATGATTAGCTAGGTTGTTAATTCAGGTTTTAATGTGGAAATGTGGATTCGAATGGTTAAATGGCATGTTAATTGAAACTGTTCTGATACTGGGTTGTTTCAGTATTTTCTAACATTTAATTCCCAGTTTTAGTGATGTTCTCACTGTTAAATTTTACCCACATATCACTGTTCAAGTTTAGTTTCATATTGCAAATTGAATTGGGCTTTTGGATTTGTGAAGGGAATTTGGACATGTGAGTTGTTTTTGAAAATATTGTTAACTGAGGTTGATTCCCTTTCCCTGTTTGAAATGAGTATGGAAATGGTTTTCCTTTTAAATGAGATTTAGCTCTTTATTACTGTAAACCAAACTGGGATTGGTTTCCCTTCTTCTAACTGAGTTTGAATGACCCCTTGTTAGTTGAGTACATGGTATGGTTTTGATCATGGTTTAGATGATGATTTGTGTTCCTTAATGTAAACTGAGATTTGTTCTACTCAATGCTCGAATTGGTAGCTCTTCCTTTCCCTTTTAACTAAATTGGAATGATTTATCATTAACTGAATTCCTAAATACCTGAGAGCTAGTTCTTCCTAATGAATTGTAACTTCATGGTTTCCTATTTCCTGAGTCTTTATTTTCTGTAATCGAACTGATTTCCTCTTTCCTTATTTATAACTGATACTGTAATGATTACCTGTTGTGTGATTTCCTGAATACCCATTGCACTGGATTTATTCCTAAACCTGTTATTCATTTCCTATGAAGACTGAAATTCCTGTTATTCCCTGTTTTCTTTCCCTGCTATACTGGTTACATTATTCATGTCTAAACCAAAAATCTGATGTGAATACTCATTTTTTTTTATTAGGAGTTAGCACTGTTTTGTACTTAACTGATTTCAGGATATTTATATCATGAACTTCACTGTTTGTACGACATTGCCCTATTTTCTATTCCTATTCCTGCAGACACACAATACCTTACTGTTTCCTACATGATACACACACACCCACCATTGCCACTGTTCTTCACAGATTTTTGCCTAATGCTGTCACACTGTTTTCCTAATTTCAGGATATCACACATATCATGTGTCTCACCCACACACCCTCATGTTACAGTAACACACACACATGCCATAGCTCACCACACCTTCACACTCTCATTCTCATGACACACACACACACACACACACTCATGTCTTCATTCACATACACATGTACACCATCACAATCTTTCCACATTATTCTCTATGCATATATGTAATGTATATAAATAGTTGATATATGTATAATTGTAGGTATGCCTACATGTATGTATCTAATATGTATATAGGTAGCCTATATGTAAATAAATGTTACTATGTTATATTATATAAATATATCAATGTGTGTTACTATATAATATTGTCATGTGTATAGGTGATTTGTAGTTTGGTTAGGCATGGTATTGCCTAATAGCCTATGGCCTATGGTTGTGTCTGCTTGACTAGTGAGTCTAGATTAGACTTGTTTAGTCTTGTTATACCTAGAATAGACTAGTTAGACTAGTATAGACTTGTTTGACTTAGGTTTAACTTGGTTGACCTAGTTTGACTTCTAGGGTCGACCAGAGTTGACCAAGAGTTGACTTTGGTCTAGATTGACCTAGATTTATGTATAATGCATTGTAGTGCATCTTATTACCATTCTGGACTTGTTGTGACTTGTGCTGTTATAATAGGAGCCAGACACCACTCCTCGGACAGTATATATATTCTCCAGATTCTCAGGATACAGGCGAGTACATTCTCTGATCATTTCATATCTTGTTTAGGATTATATTCCTGCTTTAGATTACTTTACATGATGCTGACACGTTGGAAACACGAATTAGTACTATATGGATCTGGTTGTGCGATGTTATCTCCCTTAGCGGATACATCGGGTATTCGTGTTCGTGTACTTTATCATGAACATCGTGTACTCCTTGTATTTATGACATTCTTGTACGAAACGTGTAGTGCCCCGTCCCTACATCGTGCCCCGTCTCCGTCCACGGGGTGCGCGAGAAAGGAACACTGTCGCTATCGATTTGGTCGGGACCGATAGGTCGGAATCGGCCGAGTCGATCGAACGGGAACGGTTGAATTAAGATCCATTCCACGTTATGGAATGGCTTCTTCGGAACCAAGTCCCATATTCAGCGGGTTGCGCCTCGAGGATTGGCTCTGCGGCTGAGTCGGGAGAGACCTCCCGTTGCTCTGGTTTTCATGCCGCACTTGAATTGGCTTTGGTTTTCGTTTTCGTGAATGCTTTCGATAGGTTTTTCGTGACGCGTTTTCGAGCTCGCATTCATATCGAAATTCCTTGAAATACACAGTGTTCTAATCAGTTGCTTATGCGATTGCAGGTGATCGCGTAGGCGACGACAGCGCAGCCAACCGGTCGCTCGCTTGAAGCAAGCTAAGGCGAGTGGCTGACCTCCTTCGTCCCGTCCCTCTACTTCAAAAACTCAACATGTGAAGTAAAATAAATGCTTGTCATAATAGTATAGAATCAATGAAATCGTGGCACGATACTTCACGAAACACTTGTTATCGAACTGTCGGTTTTGGAAATGAAAAACGTGCTTCCCTATGCAATTACACTTGGTCTATGCCAATCCAACGAATGAATCTATTAACGCTTATCGCAACGATACGGAAAAATGAGTAATTCAACTAAGTTCCAAAGAAAATGGTCATTGGACAACTTGTCGACAAGGTGAAGTTCCTCGAACGGTTGCCTCGGCCAAGGGACCGGTTCGGCCCGGGAGGAACGAGTGTAGCAGCGCCAACCCTTCATCGGTGCGAGTTATGCGGGCACTTTCGCACAGGGCTCGCTACCCGACGCGAAAGGGGCGTCGTCTAACCGAATGCTATAGTCCGCGATGGCTTGACATTGCCAGTGGCCTTTAAACCCCTATCACTACTTAACAGGTGCACGGGACACGGGATGATCATGATAGTTGTTTGCCTCAAAACATGTAAACATGCAAATCATACAGGATGGTTAGAAAGATCATTGAAATAGCTAGCAAACATGTTTATGAAACTTCTTGAATCAAATGCAGAGCTTGGATTTAATTAGCCATTCGCCAGTACATGTGTTTCGTGCTGATCCTCGCTCTTTGCAGGTCCCGCGAACCAGGAAGGACGCGCCAACTAGCAAGGCGACGTTCGTGACTTTTGAAGCTTCGGCCGTGCGTCGAAGACTATCTTTCAGCGACTCCACATTTTGAAGGCTCTCGACAGTCCAAGGAAAATGACTCAGCGTCCCTCCCATCCAGGTCAATGGAGTACTTGTGTATATTGAGGGATGTGTGCAATGTATGGAACGGCTATCTCATCGGCACTCTTTTGTAATCGAGTCATGTTGTAGCCTGCGCGGCAATGAGTCTTGTGTGTCGGAGTCTGTAAAAAGATGTTCATTATCAATAAAGATCAAGTTTCCTTTACTTATTGTGTGTATCAATTTGTCTGCGTACTCTCTTAGATCTCGTGTCTCGGATTACCTTATGACTTGGCCTTGTGCGATCGCAAATTAGGTTCGCACGGCATCACGCCCGGGGGACGACTATCGATTCGACGGAATCGGGGCGTGACATAATGGTATCAGAGCACGGCTTTACGTCCTTGGCCTCTCGTGTCGAATTCTAGTCTCCGACCGTTGACCTCGTGTCGATGAGAAGAGTTGTTCCATACGCTGAACCCAGGACATTTTCTGAAACTAACGAGAGTTGTCTTCCTTTTTCCCTGCAGTTACGGGAGCTCAGGCGGAAGACGAGACGAGCGCTTCGAGCGGCTCGAGTGCTTCTAGGCCCGAGCATTCCGTTAACCCAACGGGAATGACGCCTACTGTAGCCGGATCTTCCGGCGACCCGATGCAACGTATGCTGCAAATGCTTGAAATACAGCAACGTCAAAACGAGCTCCATCGTCAGCAAGCAGAGGCTCGTCAGGCTCAATTTGAGAGTCGGTTCGAGGCTCAATTCAAGCTGCAGCAGCAGCAGCTGAATACCCTCCAGCAGATCGTACAGTCGGTCGTCGGCAACAACAACTCAACGATGACACCTGCCGTGACCCAGCCTGCGGTTCGATCCAATGAAGCCGAACCAGAGGCGCCCGTGCTCTCACCTGCAGCACCGAGAAGTTCCAACTTCGACGTGTCAAAGTTCACTAAAAGCTGCCGCACTTCCTTCAACGGCACAGAAGATCCCGCGGTGGCGATCGACTGGTTGGAGGAGCTGGAAGACAAGTTCGAGCTTCTGGATGTCGAGGACCCGAAGAAAGTCGCGTGTGCTCAACTATTACTTCGAATGAACGCGCACGATTGGTGGGCTGTGCAGAAGCGGGCTATTCGACGTGAAGACGAGACAGCGGCGATCTCATGGGCGACATTCAGAAATGCGTTCGAGAACGAATATCTTTCTGCAGCCGTGCGACAGGAAAAGGAGAACGAGTTCATGCAGCTGACGCAAGGGAATATGACTGTACGACAATATGCGGCCAAATTCAACAAACTGGCCAAGTTCGCTGGTGACTATCTACCTACTACTGCAAGCCGAGCAAAGCGATTCGTAGTGGGCCTGCGTTCCACTATCCGTGCACATGTCTCGGTGCCGGAATACAAAACTGTGGGCGAGGCACTCAACCACGCCATCCGTCTGGAGTCCGAGTATCCTTCTACTACTACCGGCGCTGTTAACTCTAATAACAAACGCCATAGTTATGCGGGAGGCAACAACGCACATAAGCGTCAACATCGCGGCAACCAGACGAAGGAACGGATGGTCTGCAATTTCTGCCACAAGGACGGGCACCTGGACACCGACTGCCGACTTAAGAACAGAGTCTGTTTCGCATGCGGCAAAAGAGATCATCTCGTAAGGGACTGTCCGGAAGCTACGTCGAGCCAGCGCCCACAACATCAACAAAATCGAGGCCAAGCACCTCGGGCTCCACCGACCGCACCACAGAATGGCCAAGACCGTCGCCCCAATGCTCAGGGCCGTGTCTACGCCATGACCAGAGACGAAGTGTTCGCATCTGACACAGTTGTGACAGGTATACTGCAATTCAATAATAAACCTGCTCGTGTGTTGTTTGATTCAGGTGCCACGCATAGTTTCATATCGGCGGACTTCGTCGCCGAACACAAATTCCCCCTGACACCGCTCGGTCTTGAGCTTACTGTTAATATCCCGTCGGGCATACCACTAGCTGCGAATTTAGTCTGCGGAGACGGAATCATCTGTATAGGTGGTCAACAGGTCAGTCTTGATGCGATAGTTTTAGACATTAAAGACTACGACATCATTCTGGGGATGGATTGGCTCGGTCCGTGCAACGCAACCATAGACTGCGCTGAGAAGAAAGTCACTTTCCGCATACCGGGAGTGCCTGAATTCTGCTACTCGTGTGGTGAGGCGTCGCCGACCTGCATGGTGATCTCTGCGATATCTGCTCGACGGATGCTGCATTCCGGGTGCGAAGGCTACCTGGCTTCCGTTCGAGACATGCGACAGGATGGTGCAAACGCGGGTCAGACCGACGTTGTGGCAGAATTCCCCGATGTGTTCCCGGACGAGTTGCCCGGCATGCCGCCCGATCGAGAGATTGAGTTCACTATCGATACCTTCCCCGACACTCGACCGATCTCGAAGACCCCGTACAGAATGGCCCCTGCAGAGCTTAAAGAACTCAAAGTGCAGTTACAGGAATTGCTCGACAAGGGATTCATCCGACCCAGCGTCTCGCCGTGGGGAGCGCCCGTACTATTTGTCAAGAAGAAGGACGGCTCTATGCGTCTTTGTATCGACTACCGCGAGCTGAATAAAGCCACCGTCCGGAACAAGTATCCCCTGCCCCGCATAGATGATCTGTTCGATCAGCTCCAAGGAGCCACGGTGTTCTCTAAAATTGACCTGCGTTCGGGTTATCATCAACTCAAGATCAAGCCGGACGATGTGCCGAAGTCTGCCTTCCGCACTCGATACGGCCATTACGAGTTCCTGGTAATGCCGTTCGGCCTAACGAATGCCCCTGCTGCCTTCATGGATTTAATGAATCGGGTGTTCCGACCCTTCCTCGACAAGTTCGTAGTGGTCTTTATCGATGATATACTCGTCTACTCGAAGAATAAGCAGCAGCATACTGAGCATCTGCGGACCGTACTTCAGACCCTTCGAGAAAATCAACTCTATGCGAAGCGAAGCAAATGTGAATTCTGGCTTAGCAGCGTCGCATTCCTCGGACACATCATTTCTGCTGAAGGCATTGCGGTCGACCCAAAGAAAGTTGAAGCCGTTGTCGATTGGAAGCGGCCAGCGTCCGTCGGCGAGATTCGAAGTTTCCTTGGCCTAGCTGGATACTACCGACGCTTCGTGAAAGACTTCGCGAAGATCGCATCGCCTCTGACTCGCCTCACCCAGAAGGGAGTCGCTTTTGAATGGTCAGACGACTGTGAAGCTGCGTTCCAAGAGTTGAAGCAGAGGCTCGTCTCGGCCCCGATACTCGCACTTCCAGAAGGGATTGAGGGTTTCCAGATATTTAGCGACGCGTCCGGTCAGGGCTTGGGGTGCGTGCTGATGCAGCGGAACAAGGTGATATATTTTGCGTCCCGACAGCTAAAGCCGCACGAGAAAAATTATCCCACGCACGACCTGGAGTTAGCGGCGATTGTGTTTGCGTTGAAATTGTGGCGCCACTATCTCTATGGTGTGGCGTGCACGATCTATACCGATCACAAGAGCCTCAAGTATCTATTCACGCAGAAGGAGCTGAACTTGCGGCAAAGGCGTTGGCTGGAACTAATCAAGGATTACGACTTGACTATCGACTACACGTCGGGAAAGGGAAATGTTGTGGCGGACGCTTTGAGTCGGAAGTACCTTGCCTCGTTATCCATCGACCCTCGACTGCTACGCGACCTTGAAGAGATGGGCATCGAGCTCCGAGTCAGATTCCGGAACGTGCAGTTGGCAAAGTTACAGTTGGAGCCGAGCTTGCTGAATAAGATCAAGACCGCTCAGACGGACGATTCGTACCTGAAGAAAGTGCGAGAGCTAATTTCGACAGGCAGGACAACCGACTTTGCGGAAGACGAAACCGGCGTGCTTCGATTGAAGGGTAGGCTATGCGTTCCGGACGATTCAGAACTTAGAAAGGAGATCCTGGCGGAGGCGCACTATGCGAAATACACTTTGCATCCAGGCAGTACCAAAATGTATAAGGACCTCCGCACGACCTTTTGGTGGCACGGGATGAAGAGAGATGTGGCGCTCTTCGTGTCGCAATGCATGGCCTGTCAGCAGGTGAAAGCTGAGCATCAGCGACCGGGCGGGGAGATGCAGAACCTCGCTATTCCCGAGTGGAAATGGAATCATGTCACTATGGATTTTTATTGTTGGCCTGCCGAAGACACCACGGGGGAACGACGCCATCTGGGTCATCGTCGATCGATTAACCAAGTCAGCGCACTTTATCGCCATCAAAGTTACTTGGAGCGTTGATCGCCTGGCGCAGATTTATCTTGACGAGATAGTACGGCTGCACGGAGTTCCAGTATCCATCGTCTCTGATCGGGATTCACGGTTCATGTCGCGATTCTGGAGTAGCCTTCAGTCGGCGCTGGAAACCAAGTTGCAGTTCAGCTCAGCTTACCATCCTCAGACCGACGGCCAAACGGAGCGCGTCAACCAGATTCTTGAAGACATGCTACGGCTCTGCGCTATCGACTTCAAATCAAGCTGGGACGTCCACCTACCGCTGGCGGAATTTGCATACAACAATAGCTACCAATCCAGCATCCAAATGGCGCCGTATGAAGCCTTGTACGGCCGGAAGTGCAGATCTCCTATTTGCTGGGATGAAGTCGGGGAACGGCAGATACTCGGCCCGGAGCTGGTAGAACAGACTGTGGAAAAGGTCAAGCTCATTCGGGAAAGATTAAAGACCGCACAGAGTCGCCAGAAAAGCTACGCGGACATTCATCGTCGACCACTCGAGTTTCAAGTAGGCGATCACGTATTCCTCAAGGTGTCGCCCATGCGGGGAGTTAGTCGGTTCGGCGCGAAAGGAAAGCTGAGTCCGAGATTCGTTGGGCCGTTCGAAATACTTGAACGGGTCGCGCCAGTGGCCTATAAAATTGCCCTACCACCGGCGCTTGAAGGTGTTCACAATGTCTTCCATGTCTCTCAATTGCGGAAGTACGTGCACGACTCGAGCCACGTGGTAGATTTTGGCCAGCTGGAGCTAAAGTCTGACTTATCCTACGTTGAAGAACCAGTTCGAATCATAGAACGCAAGGATAAGCTGCTGCGCAATCGAGCGATCCCTCTCGTCCGCGTCCTCTGGAAGAACCACTCGGTCGAAGAGTCGACGTGGGAGCTTGAATCGGAGATGAAGGATAAATTCCCTTCATTGTTCTCGTAGAGGTAGGTTTCATCTTTAAGTTTCGAGGACGAAACTTTTTATTAGTTGGTTATGGTGTAGTGCCCCGTCCCTACATCGTGTCCCGTCTCCGTCCACGGGGTGCGCGAGAAAGGAACACTGTCGCTATCGATTTGGTCGGGACCGATAGGTCGGAATCGGCCGAGTCGATCGAACGGGAACGGTTGAATTAAGATCCATTCCACGTTATGGAATGGCTTCTTCGGAACCAAGTCCCATATTCAGCGGGTTGCGCCTCGAGGATTGGCTCTGCGGCTGAGTCGGGAGAGACCTCCCGTTGCTCTGGTTTTCATGCCGCACTTGAATTGGCTTTGGTTTTCGTTTTCGTGAATGCTTTCGATGGGTTTTTTGTGACGCGTTTTCGAGCTCGCATTCATATCGAAATTTCTTGAAATACACAGTGTTCTAATCAGTTGCTTATGCGATTGCAGGTGATCGCGTAGGCGACGACAGCGCAGGCAACCGGTCGCTCGCTTGAAGCAAGCTAAGGCGAGTGGCTGACCTCCTTCGTCCCGTCCCTCTACTTCAAAAACTCAACATGTGAAGTAAAATAAATGCTTGTCATAATAGTATAGAATCAATGAAATCGTGGCACGATACTTCACGAAACACTTGTTATCGAACTGTCGGTTTTGGAAATGAAAAACGTGCTTCCCTATGCAATTACACTTGGTCTATGCCAATCCAACGAATGAATCTATTAACGCTTATCGCAACGATACGGAAAAATGAGTAATTCAACTAAGTTCCAAAGAAAACGGTCATTGGACAACTTGTCGACAAGGTGAAGTTCCTCGAACGGTTGCCTCGGCCAAGGGACCGGTTCGGCCCGGGAGGAACGAGTGTAGCAGCGCCAACCCTTCATCGGCGCGAGTTATGCGGGCACTTTCGCACAGGGCTCGCTACCCGACGCGAAAGGGGCGTCGTCTAACCGAATGCTATAGTCCGCGATGGCTTGACATTGCCAGTGGCCTTTAAACCCCTATCACTACTTAACAGGTGCACGGGACACGGGATGATCATGATAGTTGCTTGCCTCAAAACATGTAAACATGCAAATCATACAGGATGGTTAGAAAGATCATTGAAATAGCTAGCAAACATGTTTATGAAACTTCTTGAATCAAATGCAGAGCTTGGATTTAATTAGCCATTCGCCAGTACATGTGTTTCGTGCTGATCCTCGCTCTTTGCAGGTCCCGCGAACCAGGAAGGACGCGCCAACTAGCAAGGCGACGTTCGTGACTTTTGAAGCTTCGGCCGTGCGTCGAAGACTATCTTTCAGCGACTCCACATTTTGAAGGCTCTCGACAGTCCAAGGAAAATGACTCAGCGTCCCTCCCATCCAGGTCAATGGAGTACTTGTGTATATTGAGGGATGTGTGCAATGTATGGAACGGCTATCTCATCGGCACTCTTTTGTAATCGAGTCATGTTGTAGCCTGCGCGGCAATGAGTCTTGTGTGTCGGAGTCTGTAAAAAGATGTTCATTATCAATAAAGATCAAGTTTCCTTTACTTATTGTGTGTATCAATTTGTCTGCGTACTCTCTTAGATCTCGTGTCTCGGATTACCTTATGACTTGGCCTTGTGCGATCGCAAATTAGGTTCGCACGGCATCACGCCCGGGGGACGACTATCGATTCGACGGAATCGGGGCGTGACAAAACGTGTGAATCGTGTATAATCATGTATTCACATGACCTTCATGTACAATAACATAACTTAGTTAGATCTTTGTGTATTGATTGGGATGGGAGAGTAGAAGTGGTTATGTATTCAATCCAGTAGATTACTCGTGTACAAACCTCTGTAGACTACTTGTGTACAATATCGTGCCATTTACATAATCATCTTGTGCTCTGAATCACTAGCACTGTTAGTTCTCTATATACTGTAGCTATTTATTTACAGTCTTCCTTTTTTATCATGTTATTTCTTCAGATACTGTATCTTACTCTCTAGCATGTTTATATTTCCTAACTTGTTATGATTTTGTTGAGATGTACTGTACTCGCTCCCGTTCTGACTGGACCTGTTGAAAATTTTACAGTGAATGATGAGGCTCTGGTGTCTACCCCTCTTGGTGCAGCATTAGACATCACTAGTGACTTGGACCTACTAGCAGTGGATGACACTCCTTAGGCAAGGATGTCTTTACTTTTCTGGATCACTGTATATAGATTCTGAGATATTTGGGATATGCATTTATTTAGACACTTAGAATTCTGGATTGTAATTCTGTGCTTTCATTCTGGATATTTATCTATCTATCTTTATCCTGTTCTACCTTAGTTGTGATTGAGATATATTCTGTTATGTCACCCCCATTCGGGGAGTATAACTGTTTATTATCTTTATATTGTTAGATGTTTGACCTAGGACAGCGTTCTACCGCCGATACTGCGGCGTAGGCTGGGCGTTGTTACGTGCTCGTACCCTCACAGTGGGTGCGGGTCGTGACAAAGCTTCTCTTCCCTATGACAGGCTCTATTTACTTGTGTTAAAAAACACTTGTAAAACTTTTGTAACTCTCTGAATATGTTCTGTATTCTATTGTCTGTGAGAGAGAAGAGACCTTTTATAGGCCCAAGTAGCAACTGCCCGGTTAGCACAACATTCGGGACGTGGTAATAACCACTCCGAACGTGCAGTAACCGCTCAGATCATGTACAGGCATGATCTGAAGCAAGTTGCGCCACTCTAGCAACCCACGCGCCTTGCACCTTGCGCACAGAGCCACTTGCGCCACACTGCACCACACGCCTTGCTAATTTGACTTAAGGACAGGCAATCCTAGCTAATTTGACTATTCTGAGAACATTGATGATGTTTATTTCAGCTTTCGGGGACTGTTGTACGAGTTTTGACTATTGTGGCACACTGAGTGGTTTGGATTATCGGTTTCACCAGCAAAGGACCACAGTTGAGTACAGTTTATTGTTTGTTTTCAGTATTGATTTTTACTATACATCAGTGTTTAGTTGACAGATATGTGATTTCAGTTTTATATTGATTTTGTTCCTTGTTGTGTCGGAAGGTGAAGTACCAACGATGTGTGATCTGACCTTAGACCGTGATTTATTCTTGCATTAGACCGTGTAGACCATGATTTATTCTTGCTTTATACATTGTAGACAGTATTTCATTATTGCTTTATACAATATAGACCGTGTAACATCATACAGTGTAGATCGTGATTATTATTTTTGTAGACAGTATTTCTTTATTGCAATATTTTGTGTAGACCGTGTAACTGTAGACCGTATAACTTTAGACCGTGTAGATCGTGTCACATAATTGTCCCGAGACCGATCACATATCAAAGGTACTTCAGTCGGTCAGTTGGTGAGTATTTTATTGTATTTCATTTTCTGTTCTTGGTATTCAGTTTTATTCTGTCTTTCTTCATTTTCTTTTTATAAATCAGATGTCTAAAGGCTAACCTCTGTAGTATAGTTATTTTCATATATTGAAACTGCATTCAGTGAATTGTACTCGTTCCATTCCTGACTGGAAACCAATATTTTTTAGGTTAGCCATGGATTCACTTAGCATGGGAGATACGGGGGTACTTGCAGACAAAAGCCTAGAGACTAGCTAGATAATGGACTTGTAGTCATTCAAATATTTGTACAAGTTTATATTTTTCTGTAAATATAAAACTTGTGAATATTGTAAGTTAAATTAATTATGTGAATGAGCATTATTTGTGATTTTGATCTTCATGGTCGTGACAGCGTTCTACCGCCGACACTGCGGCGTAGGCTGGCTTGGACACGTCTCGTATCCGTTTAAAAAAAATGGGTGCGGGTCGTGACACGCAACCTGGCGCAACCTGTGCGCAACTTGCGCGCAAACTGGCGCAACCTGTGTGCAGCCTGGCGCAACCTGGCGCAACCTGCGCGCAACCTGGTGCACCCTGTGCGCAACCTGGCGCGCAACATGGCACGCACCCTGGTCGCGCAACCTAGGCCGCGCAACCTGTGCCGCGCAACGTGGCACGCAACTTGGCCGCGCAAGTGGCTCGCGCAACGAGCGCAACTAAAGCGCACTATGCGCCTAGCGACGATGCTGACGTGCTAAGTGCAAAGTGCGCCAATAAAATACCACATTACGCCTCATGAGCCCTTGAGCCCGAGTCCGAGTCGCTAAGCCCCTACGGGGCTTAGCTCCCATGGAAATAAATTTCCCAAGAGCAAAAAGCATGAATGCTTTCAATTGTTGATTTAGCTTTTTTCCATTAGAAAATTAACCCCACGTGGCACATCCATGTGCACCTCCACACCACATGTGCATCTCTAAACTAGCATAGCTAATATATAGAGATACAACTCCTTTGGCCTAGCCGATGTGGGACTAAAATTCATAATAAAAGGCTAAATCCCAACATATGACCCCTTAGAACTAATCTATGTTAAAAGCTACTCTAAAGCTTAAAGCTTGAGAGTCAAGTCCACGTTGTCCACCCTCCGCAACTCCCTGCAGCCCTGATCGATCCATCGACATCCTCCGACGGCATTCGTCGATCCCCTGCGGTAATATTCCTCTGTCGAAGGCATGTAAGCGGTTGCTTGTTGCCAATTGAACATCGTCGACGGTGCCAGTGCACGCACATAAAGCCTGTGCACCCTTGAGTTCGCTTAAACATCCATGGGCCATGGGCCGTAACTTCCCCACGAAACAGTCATACTAGGAGCGACGGACCGGTTCACGACATGGTACTAATGATTGGTTCCGCTGACAACCCCGCTACTGCTTCCACCGCCGCTGCCGCTGCTGCCATCGCGCCTGGCGATGGCGTGCTCCCTTTTGTGCTTGTTATGTTGCCCTCCGGGTGCCTGTCCGCTGTAGAACTTGCTCGGGCAGTAGGTGCACGAGTACGTACGCCGCATCTCCGGCTCGGGCGACGACACCTCCCTCTTCACCCCCACCACCGGCTCTCTCTTCACCTCCACCACCGACCGGAACGGTACGTCATCAAGCTGTCCAATCAGGTCCAATTCGATCACCACCGCACCCAGTGGTGGTTGTCACAATGATGAGCGTGAGTCTTCAGGATGTACAAAGACTCCATGATCTCTTTTCTAGTGGCTTTTCTAATGGCTTGAATATAATTCTGGATATACCCTTCAAACCTTCAACTATTTAAATAGGTTTGGTGGGAGCAAAAGAAGCAACTCCGAGAGATTATTTGCATTTAATGACCTTCCTTTCTCATACAATTCTTTCCTTGCATGTTATTCTATGACTCAGAGAATAAAAAAAAAAGTGTATAATCTATGCATCTAAATATATATAACAGCCATTTTTGGTTGCCAATATATAAGGATGAGTCATGATTGGATTAAATAATATATATTATATTACATTTTTGGTTGCCAATATATAAGGATGAGTCATGATTGGTTGCCAATATATAACTGCTATTTTTTTTTGAAATCACACTCACACACACAATTGGGGGGCTCGAATCTTGCCGGCCCCTCTGGGTGTCCGCTCTAATACCACTAGGCTAGAGAGCTCGGACATATATAACTGCTATTTTTGGTTGTCAATATATATATTATATTACATGATTCTATACACATACATATTTACATTTATATGTATTCTTCTCCAATCATTAGTATTTATCTTTTGATAAAATAAATAATAAATAATCAAAAGAAATAAAGAAAAGCAGTTAGAGAGAAGAGATGGCAGGGAGAGAGGGACAGTGAGTGCTCACCCTGCTGGTGCGGCGGAGATCCGCTGGTGGTCGGTGCCAAGGCGCTGGAAGCGTTGGTGAGTCCAGGACTGGAGAGTCACCGCACGGTCACCAGATTCGGGATTCGATGTCGAGGGCACCCCCGCTGGTGGGTCGGGTCAGGTGTCTGACAGTGGAAGATGGTGGTCCGGATCTGGGAAGATGGTCGACAGTGGAAGATGTCGAGGGCACGAATCAAAATACCTGCCTGCGGAGTCCCGCCAATGACCCGTCCCTCCGCACCATCGGATCGAACGGAGCCGTGCGGGACCCACACGATGTCGCACGATCCAACAGCCAAGGATTTTTGGCGGGGCTCCGGAAACGGGACTCCCGATCCGGACCCATATATAGTATGCAAAGAACGTACAGATTGCTGGTGCAAAGCAAAGAAGGTACAGATTGCTTGTGCAACATAAAAAGGAAATTAGTAATACCCTCACCAAGTAAGATGCAGTAGAAAGGTTGGCTTCATGTATCCGAGGTTCAAGGTATCAGGTAAATTATTTTTACAGGCAGCTAGCAGATACCATTTAAAGACTTTTACTATGAAGTACCAGTCCGAAAAAGAATGGGTAATAGTAGTTAGTACCCTTTCTTTTCCTTGCTATTGTTTGAAGGGCATGTTCTCAGTATATATATATATATATATATATATATATATATATATATATATATATATATATATATATGACCATCCCAACTAAGGGTCTTCATGGTATAGATATTTTCACCGATTCTTGGGTATTTTTGAACCGATCGTTAATGAAAACTCTTGCTTGTTAATTTTTTTTGAGGTATTGGTTTTGGTCGGCTCAAAAAATCCTCCCAAAACTGGTGTAATGTAATTTTGGGTGGCTCTATAAACACCCTAAATCGGTGGATTTTGAACGGCTTTATTACTTTATTTCATTTATATCCTCACAAATATATAGTTATAACTACTGATATCCTTCCCTATTTAATTTTATTCGTGTAAAAAACTTCCAGAACCGCTCGTTAGTGAATTACCAAGCATGTATTAGACTGATTTAAAAGTCGCTATTTAAAAACCATCCAAAACCGGACCCCTCATAACCGCTCGTAATCGGTACCCTAAAAATACCTCATAACCGCTATCCCTATATATTGCCAGACATACCCTAAGAGATGGGAACCCTTATTAGGATCAATAGCAGTTGTTATCAGACTTAATTAAACCAAGAGAACAACTCAAGAAATGGACCTATTGGAGGCTACACCGGCAAGGAGTTCTTGCTTTGCTTTAATTGGATCATTAGTCAGTTTCATGGCTAGTTTAAGTACATGTTAGGGCCATGATCTGTTATATTCGTTGATGACACTTCACCTAACATTTTAACTCCTATTGAATGTACCTGTACGAAAGCTGCATTTATACTGTCCAGCTATTTCTTGCTATGTTTACGCAGCTATGAGGCTGTCCTTGGGTCCATACTATCAGCTGCATTCAAGTGTTTAGTTATGTTGTAGAAATTAGTCGATTGGTTGTCCTCTGGTACCTAACAGTTTCCTCATGTTGACAGTACTTGTCGCCTGTGAATAAGGAGACGGCATACTTAATTCTGTTGCTAACCTTAACCATTAATTGCATTGCCTGGTCCTAATCACTACTTACCAATCTTGGAGGAAACTTTAAACCTCTTATTAGTGTTTAAGTAGCCAACACCTATATCATATAGCATTGTTGGATGGATACAAGAAGTATCGGGCAGAGAGCCGAATTGTTTTTGTCATCGTTGGCAGGGCCGGCCCTGGGGTAAGCAAGACTAGACATGGGGCTTGGACAACCCCTCTCTGCTAGCGCAACCCTCCAGACCCAGCATGATCCCACCAAAGGTCAGGATCACGGATGACCACCAGAACCAGCTGACAATAAGGGTCAAGGGACGACCAAAATTAGGTCCAGTATAAGGCAACCCAACCCTCCGGGCTGTCCCCTGATTGTTTGCTATGCTGTGAAAGCAAATTCCGAGTACATACCCGGCCAATGTAGTTATTGACAATATACTAGTTACAAGTAGAAATAGTCGAGATCTACCATGTTGGGCTTGGTCACTAGCTTCGGACAAGAAAAGTTGCCAAGTTTGCATTTGTGATTTATGTCCAGCGCAATATTGTCAATACATTGGTTACAAGTGATGACTGAGTCTTGTGAACTGGTCTCTGCTCAAAATAGAAGAGGATTGTAAAGATTTTGGCTGATCAAAACCCCACGGCAGCACTTAGCGATGCCAAGCATTGCAAGAAGTCCATTCTGACTCGATCTTTGCACTTTGGGGGCAATGACACAGCTAGCTAGGCGTGTCAATTGCTGTTTGAAACTATTTGCGTGTCCCCTCTTTGGCCTCGGTTCAGTCTTGTGTCGTGTGATTTGTTCTATTGTTTAAAAACTGTTGAAATGGAACTCACTTGATTTCAATTGAATAAAGATTTCAGAATTGTTTGGAATTTTATCCATTCATACTTTATAAAATAGCCTTAGATATCACATTCCATGGTCTGGATCTTCACTTGATTAAAACAACTTTCAAGAAACTCATTTTTCATTTCGAAAGCAGTCCCTATGGGCAGGGAAAGAGGGAGAGAGGTCCCTGATAGGAAGCTTATATACCTATCCTTTTTAGGGTTGGGTCTTCGTGTCACATGTAGGGGTGAGCATTCGGTTTATTCGGTTCAAACCGAACCGAATAAGCAAAAACCGAATTGGACCGAAACCGAATAAGCAAAACCGAAACCGAACCGAATTGGTCAATAACCGAACCGAACCGAATTAAATCGGTTCGGTTTTCGGTTTATGCGGTTTATGGGTTTTTTTATATTTTTTTGTTAATATATATAATAACTAAATATACCAAAATATATTCAGTATATACCTATAACATACACCTATATATATTTAGTATATACCTATAATTAACACACACACACACACACACACACACACACACACACATATATATATATATATATATATATATATATATATATATATATATATATATATATAAACTAAATTTTCTTATTCGGTTTTCGGTTTTGGACCGAAACCGAATTCCAAAACCGAAACCGAAACCGAATAAGAAATTTTAGTATTTTCAAAACCGAAACCGAACCGAATTTTTTTAAAACCGAACCGAATTCCTTATTCGGTTCGGTTCGGTTCGATTTTCGGTCCAAAACCGAATAATACTCACCCCTAGTCACATGTGTTCGCGAGTCCGCGACATAGCACAAATGCCCATATGTATTGTGCACGTACGTGTCATGTGCATGTGTGCGTGCGTGGGTAAAAAAATGTGTGTGCGTACGTTCGGACGATTCAATTACACTCATGATGAGTAGGTAATAGGGATTTTGGCCTCCGTCGTGTAACTTTCCATCAAAATGTGGACATCAAAATGTGGACATCATAGAGTTGTTATAGGCAGTCCCAAACCAGAATGAACATCTAGTAATGTACATACAGAAGCAACCAAGCGCCGAATGTGCTGCTATGGAGAGACGCATTCAATTCCCTATATTAAAATACATATAATATATTCATAGGGCAACCTAGTATATATATTGGCAAAGTTGTATCCTCTCTTTCCTCCGGCATGTTGATCGACTGCATGACATCTATTTGACTCAACATTATTGTTATGGAGGGGAATGGTTTTGACTCGTGCATAAAATACATTCGTTAATTGCTGCTAATTCACATTGTTTCTTCTTGTGAAATCTATAGATAAAACGATATACATTGCTCTTAAAGATCGAAAAATTATTCAGTGAACCGGACCCACCATGAGCATTGATTCGATGGTCTAAGGATTTGAGGGTGGGGAGGAGAATCAAGGATGCCACTACTGTATGCACTCACTCATTAAATGGAGGAGAATCAACTCATAGTGTCCGGCTCACTCAATAATTTCGCATATATAAAGATCCACGATGTTTCTTCTCGTGAAATTTGTAGATAAAACAACCTCCATTTCTTTCAAAAATCGAAAAATTATTCAGTAAACCGAACACACCATAACATCCATTGTTTTCAAATATCGAAAAATTATTCAGTGAACCGGACTCACCATGAGCCTTGATTCGATGCATGGTCTAAGGATTTGAGGATGGGAAGAGAATCAATGATGCCACTACTGTATTCTCTCACTCATTAAATGGAGGAGAATCAACTCATAGTGAGTCCGGCTCACTGAATAATTTCGCATAAAGATCCACACTGTTTCTTCTAGTGAAATTTATAGATAGAACAACATCCATTTCTTTCAAAGATCGAAAAATTGTTCAGTGAACCAGACTCACCATGAGCCTTGATTCGATGCATGGTCTAAGGATTTGAGGATGGGGAGAAGAATCAAGGATGCCACTACTATATGCACTCACTCATTAAATGGAGGAGAATCAACTCATAGTGAGTCCGGCTCACTTAATAATTTCGCATTAAGATCCACGCTGTTTCTTCTCGTAAAATTTATAGATAGAACAACATCCATTTCTTTCAAAGATCGAAAAATTATTCAATGAACCGGATTCACGATGAGCCTTGATTCGATGCATGGTCTAAGGATCCTTGATTCGATGCATGGTCTAAGGATTTGAGGATGTGGAGGAGAATCAAGGATGCCACTACTGTATGCACTCACTCATTAAATGGAGGAGAATCAACTCATAGTGAGTCCGGCTCACTGAATAATTTCGCATAAAAATCCACTGTGTTTCTTCTCGTAAAATTTATAGATAAAACTTGTTATTGAATGTCAATAGTGTCTTTTGCTACTAAGCTAATTAGACTCGACACTTTTTCTTGTGGATTGATTCAATAAAGTAAAAATTATGAGAACTCTTGGAAAGCTATATGGGAAGTCAAAATTAACGAGAATAACTCGTTTAAGACAAATAGCTCTTTCTTTTTCTTTCTTGTAAAATGCTTCACTCTATTCAGCTAGATGATCCTCAATGGCAATATATATAGACTATATAGGTCAGGCGATTAACTGACATGTCGGTGGATGTTTTTGGAAACGTTAAAGAGTTTACGAAAGCATTTTCGATACATATACATATATATTGAGAGACAGCTCATTTTGTGAGTCGTTGGTCGTTACACCTTCCCGGGAAGAGCCCAAATACAAAATTAAATTCGCTCCTGAGCACTTCTCTCCCTTCCTAGCTATTTATTGTCCTCCTACTCCTCTTCTCACTTCTCACTTCTTCTTCTTCCTAGCATCTCCATCTCCATCTCCATTGAGAGAGAGAGAGAGAGAGAGAGAGAGAGAGAGAGAGAGAGATGGAGGAAGGTGGCTTCAACCCTTCGACCAGCATCTACCGAAGCACATACCCAGCTTCTTCCCCAGCTTCCATGTCGACGACGACGACGACCCCAAGTGATCCCTCCTCTCTCCCCCACTTCCTCCTCTCCCCTCTCCCGGCTCCTCCCTCCAAACCTGCCTTCGTCGACGCCATCACCGGCGAGACCATAACCTACTCCTCCCTCCACTCCCTCGCGCTGTCCGCCGCCAACCGCCTCAGGTCCCTCGGCCTGAGGCGCGGCGACGTGGTCCTCCTCCTCTCCCCCAACTCCCTCCACTTCCCCGTCCTCTCCCTCGCCGTCCTCTCCCTCGGGGCCATCTTCTCCCCCGCCAACTTCCTCCACACCCCATCCGAACTCTCCTCGCAGGTCCATGACTCCAACCCATCCCTCCTCCTCACTACGTCCGATCTCTTACCAAAGGTGCGTGCGTGCGTGCTTGAAAATATGGTAAATTCTAAAGGCGCTCCATATTTTACTCCATGGCAGTCCAGTCCTTGACAGTCCTAACATAAAGTAGAACTGCCGCCAACAAAGTTGACAGTACTAAAGAATTTGAATATTAAGATAAACTGTAAATGAAGTTGGGCAGTCTTTCTTAATGTTAGGACTGCCAACTTTGTTGGCAGTCCTAATGAGCTGCCCTAGAGTAAAACGTTGGAGTGCTTTTAGAATTTACCAAAAATTAAACAATTTTTTTCTATTAATTATATATATATAAATTTCTTTTTCCATATATATATGTAGGTGGAGGGGCTTGGGCCTAAAGTGATGATTATCGAAAGCTTCCTCTCTTCCATGGGGTCTGATCTGACACCGATATCTACCGAGATCGACCGGTCCGATACGGCGGCCCTAATGTACTCCTCGGGCACGACAGGGCTGAGCAAGGGGGTGAAATGCACCCACGAAAACCTTATCGCCATGGCGGCGGCCCTGCGGCACGTGTGGAGGGACGGCCCCGCGCACGTGTACGCGTGCGTTGTCCCGCTGTTCCACATGTTCGGCTTCTCCGTGTTCGTGTGCGGCGCGGTGGCGGCGGGGGCGACGACGGTGGTGCTGAGGAAGTACAGCCTGGAGGACATGCTGATGGCGGTGGAGGAGTACCGGGTGACGCGGATCCCCGCGGTGCCGCCGATGGTGGTCCAGATGCTGCGGTCGGGGAATGTCGTCGGAGGCTACGATATCGGCTCCTTGAGGGAGGTCATCTGCTCGGGGGCGCCATTGGGAAGGGAGCAGATGGACAAGTTTGTCGACTCTTATCCAGGGATTACACTCTCTCAGGTATTTTATATATACTAGTAAATGCGCATGTTTTACACTTATAATAAACATATAATAAAAATATTATTCAATTATAGTAAAAAAAAAAATCTAAATCATGTAGTTGGGAGCAGATCTGCAATCTCATTTATCATGTCCCAATTCTGTCCCCCTTTTTAATACATGTGGACCATGAGAGTACATAAGTGGATGGTGGCACACATGTAATAGAAAGAGGAACAGAATTGGAACAGAATAAATGGAACATCAGATCTGCTCCCCATATAGCTAAGGTAGGCGGTATTCTTCTTGTTTGGGTGAGTTAGATTTTTAATGTTGGACATATATATATATATATATATATATATATATATATATATATATATATATATATATATATATATATATAAACCAATGTTCACAACATGGATATCGATATTGGTCTCGAATATTGGTCTCGAATCCATTCCTATAAGTATCGAGGTCGACGATATATATATTAACATTAACGAAGGTTTTAAATCAGATTATTAAATTTTTTGGTATAAAAAAATAAATAATTATTAATAATTTAGAAAGAATATTTTAGACTTGTGGACATAATTTTAAGTATTTTTCTTCTTGTTTCATATTAGTTTTGATTTCTTGTTGATTGATTTACCTACAATAGATATGTTTTATTCATGCTTTTACAATTTTAAGATGCTTTTAACATCCTTGTTGATTAGTCTTTTTCATTCAATCTTTTTTTTAGCCGTTTGACTAAAAGAGCTCCAATGTTGATATCGATTAGTATCGATCTTGGTAGGTTTCAGATCGGGACATACCAAACCGGTTCGATATTGACTATAACGATCAATATCAGCCGATAGTGCAAACTATAATATTAGCTCAACCTACGTACAAGTTCTTTTTGGTTCACCCCCTAAATTTTTTTTTAGTAATGTTATTAATATCTCCTAAGTGTCTTTGCAAACCATTCCTTCTTATGTGGTTAGCTGACATGACAAATATGGATAAGCATTCGGTTAATTCGCTTCCAACCGAACCGAATAATTGAAGACCGAATTCGACCGAAATCGAATAAGCAAAATCGAAACCGAATCGAAATAGTCCATAACCGAATCAAACCAAACCAAATTATTTAGATATTTAAATTATATTTTAATAAAATTAGAAAGAAAGAAAAGTTATTTTACATTACATCCTTTTACTAGTGATAAATTAAGGAGTTTAGCGAGATAATTAGAAGGTTATCGTACAATCAAATATGTAGATGGTAGTACCACAATTTGGAGATATATATATATATATATATATATATATATATATATATATATATATATATATATATATATATATATATATATATATATATAGATTGCGATTGAAATTGACCTACTTAATTGGTCCGTGCGAATTGTGCATTAATTATTTATTTTGTCCTAATCCATAATGGGGGTGGTCAGTGCTTTGATGGGTACCTGACGAAAACGATCAGGCTCATTTAAACAAATCACATGCTACTACACTTAATAATATAGGGCCAGGCCAGTCCAGTGCCAGTCCAGACGCACTGAATATATATACAGTGTCAACTTCAACACTTTTTTCCAAGTCCAAGGAAAGGAAGTACTCCACCAAACTTAACTTTGTGTAGGCTCTACTACTATCCCATCAAATCAATAGAGAGAGGAAAACTTGGTACAGTTTTCCTTAAGGGTGGCTATTTCCTCCTATTTAAAAATAAAAGAGCGTTGCTATTTGGACCGTCGGAAAACTGGTCCGTGCTGGCCGACGGCCACGTGGCACATCGGCATTGGCCTCCCGGCCAAGGTGGGCCCGCGTTAGCTTGGGGGTCGAAAAAGGTCAGCTGCCACGTGGACACAGACCAGCACGGACCAGTTCTGCGGACGGTCAAAATAGTCTTTCCGTTAAAATAAACTCAGCGACCTGTAACAAATTCCTCAATTAAAAAAGTTACGTGTTGTGCGAGGAATATGATAGCTAGAAAATAACGATGGCTGCCTGCCTGCATGTATTGTTGCTGCAATATTTACAACATTAATTTCCAGAAATTGGTTTGATGTAATTAGCACTGCCAACCACTGTAACAAAAGGTGGCAAGACCTCATGCAAACGTTGCAATATATATATATATATATATATATATATATATATATATATATATATATATAAAAGATGCTCATTGACATGAATATATAAAACCTGCTGATCATTTATAAGGCAAACATGGACATGTGCAATGTATCAATGAGTGATTTTTACCTGGTCCCAGGAGATTACACCCGTCGGGACTCGTAATTTACAACCCCGGACTGACCCCCGCAAAATGTTTCTGACAGTGTGCTTGTTGAAAATAAATTTGATTTTGTGACCATATTTTTTTTAGCACAACAAACCTCTCGAACATCCTTTCAGAATAATTTGGAGTGTTTGTGTCAGCAATTAGCACTATTGACAAGAAATTTTGTAGTTTCATATATATTTTACAAGATAGATGGTAGAAACAACTATATATGTCCATTATATATATAATGGTATTCCTATATTGTTTGGTTTAACTTTTCGAATAATTACATTGCAGTGCTATGGCTTAACCGAAACAAGCGGACCTGTAACACTTTGCGACGGGGTTAAAGGAAGGTTTCATCTCTCCATAGGGAGGTTGATCCCAACCATGGAAGCCAAGATTGTAGATGTTCGTACCGGGAAAGCTCTCCCGCCAAACAAAATTGGAGAATTGCTTCTCAGAGGACCTCCAGTCATGCAAGGTACGTGTGTGTGTTTATATATATAGTCTATACCTATCTATACTACTGTATAATCATAAGAAAAGTTAAGCTCCACCGTGAAACTTTTCTTTCCAAATATGCCATTGTACATGTTGACTAATTAAAATTATTTATTAAAGTGAATAGGGACAGCTAGCTAGATGATTAGAATTTAAATATAGAGAGTAAATGTAGGTCATATCTTCAATATCTAAGCATTGTATAGACAACAAAATTGTTATCCCAAAATTTTAGGGTTAGCCACATGAATCCTCTTCTTTGTTATGTTCTATGAAGGACAATTTCCTCCCTAACATTAGTGTCAAATTAAAAGCCTCAATTGAAGTTCATTTGACTCTGCTCATAGTTCTAATAGTGCGCTATTTATCTAAAGATCATTCACTCATCCTAATTTCTGATTTTTCCTTATAATGCATTGTTAATAATCCATCTCAACATCCTAATTTCAGATATGCTCATTTTTTGAACATTATATCTGATTGCTCATATGATCCATAAAGCATGACGAGTTTCATTACAATTGTCTTATACAACTTTCACCTTCAAAGCTCCTAAACTCCTAATTCTCTTGGTTTTAAACTTTCTATTATATAAGTAATCCCTCCTACAGTCCGATTAATACACACAAATGATTGGCAAACAACATACACCATGGGACACATCATCCTCATTGTGATTAGCAAAACTTCTTCATTTAACTCGTGCAAAGAAGTAACGGCTTAGCACATATCCTTGATATAAGCCTAATAGTCGAAAATAGAGATGTCTTTCATGATTCAAACCATTTCAACAATTTTTCAATATCACCATTTACATTTTCTTTCTAACCATTTCAAGGCTATTTAAAGAACCCGGAAGCCACATCTCTCGCCATCGACAATGAAGGATGGCTACGCACTGGTGATTTGTGTTACATAGACTCGCGTGGACTTGTTTATATTGTTGATAGGATCAAAGAGCTCATCAAATACAAAGCTTATCAGGTTGAAAAACAGTTTGAGAGTGTTTTCATCTGAATTTATCAGTTTGTAGTTAGATGTTGATTATCTGTGATTCTGTTCTTTAGGTAGCCCCAGCTGAGCTAGAGGAGATTTTATCCAGCCACCCTGATATTAGTGACATTGCAGTGGCGCCGTAAGTTAGACAAATAATTTCCTTACGAACAATTTTTTTTTATGAAATTTCAGGATCATGGTGATTCATCACATAAGCATATCTGACTCAAACCAAAAATAATTATATACACTTGACTCAAAACTTTACCAAGAACTGAATTTCATATTGAAGCATTGCCTGGAAAGAGCTAGCAGGTAAGCTCAAGTGTCCTTGCATTAAGAAAAGAGAGTGAAGGATCTCACTTTTTCAAGGTTTTGGATATGAACTTAGCTATATATATCTTGTTCCTTATCTAACTTAAAGTAGGTTATTTCAGTTGTCCATCTTAAAAACAAATACTAATTATCCTAATTTAATTTTGTTCTACCAAAATTTGAACCACTTATAACCTAACTAGAATCTAGACCAATATCTCAGTTTCCTATAGTGATCTGAATTTGGTTGACAAGACATGTGAGCTATGATTCTATATAACAGATTTTTACCTGAAAAATTCCAACATTGCATGGAACTCATGTCAAGTTCTAAAGATTCCTTAGGCTTGTTCAAGTTGGAAATGACTATGTTTATTACATCTTCTGTGAATTACAACAAATTTACCTAAAAAGAAAATAATGTCCTGGGCAGGAAAGTAATTTCTAATATTTTCACACTTATGTATGTGTCCGTATGTTTATATGGAATCATCTCCTTCTATAATGCGTGTATCATACTTGAGGATGAACTTGTAGATGCTAGCTATAGTTTGTGTTACTACCTGGAACCTAACTTAAAGCCCAGGCATACTAAGAATGACTGATATGCTTCATTTATAATAAAATATAACATTCCTTTCGCTACAACCACCACCAAAAAAAAGAGTAAAACTTTATCCCAAATTTTTGAATCCACTTCTTCCATTCAAATTCGGTTAAGGGCCATGGCCTCTGAAATAACATTATTTTCGCTCTTTAGACTTAATTTCCGTAGAGATAAATGCAATTTTCTACAACAAATTGTATCATATTACCTTTTCATCTTGAAGCTTTTCTGATAAAGGGGAACTTGAAGGTGCTCCTTACTTGCATGAGCTTAACTTCATGACAGAAAATAAGTCTATCTAGCTACCTGTCAAATGGCCTATTAGGTTTCAAGGCTATAGCTCCAATTCATAGCTACCTCGGCTAGAAATTTAATAAAAAAACTGAGGTTAACCATCAATTGACAGGTGGTGGTTAAACTTTATAAATTCTTTCTGGAGATTTCTTATGCTTCATATCAGTCCTGATTCTGATGGGAGAATGGCTTGGATGATACTGATGACAGTTCATGTATAGATAGTTCATCCAACTTTGAGGCACTTAAGTCTAATAAACACTAAAAAAAGGCTTCTCAATGCTCGCTTATGTAGGGGCTAGGGAGGGTCAAAATATATGCAGCCTTATCCCCAATGTGTACATAATTTTTTCCATCTTCTGTTTGTTTACATATGCACAATTTACATGACCATCATCTAGGGAATGAATTGTGATTAATTGGCACCGATACTAACGGATGATATGGATATTGCAGATACCCAGATGAGGAGGCTGGAGAAATCCCTATGGCATGTGTAGTGAGAAAGGCTGGTGCACGAATAAAAGAAGAAGATATCATCTCTTTCATGGAGAAGAAGGTACATATGCCCACTTCTCTCTCATGCTCTTTGGTGGCAGCTAATCAGCCTAAGAACTAATGGATGTAGACATCCTCCAAGAACTGCTTAAAACAAGAAAACATCTAATTGGCAAGTAGGTAGACCTATCTTCATTTTAAGCCCATGCAACTGTGCTAGGATCAGAAGGAACCGCTATAATGACCACCACGTGCGTTTCATTTTTTTCGATATTCTCTTTTCTTGCTTTTTATGGGAGGTTGTTCAAAACCAGGGCCGGTTGTTTTTCGGGGGCCCAGTATATTTTTTTAATAAACAACTGAAACTATTAGAAAAAGAAGGTTCCAATAGGCCTTGATCCCATGACTTTTTACATAGTAGGTATAAGTGAAAACCAACTACAAAACGTAAGTTACTATCTTACTTTGTATGAACACTAATATTTAACATATTACAAATGTTATATATATATATATATATATATATATATATATATATATATATATATATATATATACACAAAAAAAATTGTTTTTGAGGCCTTTCTAGCTCGTGGGCCCTGGGCAGTCACTCTATTCGCCTTGGGCCAGGGCTGACTCTATTCAAAACAAGTGTCTTACCGAAGATTACTACGAAAAAAGAGGACGTCGTCGTGAAGGCTAATTGACAAGTAGGTAAACCTATCTTGGCCATGCATTTTAAGTTCATGCAACCAAGGAGCACTCCTCCAAGTCCTCCTGAACTAGAAAAAGTCTAGTCGAAGAGGTAACATGATAAATGTTCTACAAGGAATTGCATTTATTTAATATGACACATTGATGTACGTCATGTACCAGAAATAGTTACAAAACCAAATCAATGGAAAAGTTGCATAGTTGATTGCAATAACCATGTCATTCAGACTACTATTCCTAAGCTTAAAGCTATTCCTTGGTTGGAACTTTTCACTTATTCCAATCCCAAAACTAGTTCCATCAGATTATAAAACTAAGACTAGCAGTTGAAAATATTCATAACTAGGCGTACAGTATCAGCCTACAAGCGAAAAGTTCCTAATTGACCAAATTTAAATCTTTGGCTATGTGCTCACCTGCCCACATTCTATACTAACATTTTTTTATACAGTACTTGAAGTTTGTTAAATTTGAAATGTAATGGCTCATGAACAAATTCTTGTACTACTTGTACTGAAATACTTGTAGACAGGTACAACCCACGTAGAATACTTGTAGACAGGTACAACCCACGTAGCAAACTAAAATGTATGCATTCAAATATCGTACAGGATGATGGTAGGGTTCAGTAATGGCATACATATAAGCCACAAATGTCAATGAACTTCAACTCCACCAAATGTGCCAGGCTACAAATACATGTAATTCCTATACAAGTCTTTGCTACTTAGTGTCTCCTATATATCTGGGATAAAAGTGTATGTAAAGATCCATTCTTCATAGTGCAAGTGTGATGAGGAGTTAATTAAAAAAAGTTAGCTATGTCAACCCTTAAAAAAAACATACCTATTCAAAAATATTAAATAAAAAAAAAATGCATATATGTTGCTAACCTATCTTTTTCATGTTTTCGTAGGTGGCTCCTTATAAGAAGATTAGGAAAGTGATTTTTGTTGAGTACATTCCAAGATCTCCTTCAGGAAAAATCCTTAGGAGGCATCTGAAGGCGACACATGTGCGCGGGCAAGCATTAGAACTATCTGCAAGGCTATGATCAAACCCAGTCTTTGTTTAATAGCCCAGTCCAGTTATGACAGCGTGTGATTTATCCTTGTACTTAATTGTATTAATTATTTAGGATTTGAGTGTGATACTTCATATCTTTAACAATACAATAAAACAAGAATTGGTTTGTTTTTGTTCACGTTGGCAACTGTGAATGTGTGCTTTGCTTTATCATGGAATTCCATGTATATTACTAGTTTGATAGTTTGAGAAATATACAATTGTCCAATTTCAAGCAGAAAGACCAGAAAAAGTACTGCTCTTCACAAAGCCTAAGCAAAACTAATATTTGTCCATGCTTGTGCTTGAGTGTGTGTGTGTGAGAGAGGAAAAGAGCATATACATATATAGTACATTTGGTTAAAAGAAAAAAGCAGCAGCAGAAAGCTAATGTAAACTACTAATTGGAAGATCTTTGCTTCACCTTCAAAAACCCTTCAACAATGTATAGTGGAGAGGTGAGCCTTAAAACATTGAACTCAAGTCTTTTATTACGAGGTACCAAGTACCAACACAAAGTAAATAGTGGCTCCATTCCACTTTTGAAATATATGAAGAAAATACTTGAAGACTTATAACTGATACAACATGACTTGGGAAAATTACCTTAAGCATGTGAAAATAATTTGTAATTAAATAACATAAAGCATCTATAGAATTATAAAAAAGAAGAAGAAGACACTTATCTCTCGTAGCTATAAGGGTGGAAGAAGACAATTATATGTCTAACTCCAAATCCGGTTTACCAAACAACCCTTATTGTACATCCACATACTATACCGTGACGTCGAGCTACATACTTACTATACCGTGGCACCACGTCACATTCTTATCATTGTCCTTTTCTGCATAGACAACATAATATACACCAGATACATAAAATAATATGCTACACATATCAGCATAAACAACATTCCAGTCCATGTGATATTTATCTATCAATACACCTAGTCTCTTTTTTCTTGGTTCTTTTATTAGCATACATCAGAACTCATAACATAAAAAGAACTATAAATACAACATCAACTCATTAAGAGTGAAGGTAAAAGGAGCGAAGGATCATCGAAACCACTCATTATGAAGAAACTCTGCCTCGACCGAGCAATACACCGAACTATGCCTCAGACAGACGATTTGATGTGATGCATGAACTTCTTAATCAGTAAACCAAACACACGAGCCAAGCTCCACAAACCATCCAATCTAACCGCATTAAGCAAGCCTACATCAACGGGAAAATCCTACGATACCTCGCACAACATAATTCCGAATTTGCACATGCACAAACTAAGAAGCCAGACACAAACCAATGAAATACCTCCGCACCGAGCGATTCATGACACTAAACATATAGACACTACTGATTCTTCTGTATGAATTCAAGTCCAATCAGACATTCGAGCCAACAAACCAGCATAATACGTTGCGTGAAGTAGGATATTATAGGTTGGAGTGTTGTGAAACCTACATAGGCCTCACCTTTTTATTCTTAATTAGTTATGTTAACTTACTTATTAGTAGGCAATAAATATTAACTAACAGTTTAATTAATATTTAATTTTGTTATGTTAATAACTTAATTATTAAGATAATTATTATTTGTAGGTAATAAATATTTCTTAATTAGTGCTCATCAATCAAAATAGTAAATTACTATTACGTTATGCAATAAATAATAATAAGGTAATTAAAATTTAATGAATATTTAGTGGTAAATTATTTTATTAATATTTTTTTTAATAAAAGTTATATTATTTAGTTATAAATATAACATTTCGATTACAACATAGTCATATTTTCAGCTTTAATTGTTTCTAACCAAAATCGTGCATCTGTTTCATTGTAATATCGTGCAAGCTTATCTAACCATACATGATATTTTCTTACTCTGGTTATTTAAGTTTATAAATTTTGTTTAAAATATTTATTACAATAAGTTGTGACGAATTTGGAAAAGTTACACGCATGCCATTTATTAATCAATTTTGTTTATCTACTATAAATGAGATCCCATCAATTCATTAAAAAAAGATTTCAAAAGATATTCTAAAATTGTTTAAAAATCATATCCATGAATCAATATTTTGACTTTTAGCAACAACATATATAAGCAATCGGGTATAATTGATTAGCGTTATGAGCAAAGCAATAAATAAGATACCTTGATGTAAGAAAAATAGAATAAGTGTTAGTCACAGGTAAACAACTCCTTAAAATATTATTAATGCATGCCTTAAAATAAATCAATATTCTTTGAAAGTTATTATCTTTTGTCGTCTTTATGAAACATTTACTCCCGAGATTTGTCTTGATAATTGTAACATTATACTCTTCAAGGCTACTATATGCATCAAAATAACTACCTTTTATTTCAGATAAAATAATTTTTCGGGCTTTCCGAGGTTTAGAATATCTAATATGTATTCCGTATTATTTTATATATATATATATATATATATATATATATATATATATATATATATATATATATATATATATATATATATATATATATATATATAATTTGTGATGGACTATATGACTCGTTATCTATAATTTTATATTTTATTAGTTATTTTGTTTTTAACCAATACAATAGTAGCTAATGGATGACATCCTGCGTAGTATTTGCAACTTGGTTCATCACATTTATATAAAATTCTCCGGACTATTTGCAAATGCCTTATCATTTTACCCCTTAATACTCTATCAAAATGTAATTTTACCCCTTAACACTGGTGATTGCTATTGAATCATATTAGCAAATATAATTTTAAGTTTAATTTTTATTACTTGATTGGGAAGTTGAGTATTTGACCATTGTGATATTTGTTGCTCTGTATTTTTTGACCGTTGTGATATTTGCTATGTCAGGATTCTGCAACTACCAAACCTGATTTGATAATGCTATTGCTTTTATGATAATTAAAGATATTCAGCACAAAATTTCAACTGGAGGAGGGTTTGGGAAGAATCTATTTCAGTATGCTTATGACACGTATGTCCGAAAGCATAGTCTTAATTTCTTCCACAGTTGTATCTTCGTGGACTAGTTTGAGATGAACTATGCTTTCTTTTTTCTCTGTTATGGATCCTCTGATTGCATCAGTAAGTTGAAGAAGCTGAAAAGAGTACTAAAGCAAGATATAGCATCATCGTTCTTTGACAGACTAATATTCAGTAAAGTTAGTATGAACTCTATATCCTTCATCATGCTAGCTAACCTTTCCATTGGTAATTCTCATAATTTCATGCTAAATTTTTGTAGATCAAACAAGGACTTGGGGGACGAGTACGAAGTATGTTATCCGAAGCTACATCTTTACCTAGGCATGTGGAAGAGTTTTTAGGGTCACAAGTTGCAGCGTCTTGATACAAGGATACAATAACAGGCAAACTTGTGTTGACTGATAATGAATTGCGGTATAAGTCTTGATGTAATAATCTGGAAAATGTCAAGTTATATCTTGTGCTCAGGTCTGGAGGAAAATTCATAATCTCACCTATGTTGACCGGTACACAGATATTACATAATATCTGGAAAATGGTCATGCCTGACGGGGACAGAGAACGATACAATGGAACTCCATGACTTAACTAATAGCCGAAACAAGTCCAGTTTTATGACCATTCTTTCTTGATCATACTCAGGAATTAATAGCTTCTTTCTCTTTTGCTGATGTTATTGTGATTTCTTCACTTCCAGCTATTATTATTTTTTACGTTGTGCAAGAAAGTAGGTAGGGGCTTATGAAGGTTAAGTTGCCAACTAGGTTTCTGAACAAGAGCTAGAATACCTCAAATGAGAGTACTGGACAAACAACAACCAATATAAATTGGTTGATAAAAGCAGGTGTGAATGACTTGTACAAGTGACCCATCTTTAATTGAAAACCCGACTAATGCCTGTTTGTCAAGGTGCCGAGATGTTGATTGGGGCCTAAGGAGAAGATGACAGAAAGATTTTGCTGTAATTCTTGAATTAATGCTAGCTGATGGAGATTTGCCAATGAACAAGTAAACCTAGCTAGTTGGTTGAATATTCACACTCTATTTTAATGACATTAACCCATAGCCTATTACAGGCACAACTTAGCCTTATGCAGCATCACGCCTAGTGGAAAATTTACGATCCTCTGAGATCGGGACGACATTTGATGCCTATGTTAAACTTTAGTTTGGTTCAGTATTTGAGAACGCTCAGGTTTTTACCCATGGATATGTTTTTGTTGTAAAATTTTGAATGTTGTATGAAATTCTTCCTGCAATCGATCGGTATAGAAATTTTGGTACCATAAGATATATATTTGATTAAAATAATGTTAGTTTATAAAAAAAAAAAGCATCTCATATATAAGCAGTATTTTGAGACTTGTTTTCGAACTATTATATTATACTTGCCTTGTTTTGAAGGATGCACTTAACAAACAAAGTAAAGTTCTCTTTCGAAAAAAGAAAAAAAATAAAAATAAAGAAGAGTATAGCATACAATATGGATAATCCGTTCTGGATCCACATTGGATTTAACAAAATAGTTACATGTTATTCACCTGTTTAAAATATGGAATATGGTTTCTTGCACCTAACTACCCTTTTTAAACTATATCTAAAATTTAACTTCCTTTCTGCTCCCGTCTGTGGGGCCCACTCCTGAAAATCCTGCCCTCCTTCCAATGGCCAGCTGCCACGTGGCCTGCAGGCCAGTGGCAGGCCAAAAAAAAAAGGACGGACAACGTAACATCTACTAATATCTAATATAGATACAAATTGTATGTTCATATATGAGTAAACATAAAAATATAACTAATATCTAATATAGATACAAATATAAACTGACCACAAGAGCCGGATGAGTTCGGTTATATATAGTTGGTGCCGAACTCTGGTGTATAAAGTGGTGGTATTAGAGAGGCATGAAAAATATTATAGAGGAAATTAAGGATATGGCACTCAAACAAGAACAAGAAGAGAGTGGCTTCTGCCCTTCAAGTGGCACCTACCGGAGCAAATGGCCCCTCCCACAAGCTCATGCTTCCTCCTCCTCCTTCCCTCTGTATCTCTTCTCGCGGTTCCCGTCCCACCCAGCTTCGACCACCAAGCCTGCTCTCATCGACGCCACGACCGGCCATTCTCTCACCTTCGCCGAGCTCCAAAGCCTCACCGTCTCCGTTTCAGACTCCTTACGCTCGTCCCTGGGCGTCAACAAAGGCGATGTCGTCCTCCTCGTCTCTCCGAACTCAGTCCACTTCCCCGCAATTCTCTTGGCCATAATGTCGTTGGGAGCGGTCTTCAGCACCACCAACTTCCTCAACACGACCGAGGAAATCCAAGCCCAAGTCCACGACCTGAACCCGGTCCTCATCGTAACAACCCAAGTCCTGCAGACCAAACTCCAAGGGCTCGTCTCTAGGCCGCCTCTGCTGATCATCGAGCCCTTCGTAGCCAGCTTGGCGCTGCAGGAGCGCCCCCCGCGCTGCAATATGCCGCGTGCCGAGGAAATCGCGTCCCACGACACAGCGATGGTCCTGTACTCGTCAGGGACGACGGGAAGGAGCAAAGGCGCGATTACGTCCCACGGGAGCATGATCGCGATCAGCGCAGCGGTCGGACAGGTTTGGACAGGCGGCGCCGGCACTGCTGCCGATCATGTTCACATGTGCGTCGCGCCCCTGTTCCATATGTATGGGATTGCGATGCTGCTGTGCGGCGCGGTTGGGGTCGGATCGACAGGAGTCGTGGTGTCCAAGTACGAGACGGGGAGGATGGTCGCGGCTGCCGAGAGGTACGGGGTGACGAGAATTATGTTGACGCCGCCGGTTATTGTCCAGATGGTGAAGCTTGTAGCCGGTGAAAGAAGAAGAGTAATGGGGACAGTCAAGGAAGTCATAAGCTCTGGTGCCCCCCTTGCAAAGGAGTATTTGAACAGATTTAGGAAGAGTTTTCCTAATATTACACTATCACAGGTATTACATACACTAGTCCACGTGTACGTGGCTTTGCCCGTACTTTAATTAGAATATCACAAAGTCAGCTATCGTCTTTCCGTCTTTTACAGTTGACTATTCATGTGTGTGTGCTTTGTTTTTACAATGCCAAGAAATTCGAATTACGAATTTTATCTTTTTGTTTTTAATTTTCTATTGAGAATAATAGCCTTTTGGAAAATTGTAAGGACATAAAATTTTATTACCATCAGAACATGAAGAGTTGTATTGAAAAAGGAAACTTCATTGCATACAAGCTTTATTGCTTTGACTCTTAAACATAAATGACATGCAAGTTGACATAATAACACCATGCTTATAAAATACTCAATGGTACTTTAGGAATTCAAAAGTTTCACCACCAAGTTTTTCTATTGTACTATATAATAGGAAAACTTGGTGGTGAAACTTTTGAATTCCTAAAATACCCTCGAGTATTTTATAAACATAATGTTATTATGTCAACTTGTATGTCATTTATGTTTAAGAGTTAAAGCAATAAAATTTTCATGCAAGTTTTTTTTTCTTCTATACAACTCTTCATGTTCCATGGTAATAAAAAAAATTGTCCTTATCATTTTCCAAATGTTATTATTCTCAATATAAAATTAAAAAAGAACAAAATTTGTACTTCAAATCTCTTGGCATTGTAAAAAGAAAGCACAAGTACATGAATAGTCACCTGAAAAGGATGGAAAGACGACAACTTGCCTTATAATATTCTAATCTATTCTACTATATAATAGAAAAACTTAGTTGGTAAAACTTTTGAATTCCGAAAATACCCTTACATACTTACACTGTGTTTGGGAACATTTGGGGGGAGGGAGAGGAAAATTTGAGGGGAAGGAAAATGGAGGGGAAGGAAAATGGAGGAAAGTTAATTTTTCCTTCCTTTGTTTGGATGGACAAAAAGTAGGGGAAGGAAAAGTTTAAAAACAATTTTTTATTTGTTTATGGATATAGGTATAATTACTATTTCCTCCTTGGTATTCTCAAATGATAATTTAATTTTAACTTTTTGAGGGGTGGTGGGGTAAATTCACTCAAATTCCTCTCATCTCTCTCCATTTTCCTCCCACATTTGGGAGGAAAATTTTTTGGTGGGACCCACCTACTTTTTCCTCTCAAATTTTCCTCCCCCATGTTCTCTCCCCCTTTCCAAACACCATCATTTAAAATTTTTCTCTCACTTTCCCCTCAACTTTTTCCTTCCTCCCATTTTCCACCCTTCCCAAACGGTACCTTATACTAATTAAAAATAGTTCATTAATTTTAATAAGGACAACTTAGTAATTAGGAAGACTACTCTTTGGTCATCCTAAAGAGTCTTCCTAAACTAATTAAGAAATATTAAAATACGTGCAAGGTATGTGCACATATGCTAGTTAAAATACGTGCAAAACATGCACATGTAGACTAGTCTATCATATAGTAGAATAGATATTAGAAGTTTATGTTTATCTATACTTACATAATACACATACAATTTCACATCCATTATAATCCCGGAATAACAATGGTGATGCAGTCCTATGGATTAACAGAGGTTGGACCGGTAACGCTTTGCGATGGGTTAGAGAGCAGATCCGATGCTTCTGCGGGGAGGTTGATTCCATCTCTCGAAGCCAGGGTTGTCGAGATTGAAACAAGAAAAGCCCTTCCCCCTAATAAATGTGGAGAACTCCATGTCAGGGGACCTTCCGTAATGCGAGGTTTGGACAAAAGTTCTATACATGGCAATAAGATGAACATTTTTCAGGGTTCAACCATGATCAGGATCCTTGTTAGCAATCACCCGAATAAAACTCGAATTATACGCAAATTTTTCCGTATCTTTCATAAACGTATAATACTTGCCTACTTTTGATAGATCCAATTAAGTACATAAATTTTAAGCATGCAAAATTTTAGACGTATTCCGTATAAATTATTGAAAAATTTGGCACAAAAAAATTATGCTTGGAACCTGTTTAATTAACCAAATTTGACAATATATTTAAGAATGTGAAGTTTCTAATCTCAATATTTTTATTTTTTGAATATTTGACCGAATTTTTAAACGTTTTTTATTTGTACTGAGCCAATTTATACTTGTACTTTTGTCGTCCCAAATTTTTTTCCGTTTGCCGAATTGCTAACAATGATCAGGATAACCGTATGTATAGGTTACTGGAGAGACAAAGAAGCAACATCCCTCGCGATTGATCGAGAAGGGTGGTTGAATACCGGAGACTTGTGCTTCATCGACACAAGTGGTCGACTCCATGTCATGGACAGAATCAAAGAGTTCATTAAATACAAAGCATATCAGGTTCGGTTGTTTTACTGCCTCGTTGCAGTATATATACCTAGCACTCAACTTGACTCAAGCACATATATATCTATCATCTATCAGGTTTCGCCAGCAGAGCTCGAGGACATCCTAACCGCGCACCCTGAGATTAGCGATGCTGCTGTGGTTCCGTAAGTGAAGATACAACAAACACTAACATGTCTGGCAAAGATGTCACGGTCATGGTTTCTCAGTTTTTTTGCTAATTAATTCCTCGTCTAATTAATGTGTAGATATGAAGATGAAGAGTCAGGGCAGATCCCGGTGGCATGTATAGTGAGAAATCCAGGGAGCAAGATCCAAGCAGAAGAAATCATCTCTTTCATGGCAACCAAGGCAAGCTTTTATATACATACCTCCTTCAGAAATGTTATCAAATATATTAACCTCGTATCTGACTCTAAACTGGCAGGATCGAACAATTGTCGCGTATGTCTATATATTTGATCATCCTCTTGTAGCTAGCTTCTTATTGACCTGTCCCCAACCTTTACTTGTTCAGGTTGCCCATTATAAGAAGATAAGGAAGGTGGTTTTTGTTGAATCAGTTCCAAGAACAGCATCTGGAAAGAAACTCAGGAGGGAACTCAAAGCTGCTATTGTAGGCAACAATCTGTTACATATAACGCCAAAGTTGTAACTATATAATTACCTCTCCTAGCTCGAAATTTGTATTGCTATACCATCCACATATGCCCATTTATTTGAAAGCTAATGAATAATGGATGGACCTGTCTGAAATTAAAGGGTGATTCTCAAATCTAATATCCCGAGCTAGCAGTCCAACCTAGCATGACAATAACTATGAAGTGTTATAGATGCAATCCTTCAGCATTCGGGTCCATCTTGTCGGTGGTCACGGTGTTTCGACAGATTTGGGTGGTTAACCATAGTTTGTTAACTAACCCAGATATATGCAAATGTCACTAGGTAGTTTCTTCTGTTTACCAATAATTTGAACAAATATTTGTTAGAGCCGGGGCACAATTTTTCGATGAAAAACTGAGAAAATGAAACAATTGTAAAAACAATGTTTCAAATCAACACTTCAAGGAAGGTGATTCTGAATTACGAGAATCTAAAAAGATTTCGTAATCAACAGCAATCGATCGTAGTACTTCTAAAAAGAAGTTACAATCAGAATTACTGGCAGCAACGAAGAAGGTGACTGGCGAAAGATGGAAAATGGCCTGCTGGGGTGAATGATCACCGTTGCTCAAAGCTTTATTCGTCCTACACGAACAGCTTCCAGGAACCAGCAAGTTCGTAGGAGAACTTGGAACACTCCTGCTCTTCTGACTCCTCGGACGGACACGAACTCCCGTGCAAAAATAACGCTGGTGCGGCGCCTTTCCTCTCTCTCTCGAAGGCTACTGGAAGATCAGAACTGTGTTAAAGAACACTTCTGAATACTCTGTTTACTTGTACTAAAAAAACACTCGTAAACTTTCTGTGGTGGCTTCTCTTTTTCTTCTGTAATGTACACCGCCTTGAGAGAGAGAGGATGCCTTATATAGGCCCTGCAGCAACTGTTCGGTTGCCACAAAGTTAGGGACGTGGTAACAACCACCCCGAACATGTAGCAACCGCCCAGAACATGCAAACGCACGTTCTGCTGCAAGTTGCGCCAACTGCGCACACCCCGCGCTTCTTGCACTCTGCACGACAGAGCGTGCACTGAACTGCGCACACTGTACGCACTGCACGCACTGCGCATACGGCGCACGCAGCGCAACCAGCGCGCCCGCGCAACCCGAGCAACTCAGCGCAACCCAGCGCAACTTGAGCGCGCACCTGGGCAGCGTAACTGGGCTTGCGCAACTGGGCATGCGCACCTGAGCAGCGCAATGTGGCAGCGCAAGTGGCTCGCGCAACAAGCGCAACTAAAGCGCACTATGCACCTAGCGACGATGCTGACGTGCTAAGTGCAAAGTGCGCCAACAAAACGCCACATTACGCCTCATGAGCCCATGAGCCCGAGTCCGAGTCCGAGTCCGAGTCGCTAAGCCCCTACGGGGCTTAGCTCCCATGGAAATAAATTTTCCAAGAGCAAAAAGCATGAATGCTTTAATTATTGATTTTAGCCTTTTTCCCATTAGAAAAATAACCCCATATGGTAAACCCATGTGCACCTCCACACCACATGTGTATCTCCAATAATAGCAAAGCTAATATATAGAGATACAACCTCTTTGTTTTTTCCGATGTGGGACTAAAGCTTTCTAAAGGAAAAACCAAAAACTCCAACAATCTCCCACATATCTCTATATATATGGGTATAAGTGTTCCCCACAGTAACTGTCCATCATGCATTAGGAGAGATGTCGCTGACGACTTGAATCTTCCCGCATGGATCAAAAATCAGACTATAATACAAGAATGGACTAAGCCTTGAATTCTGTATCATAGCTAAAATTCTTTCCACTCACATAATGTAATTACATGTGCTTCTGGCTACACATTAAAGGCCTTGTGCCAGCCTGGTTTTAGTGTATAATTTTGGGCGTCTACAAGTTTACCCTCAAGAGACGGTCTGATATCTCTTTGTCCATACACTATAGGTGAGTTCATTATAAAGAGACATGGCATGAAGCGCTTTGCGCTTCCCTTGCGGTGCTACGCCGCTATGACATGGCTTAAAGCCGACGCCTTACCCCGTACCGGAAACCTCATCGTAGTGTCATACTACTGTAGCATGAGGCAACCGCCTCTTTGTAGTGCCAAACTACCCAGCATGAAGCCTTAGGCTCCCTTGCGGTGTTACGCCGCAATGACATGGCTTGCAAGGCCGAGACTTTATCCCTAACCGGGTACCTCATCGTGGTGTCGTGCCACTGTAACATGAGAAACTCCTCCTCTTTGTAGTGCTGACTACACCCCTCTTTATTTTTTAACATACAGCATTAGGCAAACTGCCTATTTGCGGTGCTACGCCGCTGTGACTTGGCCTGCAAAGCCGAGGCTTTATCCTATTACTGGACAGCACCCCACATATAGGAACCTCATTGTGGAGTCACCCCACTGTAGCATGGAGTTTCACTCCTTGTAGTGCTGCTCTACCGTGCCTCATGTAAAGCACACCAGGCATTCACTCTGCCTGAGAACTCATTAAGGCAATTAAGCCAACCTTCCCACAAGAACTGTTTTTTGCAGAAAACAACAGTAGATAACAGTGGTTATAGGTCCGTAACCTCTCCATGCCCAATAGAACATGTACCCACCGTTCCTGATATTCTTCCGATTAGTGGTCCTTCCTTGAACCAAAAACTAGATGCCTAGTAGATAAATCTTTAAACTAATAGCATAAAACTTTATGGTAGGAATACAATAATACAATATCAGAATGCCTTCAAGCCCATTTTACAAGCTGTGTCATCGACCAGCTGGCGCTTAAGGCCCTTGGTGAACGGATCCGCCAGGTTCTCCTGACTCCGAACATCAATAACTGCAATAACACCTCTCTTGATAAGTTCGTGTACTGCCCTGTGCTTCAACCACACAGTCCTCTTCTTCCCGTTGAAGAGGTCATTTGATGCCACCGCCGCAGTCGCTTGGTTGTCGCAGTATATCGGTATCGCCGGTATTTGCGCCCCAACCATTGGAAGATCATACATGAGCTCCCGAAGCCATTCTGCTTCCTCGGCTGCGGTATCAAGTGCAAAGAACTCAGATTCCATGGATGACCGCGAGAGCATAGTCTGCTTCTTCGACTTCCACGATATAGTAGCTTCATCCATTGTGAAAATAAATCCACCTGTGGACCTCTCGCTCTCCACCTCTGAGCACCAGCTGGCATCACTGAAGCCTTCCACTACCGACGGATCTCCGCTGTAGTACAGTGCATATGTCTGAGTCTTCTTGAGATATCTCATAACCCGTTTCACAGCTTTTCAGTGTTCAGCACCTGGGTTGCTCGTGAAACGACTCAGCATTCCCACGGCGAAAGCTATGTCAGGCCTTGTGGCATTAGTAGCATACATCAAACTTCCGATTACGCTTGCATACTCCAGCTGCCTGACGCTTTCCCCTGAATTAGGCTTCAGCTTCAGATCATACCTGTACGGCGTATCGATCCCTGGAAGATCCCGATACCCATAACGAGTGATCATTTTCTCAATATAATGAGACTGTGACAGCGCTAGTCCAGTGTCTGTCCGGATGATCTTGATCCCTAAGATCACATCAGCTTTCCCCAAGTCCTTCATACTGAACTTGCTTGAGATGAATTTCTTTGTCTCCGTGACACAGCTAATATCCGTACCCAGGATAAGCATGTCGTCCACGTACAGACAAACGATCACACCTCTTCCATCAGCGAACTTCGTGTAAACACACTTGTCCGTATCGCTGACCATGTAGCCATTTGACCTTATAACTTTATCAAATTTCTCATGCCACATCTTGGAAGCTTGTTTAAGACCGTATAAGGATTTCACCAACTTACAGACTTTGTCTTCAAGACCCCTGATGACAAATCTCTCTGGCTGTTGCATGTAAATCTCTTCGGTCAGCTCGCCATTTAAGAAAGCCGTATTCACATCCATCTGATGTATCACCATCTTATGTATTGCTGCGAGAGCAATCAACATTCTGATGGTGGTCATCCGGGCTACTGGAGTATACGTGTCAAAATAGTCAATCCCCTGCTTCTGAGAAAACCCTTTGGCTACCAACCTAGCCCTGAACTTGTCAATAGTTCCGTCTGCTTTCATCTTCTTCTTGAAGATCCATTTGCATCCGATGGGTTTCGCTCCTTCAGGAAGATCAACCAACACCCAAGTGTTATTTGCGGTGATGGAATCAATTTCATTGTCAATCGCCTCCTTCCAGAAAACTGCGTCTCTGGTCTTCATCGCCTCATCATAGGTAAACGGATCTGCTTCCACATCATAGGTGACAAAGTTACTTCCGAAGTCCTTCGGCCTCCTCACTCGCTTCGTTGACGGCTCAGCGAGATCTGGTTCAACCGTTGTTTCAACAACAACATCTTCTTGGACCACATCTTCATTGAAGACCTGCGCACCCTCATTATTCTCCGGAACATCCGCAAGAACAATATTCTTGTGCCTTGCAAATTTGTCTTCAAAATATTCTGCGTTGCGAGATTCAATGATATGATTTGACTCAATATCAAGAAATCTCCGAGCATCACTCTTCTCGGCATACCCCAAGAAGATTGTCTTAGTAGTCCTTGTCCCAAGCTTCTGAATCTTCAGATCTGAAAGCTTGACATATGCCAGACACCCCCACACTCGAATGATATTCAAGTTAGGTCTGACCTTGAACCAGAGTTCATGAGGAGTAACGTCTGAAGTTGCATGAGGCACTCTATTTAGAATAAAAGTGGCCGTCAATGCAGCTTCTCCCCAGTAGCACTTAGGAAGACCAGCAGTCAACAACATTGAGTTAATCATTTCTGTTAACGTTTTGTTCTTCCTCTCTGCTACTCCGTTTGATTGAGGAGAGTACGGAGCCGTAGTCTCATTGACAATTCTATGTTCTTTGCAGAACGATGCGAATTCATGAGACCTGTACTCCCCACCTCGATCACTTCTTATCCTTTTGAGTTGTTGTCTAGTCTGCCGCTCAGCTTCGGCTCTGAACTCCTTGAACTTCTCGAATGCTTCGTCTTTAGCCTTCAGCAAGTAGACGAACGCATACTTTGAGAAGTCATCGATGAAGGTTATGAAATACTTCATCCCGACCTTTGTAGAGAACTGTTTGAAGTCACAGATATCGGAGTGTACCAACTCCAGAAGATCTGTACTTCGATTAACCCGAGGAAAGGGTTTCCTTGTGATCTTTGTTTGAGCACAAACTTCACATTTCTCTACCTTACCCCCACACTTGGAGATAAGTCCTAGACTAGACATTCTATTTATTTGTTTACAATGAACATGTCCTAGCCTATTATGCCACAACTCAAGAGTATAAGCTGTCACGTCCCGATTTCGTAGAATCGATAGTCGTCCCCCGGGTGTGATGCCGTGCGAACCTAAGTTGCGATCGCACAAGGCATAGTCATAAGGTTATCCGAAACATAACGTCAAGTTAGAGTACGCAGAAAAATTGATTGACACAATTGAAATAGAAGTAGACTTTTCATTGATAATAAAACTTCATTTACATTGACTTTATTACATTCATTATCGCGCGGGCTGCAACATGACTCGACTTACAAAACGAACGCCGATGAGATAGTCGTTCCATACATTACATCCCTTTTTACAAGCAAAATAGTTACACTTTCCACCTGCGATCGAGGAAAGCCGAGCCGCCATTGGTCTTCTTTTGTACTGAATACGGAGTCTTCAAAAGGAATTCAGAAACAAGCCTTTACACGGACGAGGCTTCAAAAGTATCCACGCCGTCTTGAGATTTTAGGTGGCACGCCCTTCGTGGTTCGGGGTACCTGCGTGGAGAGCGAGGATCAGTATATTACACTTTGTACTGGTGCGTGGCAAGTTAAGTTCCAAGCTCTCATTTGGTTGAATGAGTTTATATGACTTAGTTCATGAATGTTTCTAACCATCCTAATGAATTTCAAGCAAGAAATGACAAGCATAATGTAATTTACGTCGGAACTTACCCCCGACGGATCGTGCCGCGCCTTTTTGAAACTTACCATGTTCTTCCCTGTCAATTATTATCATTTACATTCCAAGTACAACATTACGTGTGTTGGTCACTGGCTCCCAGAGCCATCGTGGACTCCTTTAGCTTTTATTAGACGAGGCCCTTTCAGCACGAGTAGCGAGCCCCGCTGCAAGTCCTCGCCTAACATTGTGCCCAGCACAGCTTATGAGATGTTTCTTCTTTGGCCGCAACGGTCTCGTGGCCCCGGGTTGCCGTACGGGAAAACTTTACCTTGTCGACAAGTTGTCCATGACCGTACAAAGACCATTTTTTTTCTTCTTTTAGTTATTAAGACATAGCCTACATTCTCTTTAAAAACTCAATCATTTTACCGTGCCCGTGCCCTTGCATTCAATCTTTCATCCGCAACAACACTATCGTTTTACTTAAGAAGGGGTCGAGAAGAGAAGGGTCAGCCACTCACCTTGAGTTTACTTCGGCGAGAGGACTTGTTGGCCGCGCTAGACGTCGCCTACGCGATTACCTGAAATCGTACAAGCAACCGATTAGAACACTGCATTATTCAAGAAGTTCGATAGGAAATGCGAGTTCGAAATGCAAGCCATGAAAACCATCGAAAACATTCATGAAAACGCATTCAGAAAACAAAGCCAAAACCAACGCAAGCGGCGTGAAAAGCAGAGCAACGGGAGGTCTCTTCAGACTCAGCCGCAGAGTCAATCCTCGAGGCACAACCCGCTGAATATGGGACTTGGTTCCGAAGAAGACATTCCATAACGAGGAATGGATCTTAATTCAACAGTTTCCGTTCGATCGACTCGGTCGATCCCGACCTATCGGTCCCGACCGAATCGATAGCGACAGTGTTCCTTTCTCGCGCACCCCGTGGACAAGTACGGGGTACGATGTAGGGACGGGGCACTACACCATAACCAACTAAAAAAAAGTTTCGTCCTCGAAACTTAAAATAGAACCTACCTCTACGAGAACAATGAAGGGAACTTTTCTTTCATTTCTGACTCAAGCTCCCACGTCGACTCTTCGACCGAATGGTTCCTCCAGAGGACGCGGACGAGGGGAATAGCACGGTTGCGGAGAAGTTTATCCTTGCGCTCCAAGATTTGCACCGGCTCTTCGACATATGACAAGTCCGCCTTCAGGTCCAGCTTATCCAAATCGACAACATGGCTCGGATCATGCACGTACTTCCGCAATTACGATACGTGGAAAACGTCATGTACCTCTGACAACGCAGGCGGCAAGGCGATTTGGTAAGCTACCGGGGCGACTCGCTTCAATATTTCGAACGGGCCAACAAATCTTGGGCTCAATTTCTCCTTCGCACCGAACCTGGAAACTCCCCGCATGGACATAACTTTCAAGAATACATGGTCGCCTTCTGAGAACTCGAGGGGGCGTCGGTGCGTGTCGGCATAGCTTTTCTGCCGGCTTTGTGCTATCTTCAATCTCTCTCGTATTAACTTGACCTTCAGCACGGTCTGCTCCACCAGCTCCGGACCAAGTATCTGCCGTTCCCCGACTTCATCCCAACAAATGGGCGATCTGTACTTCTGGCCGTACAAAGCTTCATACGGTACCATTTGGATGCTGGACTGATAGCTGTTGTTGTATGCAAACTCGGCCAATGGTAGATGGACGTCCCAACTTGACTTCAAGTCGATCGCACAGAGTCGTAACATGTCTTCGAGAATTTGGTTCACCCGCTCTGTTTGGCCGTCAGTCTGAGGATGATAAGCTGAACTGAACTTCAACTTGGTCCCCAGTGCTGAATGAAGACTACTCCAGAATCGCGCTACGAACCGTCCATCCCGATCAGAGACGATAGAAACTGGGACCCCGTGCAGTCGAACTATTTCATCAAGGTATATCTGAGCAAGGCGGTCGACGCTCCAAGTAACTTTGATGGCAATAAAGTGCGCTGACTTGGTTAGTCGATCGACGATGACCCAGATGGCATCGTTTCCCCGCGGCGTCCTCGGCAAGCCAACAACGAAGTCCATAGTGATGTGGTCCCACTTCTACTCTGGAATGGCGAGGTTCTGTATCTCCCCGCCCGGTCGCTGGTGCTCGGCTTTGACTTGCTGACAGGCCATACATTTTGACACAAATAGCGCTACGTCCCTCTTCATGCCGTGCCACCAAAAGACAACGCGGAGGTCCTTATACATCTTGGTGCTGCCAGGATGCAAGAAAAATTTTGCATAGTGTGCCTCCGTCATTATCTCCTTTCTAAGTTCTACGTCGTCCGGTACGCATAACCGTCCCTTCACGCGCAACACTCCCGACTCATCCTCTGTAAAGTCGGACGCTTTCCCTGTCGATATCAGCTTTCGCATCTTCTCCAGGTATGGGTCGTCCTTCTGTGCAGACTTGATCCTCTCCATTAGGCTCGGTTCCACCCGCAGTTGTGCTAGTTTTACGTCTCTGAAACAAACTCGGAGTTCGATGCCCATTCCTTCCAAGTCACGCAGCAGTCGATCGTTGATGCATAACGAAGCTAAGTACTTCCGGCTCAGCGCGTCTGCTACCACATTTACCTTGCTCGGCGTGTAGTCGATTTATAAGTCATGGTCTTTGATCAGCTCGAGCCATCGCCTCTGCCGCAAATTCAATTCTTTCTGGGTGAAGAGATACTTGAGGCTTTTGTGGTCCGTATAAATCCTGCACGCCACGCCATAGAGATAGTGACGCCACAGTTTCAACGCAAACACAATCGCCGCTAGTTCTAGGTCGTACGTGGGGTAGTTCTTCTCGTGCGGCTTCAACTGCCAGGAAGCAAAAGATATCACCTTATCCTGCTGTATGAGCACACACCCCAAGCCCTGGCCAGAAGCATCGCTGAAGATTTGAAATCCTTCCGTCCCTTCAGGAAGAGCAAGTATCAGGACCGAAACGAGCCGTTGTTTGAGCTCCTGGAAGAAAGCTTCACAGTCGTCTGACCACTTGAATGCGACTCCTTTCTGGGTGAGGCGAGTCAACGGCGATGCGATCTTCGTAAAGTCCTTCACGAAGCGTCGGTAGTATCCCGCCAAACCTAGGAAGCTTCGAATTTTGCTAACTGATACGGGCCGTTTCCAATCAGCAACTGCCTCGACTCTCTTCGGATCGACTGCAATGCCCGCGGCAGAGATGATGTGCCCAAGGAATGAGACGATGTTCAGCCAGAACTCGCACTTGCTCATCTTCGCGTACAACTGATTCTCTCGAAGGGTTTGGAGTACCGTCCGCAGATGCTATGTATGTTGCGCTCGATCCTTCGAGTAGACGAGGATGTCGTCGATGAAGACTACTACGAACTTGTCAACGAACGGACGGAACACCCGATTCATTAGATCCATGAAGACGACATGGGCGTTTGTCAGACCGAACGACATTACCAAGAACTCGTAGTGGCCATAACGAGTGCGGAAGGCAGACTTCGGCACGTCATCTGGCTTGAATTTGAGTTGGTGATAGCCCGATCGTAGATCAATCTTCGAAAACACCGTTGCACCTTGGAGCTGGTCGAACAAGTCATCGATACGAGGCAGTGGGTATTTGTTTCGGACGGTAGCTTTGTTCAATTCTCGATAGTCGATGCAGAGCCGCATCAATCCATCCTTCTTTTTCACGAATAGCACAGGCGTACCCCACGGCGAGACACTCGAACGGATAAACCCTCTGTCGAGTAATTCTTGTAGTTGTGCCTTAAGTTCCTTCAGTTCTGTAGGGGCCATTCTGTACGGAGCCTTCGAGATTGGCCGGGTGTCGGGGAATGTGTCGATGGTGAACTCTATTTCTCGATCGGGCGGCATGCCGGGTAGCTCGTCCGGGAACACGTCTGGGAATTCTGCCACAACGTCGGTCTGACCCGCGTTTGCACCATCCTGTCGCATGTCTCGAACGGAAGCTAGATAGCCTTCGCACCCGAAATGCAGCATCCGTCGAGCAGATATTGTGGAGATCACCATGCAAGTCGGTGATGCCTCACCACACGAGTAGCAGAATTCAGGCACTCCAGGTATGCGGAATGTGACCTTCTTTTCAGCGCAGTCTATGGTTGCGTTGCACGGCCAGAGCCAATCCATTCCCAGAATGATGTCAAAGTCCTTCATGTCTAGAACTATCAAATCCAGACCGATCTTTTGACCGCCGATACAAATAATCCCGCCGGCGTAAGCTAAGTTTGTAAGAATTGGTGTGCCCGAAGGTGTGCTTACGCTAAGGTCGAGATCTAATAATATTACAGGAAATTTGTGCTCGGCGGCAAAGTCCGCCGATATAAAACTATGTGAAGTGCCTGAATCAAATAACACACGAGCAGGCACATTATTGAATTTTAGTATACCTGACACTACTGTATCTGATGCCGGTGCTTCATCTCGAGTCATGGCGTAGATGCGGCCCTGAGTGTTGGGGCGACGATCTTGGCCATTTTGTGGTGCAGGTTGAGTGGGCGGAGGAGGTCGGGACGCCTGCCCTCGATTCTCTTGGCGGTGTTGTTGTGGTGGGACATTGCGAGTTAGTCTGGGGTTTGTGTAATTTCGAGCAAGGTGGCCCTTTTGTCCGCAAGCATGGCATTCCCCTCTGAAGGGGAAGCAGTTGATGGCTTCGTGCCCAAGGCGATTACATTTGGTACAACGAGGTAACGGATTCTGACCCATATAGCCGCCGTTGTTTGGACGCTTTGACGCGTGATTGTTGCCTCCCGTATAGCTAGGACGTTTGTGATTGGAGTGGCGCACAACATCGTCAGCACCGGAAGGATGCAGGTTCTCAAGGCGGAGGGCGTGATTCAGAGCCTCGTCCACGGTCTTATACTCCGGGACCCCGTCATGCGCACCGATAGAGTATCGCAGACCCACTTCGAACCGTCACACACGGCACTCTTCAGTAGGCAGAAACTGACCAGTAAACTTATACAACTTGTTGAATTCTGCGGCATACTGTTCCACTGTCCGGCTCCCTTGCTTCAACTGCATGAATTCATTCTCCTTCGCTTGACGAACGGCTGACGGAAGGTACTGGACTTCAAAAGCTTTACGGAACGTGGCCCAAGAGATCGGCACGGTGGTGTTGTCCGGTCGGATCGCTCGCTTACGCATAGCCCACCAGTCGTGCGCGTTCAACCGTAGTTGAAGTTGTGTGCAGGCGACTTGCTTCGATTCTTTAATGCCGAGAAGCTCGAAGTGATCTTCCATCTCTTCCAACCAGTCGATCGCCATGGAAGGGCCTTCGGTACCGCTGAAGGAAGTGCGGCACGCCTTCTTGAATTCTGACACTTCAAAGTTGTACTTTTTCGGTGCCGCTGGTTGACGCTCGGGATCCTCCGTGTCGACTTCAATGGGTTGGATCACCGGCACGGTGACGGTAGGCGTTGTCGTAGAATTCCCGTTGGCCGCTATTGTCTAGACGATCTGTTGCAGGGTATCCAGCTACTTTTGTTGAAGTTTGGCATGTGCGTCGAAACGAGCTTCGAAGCGAGCTTCTAACTGGGCCTGTCGTTCCTCCGTCTGTTGATGTCGGTTCTCGGACTGGTTCCGCTGCGCCTCCATCATGCGCAGCATCCTTTCGATGGTATCGTTAGAAGGTCCGCCCCACGAATGATACGAACTACTAGAGCTGCTAGAAGCGCTCTGCTCTCGCTCGGCCGTGGGTTCCGTCACTTCTGCGATACGAAGGCAAACGCATCAGTCACAAAATATTACGGACTCATTGTATGGAACAACTTATCTCATCGTTACGAGGTCAAAGGATGTAAAGCCGTGCTATGATACCATTATGTCACGCCCTGATTCCGTAGAATCGATAGTCGTCCCCCGGACGTGATGCCATACGAACATAAGTTGCGATCGCACAAGGCATAGTCATAAGGTTATCCGAAACACAACGTCAAGTTAGAGTACGCAGAAAAATTGATTGACACAATTGAAATAGAAGTAGACTTTTCATTGATAATAAAACTTTATTTACATTGACTTTATTACATTCATTGCCGCGCGGGCTACAACATGACTCGACTTACAAAACGAACGCCGATGAGATAGTCGTTCCATATATTACATCCCTTTTTACAAGCAAAATAGTTACACTTTCTACCTGCGATCGAGGGAAGCCGAGCCGCCATTGGTCTTCTTTTGTACTGAATGCGGAGTCTTCAAAAGGAATTCAGAAATAAGCCTTTACACGGACGAGGCTTCAAAAGTGTCCACGTCGCCTTGAGATTTTAGGCGGCACGCCCTTCGTGGTTCGGGGTACCTGCGTGGAGAGCAAGGATCAGTACATTATACTTTGTACTGGTGCGTGGCAAGTTAAGTTCCAAGCTCTCATTTGGTTGAATGAGTTTATATGACTTAGTTCATGAATGTTTCTAACCATCCTAATGAATTTCAAGCAAGAAATGACAAGCATAATATAATTTACGTCGGAACTTACCCCCGGCGGACCATGCCGTACCTTTTTGAAACTTACCATGTTCTTCCCTGTCAATTGTTATCATTTACATTCCAAGTGCAACATTACGTGTGTTGGTCACTGGCTCCCAGAGCCATCGTGGACTCCTTTAGCTTTTATTAGACGAGGCCCTTTCAGCGTGAGTAGCGAGCCCCGCTGCAAGTCCTCGCCTAACATTGTGCCCAACACAACTTATGAGATGTTTCTTCTTTGGCCGCAACGGTCCCGTGGCCCCGGGTTGCCGTGCGGGAAAACTTTACCTTGTCGACAAGTTGTCCATGACCGTGCAAAGACCATTTTTTTTCTTCTTTTAGTTATTAAGACATAACCTACATTCTCTTTAAAAACTCAATCATTTTACCGTGCCCGTGCCCTTGCATTCAATCTTTCATACGTAACAATACTATCGTTTTACTTAAGAAGGGGTCGAGAAGAGAAAGGTCAGCCACTCACCTTGAGTTTACTTCGGCGAGAGGACTTGTTGGCCGCGCTAGACGTCGCCTACGCGATTACCTAAAATCGCACAAGCAACCGATTAGAACACTGCATTATTCAAGAAGTTCGATAGGAAATGCGAGTTCGAAATGCAAGCCATGAAAACCATCGAAAACATTCACGAAAACGCATTCAGAAAACAAAGCCAAAACCAACGCAAGCGGCGTAAAAAGCAGAGCAACGAGAGGTCTCTCCCGACTCAGCCGCAGAGTCAATCCTCGAGGCGCAACCCGCTGAATATGGGACTTGGTTCCGAAGAAGACATTCCATAACGAGGAATGGATCTTAATTCAACCGTTCCCGTTCGATCGACTCGGTCGATCCCGACCTATCAGTCCCGACCGAATCGATAGCGACAGTATTCCTTTCTCGTGCACCCCGTGGACAAGTTCGGGGCACGATGTAAGGACGGGGCACTACATAAGCAGAATGAGTGACTTCATTAATCACATTAATTACATTGGACTGATTTACAAGCTAAATTTTGAACATTCCTTCGGTATAAAAAGCTTTCCCGAAATATGTTCCTTTGATAGACATCACCATCTGGCCAGCATTGATGTCCATCCTGAGGCCTGCTTTGCAGAGTAGGCCTTCTGAGATCAGGTTCTTGGCGATAGCAGGTACGTGCTTCATGCCTTGAAGCGTCAGAGACTTTCCCCAAGTCAGCTTCAACACCACCGTCCCGATCCCGAGCACTTCAGCTTGTGCCTGGTTCACCATTATAACCACTTCAGAAGTAGGTGTGTAGGTGGTAAACCACTCCTTACTGGAGCGGACATGGCAGGAGGCTCCAGTGTCTACCCACCAGTCAGAGTCAGTCCTTACCGCATCAACCTGTGCAATCATAGCAACAATGTCAGTGATCATAGAAACCTTACTAGGCTCTCCTTGCTCTGATTGCTTGGTCTTTGCTTTGCACTCATTCTTAAAGTGGCCCTTCTTGCCACACTTGAAGCAAGGCATTTGAGACTTTGGCTTCTTTTTCTTGATAGAAGTTCCCTTGACTTTTAGATTGTCAGAGTCCTTCTTCTTGCTGTGGAAAGCCGCCTGCTTTTCCCTTGGTTCCTTGGTCTGAACCAGATTGGCGTTAGCCAATTGCTTGGACAGTGTGTCCACCTTCAGTTGAGCCCGCATCTGGTCCAACATATATTTCCTGCAAGAGATCTTCAAGGCTGATCTCAAGCTTCTTCTTATGCATGTTTGCATAGAACTTGCTCCACCCAGCGGGGAGCTTTGAGACAATCCCTCCAACAACAAACTTGTCGGGGAGGGGCATCGCCTCGTCTTCCAGCTTCTGTCGCAGTTTCAGGAACTCCTTCACCTGCGACAGCATAGACTTTTCGTCCTCAAAGAACCACTTGTGATATTTTTCAACCACAAAGATTTTACTGCAGTTCTTGTCTTCTTCGTAGAGCTTTTCTAGAGACTCCCATATGTCCCTAGAGATAGTCTTCTTAGAATAGGATTATGCAAGGGAATCCTCCATAGCATTCAGGATAAGTAGCTTGCAAATGCTATTTTCTCTTCTCCACTTGGCCTGAAGTTTAGTAACCGCAGTGATTGCGATGGCAGACCCAGTATCTGGAACGGTAGGTTCTTCCTCCAGAAGCACGTGATCTACGTCTTTGAGTTGAAGGGTGAGATATACCTTCCACTTCCAGACTTGGTAATGTTCTCCATCAAACTTTTCTAACTTGCAAAAGTCAGAATTGAAGAGTGAAACATTAACGTTTTCCATCGTAGCGATAAAGCTTTGAGATTGTTAGAGCCGGGGCACAATTTTTCGATGGAAAACTGAGAAAATGAAACAATTGTAAAAACAATGTTTCAAATCAACACTTCAAGGAAGGTAATTCTGAATTATGAGAATCTAAAAAAATTTCGTAATCAACAGCAATCGATCGTAGTACTTCTAAAAAGAAGTTACAATCAGAATTACTGGCAGCAACGAAGAAGGTGACTGACGAAAGATGGTAGATGGCCTGCTGGGGTGAATGATCACCGTTGCTCAAAGCTTTATTTGCCCTACACGAAAAGCTTCTAGGAACCAGCAAGTTTGTAGGAGAACTTGGAACACTCCTGCTCTTCTGACTCCTCGGACGGATACGAACTTCCGTGCAAAAGCAACGCTGGTGCGGTGCCTTTCCTCTCTCTCTCGAAGGCTACTGGAAGATCAGAACTGTGTTAAAGAACACTTCTGAATACTCTGTTTACTTGTGCTAAAAAAACACTCGTAAAGATGCTGACGTGCTAAGTGCTAAGTGCGCCAACAAAATGCCACATTACACCTCATGAGCCCATGAGCCCGAGTCCGAGTCCGAGTCGCTAAGCCCCTACGGGGCTTAGCTCCCATGGAAATAAATTTTCCAAGTGCAAAAAGCATGAATGCTTTAATTGTTAATTTTAGCCTTTTTCCATTAGAAAAATAACCCCACATGGCAAACCCATGTGCACCTCGACACCACATGTGTATCTCTAATAATAGCAAAGCTAATATATAGAGATACAACCTCTTTGTTTTTTCCGATGTGGGACTAAATCTTTCTAAAGGAAAAACCAAAAACTCCAACAATATTAATTTTAAAACTGAACATCAAGGGCTTTTAAATAGTTAATTAGCATGTGTGTTTTCTTCAAGTTTGTTGGTTCTTTCATTGCATACTTGATAAAATGATCGAAAAACATAAGGGGGCCATTAAAAAGCCAAGGTTACAAAAATCTAATGAACAATTTTCCAACCCCTTTTCATCAGTTGGAACATGAAGTTTTTCTTACAGTATCTCGAGTCTCAACAGAACAGTTGGAGTGAGAGGTGGAAAGCACACTGATTTTAAGCACATAAAGAGACGTTGATATATGGTAGAGAAAAGAATGAGGTAAAAGTAGATAGAACAAATTAGTGGAAGAAGCCGACATTTTTATACAGTAAGTCAATCGAATTTACATCTGATTTTAATCCCTAAAATTCATGATATATAAGTTTTACAGCACTAGTAACTTGACTTGTAAGCATAAAGATTGACAAATTATGTTATCAGTTCAGCTGATATTGTAAGGAATATCCAATACAACATCTATTCACAGAACATAATACTCCTTCAAACAACTTATAAGCAAAGTTCAAATTGCTTTGAATATATGAGATAATTAATGTAGTGTCCCGTCCCGCACGGTCAATCGGAGGAATTGAAACGCCGACGACGTTTGGACTTAGCCTTGCAATGGCTGCTCGAAGACATCGCTCGGTCAAGGCGACCGTCCGCTCAGGTGGGATAGTTTCGGTGAACTTGCCTCATCTTAGCCTTCACTTAATAACTCGCATGTTTTTAACTTGCACAAGTAGGCTAATAAAAAAAGCTACGAACGCACATAGCTAAGGGAATAATCTCGACGGGTCGGAATGTCTTAGAACATGGAAAATGGTCCCACGGTCTGCTTAGAAGTCGACTCAGCGTGCTTTCAAATGACACTCGATCCTTCGTTCCCGTGGCTTGGAAGAAGAAAATTGGCCTAAGTTGCTAAGTTGTCCCGACACTCGAATATGCCTAAGTCGTAGGCGTCGCCCGCTTGAATGCTTGATAAAGCATGCACTGTCCCGTCGTTTTGCCCCAACGCTTGTATTGGCCCAAGTCATAGGCGTCGCCCGCATGAATGCTTAAAAATGCATGCACGGTCCCGTCGTCCAAGGCTTGGCATAGCCTTCGCACGTCCCGTGGTTTAAGTCGTCTTGCACGGCTCGTTGGCTTAAGTCTAGGCACCCAAGAGTTGGTTGTTCAAGTCGACCCCGTGCATAGCACGTTCCTTCGACGCGGAGCTCGGCGTAGCCTTTGCTCGTCGGATCGCTACCCGAATAAGTTAGACAAGAGTTATGTTGGGCTATCGAAGCCATTTCTAGCACTGTCCCGCTCTATCTGCGGTTTTCAAGTCGTGTAGTCCCTCAAGAACAAGGCTCGTCACATAAAGTATATGACTTGAGCGATAGCGTCGCCTATAGAACTAGGTCTGTCTAAGGCACGAGCTACGGTGGATTTAGTAAAGAGTATGCCACGATCAAAGGAAGCCCACCCGATTGGTTATCGCCGAGATCGGTCCCGCTACTTGGGAGTCTCGCTTAGTCTTGATAAGTCCCGCACACGAGATCGGTCCCGCTACTTGGGAGTCTCGCTATGTCTTGAAAGGAAACACACAAGATCGATCCCGCGGCTTGGAAGTCTCGATAGAAAGAGGAAAGCATGGTCATGAATAAGGAAGGACTGGATAGATCGAGTTGGGTCTGCATGGTCATTGGACAACTTACGCGCAAGGGGAATCCCTCGACCGATCACCGAGGCACCGGGATCGAGTCGGCCTAGGAGGGAAAAGCAGATACCGTACGGCCTTCGACGACGGTACGACTCGTTAGAAGTGAACCGTTACGGTATACGCCACGGGACCATTCGATGGGGCTCGCACCTCCATGCGAAGGGGTCACCGCGAGCCAAAGATCCAAGATAGCTTGACATTGCTAGTGACCACTCATATAGATGGGTCGGCAGAGTAGCGGCACACCGCGTGTATGCCTTTGGATTAGGTCTAGAACTCGAATGCAGGTCTAGTTATTATCACGATGTCTGGGCCTAAGAATGGGCTGCAGCATAGGCACCGTGCTTGGCACGATACCTGGCGTCGGAATGTCCATGGAATTAACACTATGTTTCACAAGTCTTGTCTAAGTTAGCAAATGAGTCGAACAGGAAAGCCGCAAGGTGGTAGCATGAACAAGTCTTGATAAGTTGCGAGGCACGGCCTCAATCTTGAAGTATCGAACATGTCTAAGCAAGGTCTAGAGGCACGACCTGAACGAGTCGTTCCCTTGACGTCGTTGGTACGAGAATTGGTCTAGCGGCAATTGAGTTTAGGTGTAAGTCTTAGCACGGCCGAGTTCGTATGAGTTGCTCCTCGGCGAAGCGCTATCTCGAATAAATTGAAGGCACGAATAGAGTATGGCACGACCCTGCCATCCCGAGTTAAAGTTCGGTCAAGTACATAAGCGATGAGGCACTGCCTCGATCGAAATACACGTTAACTTGATAGTACGACTATGTCGTCGCATAACGAGTTGGTTAGACGTCAAGTCTTAAAACTGATCCTAAGGCAAGACTAGAAAGACAATCGTAAAAGGACTTACATTGCACAAAGTAAATAAATGTATCGGTTTTGTGTGGGTGGGCGAGGAGCTCACTCCACCAGTACAGTTGAGTACTGACACCCACACAGTCTTCATGTGCAGGCACAAGTAGAAGCTCGTGGCGCAGAGCTCGCTTGGATACGTCGAGGCAGGGAGTTCCTTGGCGACTCGAAGCGTGCGGCCGCGTGGACTCCAGACTTATACAGGACATAATGTATGGACATCGCCTTCCGAAGCTTCCGCTGGCTCAAGCATTGTATCAAGAGATGAGAGAGAGCAGAGTGACTTGTATATTGAGAGAAAAGCGAGTATGAGAGACTTGTAATCATGGCCTTGCGCCTATTGTAATCTGAATGTTCAATATCAATAAAGAGTTTCTTTTGAATAACTTGTGTCTTGTCTTTAAATTTTTGCTGCATGTTTAATGTTTTAAATTGGGACTTCTGTACGACGACCCCATCGTCGCCGATGTAATCGGCCGTTATGGAACTGCCTTGCACGAGAGCAATCTAGGCTCGTACGGCATCATGCCTTAGCGAGGACGATCGCTCCTATGGGAGCAGGGCGTGACATAATGGTATCAGAGCACGGCTTTACGTCCTTGGACTTTACGTCGAATTTTTCAATTTTGAAAGCTCGTCGTTGGAAAATAAGTGTGCGCTCTCTCTCGAATGTCCCTCGACATGTCCATACAATAAGTCTAAATATTTTCAAAAGCTCATACATGCGTTCGCTCGAACGCATCGGTAGGCTATCGCCGAATGCATCGGTAGGCCTTTGTACCGAACGGTGTCAAACTTGTCTTGATAGAAAACATGTGCTAAAGTTAGCAAGTCGTGTGTGTGTCTAACTAGCCTTACGTCGACCTAGCAAATGAGCATGCAAACTCGGAATAAAAGTCCGCACGGGATAGCTATGCACACGGCCTTTTGGCTAAGTTGTGCCGCGTGTCGCGCACCTCGACTTTTTGGTGCAAACGAGTGCGAGCAATATCAAGTATCGCTCGGTCGGGAACGGCGATACACTTAGAGTGTGTATCGATAGAAGCGCTATCGAACCAACGTTTAGGCATACACGGAAGATTGGTTTGGATTTTGAGGAATAGTGCGAACGACTTAGTACGTCGAGACGATGTGAGCGATTACGCTAAAGATTCGTCGAACGAATCTGAAGGATGTCTTAGCGAATGACGCGAACGTGATTGAGGACTAGATCGGATGGCTCGAATCCTGAGTGTTGTATGGATTTTTCTTAGAAATTATTCGAGCAAAATTGAGGATTACGAGTAACGGCGAGTATGTCGGCGAGGCGATGCGATCGCATAAAGCCTTAGAACGCATCACACTTAATTGGTCGTGACTTCGAGTGTTCCGAACGAGATGTCGTTCGGACAACTTGTCAATGGGCAACGCGAGTTAGAAAATGATTCGGAACGATGAATAAAAGTGAATGTCTTGATCGAGGAAACCTAGAGGATCGTTCTTACAATTTCGGATTGCGTCAAATGAAATGTGACTTGAGTTTTGGACAATGATCTTGAATATCGCGGAGATTATGGAATATCCAGTTCGAACAATAGCATCAGTCGCACGACTCAAAATTGGTTGCAAAGGAAGATCGTCAGGTTACGTATATCGTCGATGGTATTGAGGCGTATCAAAGATCGATATGCGATAACACGGGGGTACTCTGACTCGGCAAATGACGATCGTGCAAATGTTATTGTTTCGCTGGATGCTATCCTCACGATGTTGAAATGTGTCGAGGAAAAGATAAACTTGGCTCGAGGATTTTCCAGTTGAACGAATGACAAACGGACTATCGACCTGAGATCTTGGCTTGGCTGAAAATGAAATGTTTGGATTTGCTTCGTCAATAACCACAACTTCGACAATCTTGTCTTATGCGAGCGCAACTCTAGCCTCGCACATGCGTCGTGCCGATTAGGGCGATCACTCCGCGTGAGCGCTGGTATGGTGATTCATATAGCGGAGGTGATTGAACTAGCATGGCGTGGCAATTTGTGTGCTTCGACTTGTGGTTTGACACGAAGGTGGACTCGAGAATGACTTAGCGTTCGTGACGGTCGAATTTGAGGATTGCGTAGGTCCAATCCGCGTATTGAAAATGAATTAGTCTAGACGCAAGCAAGAGTTACGCTCCGATGAGAATGATTATTCCGCGGGAGCGTTGCATGGTGATTCATGAACCACCGTGGATAATCGGACTCGCATGAGATTGGGACACAACATATTGTCAAGCTAGACGACCTCGTGATCGAATACATGAATTGGTTAGAATTGGTGATTTGAATGGATTCGAATACACGCAATGAATGCATTGATGCGAATAAGTGATCGTGCTCGATGTTTAGAAATCTGAGTGACGCGAGCTCGGGTAGAAAACCCCGTACTATTGACTTTGGTTCGACCCTAGGATTGGGGTCAGTATTGGCATTATTGTTGGGGAACTATGATTCCAATCCTGACATTGACTTAGCCTCGAAAAGATGGCCTAGCGGTTAGGCGAGACGCCATATTTCAAGTGTTAGCAATCGAAAGATTGATATTGAGGATCGGCATGGATGGATAGCGTGAATCACGAATATAGAAAACCCTGCTCACGAGACTCGACTGACATGCATATATTTCAGGGACGCTTGAGTATGTGCACGATGCGACTCGAGTGAGAATGACGAATTCTCTATCATGCGGCTTGACTGAAATGCATATATTTTAGGGACGCCTGGAATGCGTGCACGATCCAACCAAGTGATACGTTGAGTTCAAGGAAGACATGAGAAATGGAAGAGTGTCGAGAATTTGAGATCGTGTTAAGGAAAAAGATTGATAGTCGTGCGAGCGTGGCTCAAAATCGAAGAAACGTGTAGGCGGAGTGTGTACGATTAAGTCTTGGCCATAGAAATGGTAGGATGGCTTGCCTTCAGGAAAGTCTCGAGGACGAGACTTGTTCTGAGTGGTGTATGATGTAGTGCCCCGTCCCGCAAGGTCAATCGGAGGAATCGAAACGCCGACGGCGTTCGGACTTAGCCTTGCAACGGCTGCTCGAAGACATCGCTCGGTCAAGGCGACCGTCCGCTCAGGTGGGGTAGTTTCAGTAAACTTGCCTCATCTTAGCCTTCTCTTAATAACTCGCATGTTTTCAACTTGTACAAGTAGGATAATAAAAAAAGCTACGAACGCACATAGCTAAGGGAATAATCCTGACGGGTCGGAATGTCTTAGAACATGGAAAATGGTCCCACGGTCTACTTAGAAGTTGGCTCAGCGTGCTTTCAAATGACACTCGATCCTTCGTTCCCGTGGCTTAGGAGAAGGAAATTGGCCTAAGTTGCTAATTTGTCCCGACACTCGAATAAGCCTAAGTCATAGGCTCGCACGCTTGAATGCTTGATAAAGCATGCACTGTCCCGTCGTTTTGCCCCAACGCTTGTATTGGCCTAAGTCATAGGTGTCGCCCGCGTGAATGCTTGAAAATACATGCACGGTCCCGTCGTCCAAGGCTTAGCATAGCCTTCGCACGTCCCGTGGTTTAAGTCGTCTTACTCGGCTCGTTGGCTTAAGTCTAGGCACCCAAGAGTTGGTTGTTCAAGTCGACCACGTGCATAGCACATTCCCTCGATGCGAAGCTCGGCGTAGCCTTTGCTCGTCGGGTCACTGCCCGAATAAGTTAGACAAGAGTTATGTTGGGCTATCGAAGCCATTTCTAGCACCGTCCTGCTCTATCCGCGGTTGTCAAGTCGCGTAGTCCCTCAAGAACAAGGCTCGTCACATAAAGTATATGACTTGAGCGATAGCGTCGCCTATAGAACCAGGTCTGTCTAAGGCACGAGCTATGGTGGATTTAGTAAAGAGTATGCCACGATCAAAGGAAGCCCATGCGACTGGTTGTCGCCGAGATCGGTCCCGCTACTTGGGAGTCTCGCTTAGTCTTGATAAGTCCCACACACGAGATCGGTCCCGCTACTTGGGAGTCTCGCTGTGTCTTGAAAGGAAACACACAAGATCGGTCCCGCGGCTTAGAAGTCTCGATAGAAAGAGGAAAGCATGGTCATGAATAAGGAAGGACTGGATAGATCGAGTTGGGTCTGTATGGTCATTGGACAACTTGCGCGCAAGGGGAATCCCTCGACCGATCACCGAGGCACCGGGATCGAGTCGGCCTAGGAGGGAAAAGCAGATACCGTACGGCCTTCGACGACGGTACGACTCGTTAGAAGTGAACCGTTACGGTATACGCCACGGGACCATTCGATGGGGCTCGCACCTCCATGCGAAGGGGTCACCGTGAGCCAAAGATCCAAGATAGCTTGACATTGCTAGTGACCACTCATATAGATGGGTCGGCAGAGTAGCGACACACCACGTGTATGCCTTTGGATTAGGTCTAGAACTCGAATGCAGGTCTAGTTATTATCACGATGTCTGGGCCTAAGAATGGGCTGCAGCATAGGCACCGTGCTTGGCACGATACCTGGCGTCAGAATGTCCATGGAATTAACACTATGTTTCACAAGTCTTGTCTAAGTTAGCAAATGAGTCGAACAGGAAAGCCGCAAGGCGGTATCATGAACAAGTCTTGATAAGTTGCGAGGCACGGCCTCAATCTTGAAGTATCGAACATGTCTAAGCAAGGTCTAGAGACACGACCTGTACGAGTCGTCCCCTTGACGTCGTTGGCACGAGAATTAGTCTAGCGACAATTGAGTTTAGGTGGAAGTCTTGGCACGGTCGAGTTCGCATGAGTTGCTCCTCGGTGAAGCGCTATCTCGAATAAGATGAAGGCACGAATAGAGTATGGCACGACCCTGCCATCCTGAGTTAAAGTTCGGTCAAGTACATAAGCGATGAGGCACTGCCTCGATCGAAATACACGTTAAAATGATAGCACGACTATGTCGTCGCATAACGAGTTGGTTAGAAGTCAAGTCTTAAAACTGATCCTAAGGCAAGACTAGAAAGACAATCGTAAAGGACTTGCATTGCACAAAGTAAATAAATGTGTCGGTTTTGTATGGGTGGGCGAGGAGCTCACTCCACCAGTACAGTTGAGTACTGACACCCACACAGTCTTCATGTACAGGCACAGATAGAAGCTCGTGGCACGGAGCTCGTTTGGATGCGTCGAGGCACGGAGTTCCTTGGCGACTCGAAGTGTGCGACCGCGTGGACTCCAGACTTATACAGGACATAATGTATGGACATCGCCTTCCGAAGCTTCCGCTGGCTCAAGCATTGTATCAAGAGATGAGAGAGAGCAGAGTGACTTGTATATTGAGAGAAAAGCGAGTATGAGAGACTTGTAATCATGGCCTTGCGCCTATTGTAATCTGAATGTTCAATATCAATAAAGAGTTTCTTTTGAATAACTTGTGTCTTATCTTTAAATTTTCGCTGCATATTCATTGTTTCTGCTTGGGTCTTCTGTACGACGACCCCATCGCCGCCGATGTAATCGGCCGTTATGGAACTGCCTTGCACGAGAGCAATCTAGGCTCGTGCGGCATCACGCCTTAGCGAGAACGATCGCTCCTACGGGAGCGGGGCGTGACAATTAACCTCCAAGTTGAAGCCATCAATTAGAAGGTCACCACTTAGCAAAATTGTTTATGTATCTTTTTTTTCCTTGAACGAACCATTGAACGCCATCTTAAAAAATTCCAACTTGGGATTATTGTGGAGCATATGTCATTATCTTATCGGCAGTTTGCACTGCCTCGTTCCGTGCGGTCCATTTTGTTGATTTATTGACTCGGAGGACTTTTAGACTTGGATTTGTGCAAGAGGAAATCATTTTTGAAATCTGCTCGTTGGGACGAAGTCGAATCGTCAATGGTGGATGATTTGATCATTCTCTCATATACCTTCACATTTAATAAAAAAATGTTGCATGTCTTGTTATATATGTTTTGAGTTTGTTAATGCTAATATAAAGAATCAAGATAAACAAGAGTAACATTTTGTTGTCAACTTGTTATATAGAACATGGAATATTAACTTGATGTCATAGATATATATTATTGTACTGTTGTTGTAGACTTAGACTTTTGCACTGTTATAGTTATATTATCATGTGGAGTATAGTTCTATTGTTATGTTATCATGCATAATGTAGTATTATTGTGCAGAGATACGAAATGGTAAGGATGTGGTTTGGTGCTACGGTATAGCATGGATGTGACTTGGTACCATGGAATGGTATGATTATGGGTTGGTGACACAGAATGGTAAGGATGTGGCTTGATGCGGTTGAATGTCTTTGGAATGGTTTGGAACGGTGGATCGCTAATCAGAATGATGTTGAGTTGAGATGTGTATTGTTTTATTTTAGTTTATATACTATGCATATGTTTTATAGTTAAATTGTTCACACATATTGCATGGTCATTGTAACGCCCCATAACTAAAATACTGGAAAGCGGGGGCATACATAGCCAGCTACGTATAATGAAATGGAATCCACCCCACTATACAGTCACGGTTGTCTAGATATATGAGGGTTTAACTACAATCCATCAGTCTCCTATGGTCAATAACAAGCCTAAGTGTCTCAATCTCAAGCAAGCAAGTAAAGTTACAAGATGTAAGATCACCAAATATATAATAGTAAGGCGTCCCAAATATTACATATCCAGCTGATCATGAAGCTAATCGTTACAAAGTGTGAGAACTAGCAAGAGTTTAGTCATACATGATCAACCCTAGGATCTGTCAATCATGTTACAGCCCGTAGGCAGACAATAATAAGGTATGCAATACGAGCTAACAGGTGCTCGCAGGCTAAATGCCTCAAAATAAAATTTTTACAATAGAGTGGGAAAGCAAAAATAAACCCACTCGTTGTCAGGATTCCGTCTAGTGGTCACCATCTGGCTAGAAAGTCGGTAAATCCTTGGGAGCTGCTCCGATATCTGGCTATACAAAACCAGCTAGGTCAGATCCCAGAAAGAGCAAGTGCCACAAGGAGGCTTCACTTAGGAACTAAAACCAGCAATTAGCACAAGAATATAATTACATAATAAAAAGACAGTAATTAAGGAAAAGCATGACAGGTGATATACGATGAGATAACCATGGAACTATTCAGATAACCAGGTTACAACCCGTAAATCAAACATGGACCGGGGTTACAATCCTTCGTCTGAACAGAACATGGTTTCTCCCACCATTTATCGGCAAGATAAAATAAGAAATCAGGACATGTAACAATCTTGTACAGGATCAAGACAAGAATAGACTGGTTGAACTCCATCCAATATTTTTACAGCCAAGCAAGGAGTACGGCTTGACACTTTAACTAACTAGGGTTATTACAAGCCTTAGTTACTAGCAATATGCAATGAGATGTTCCTCCAGCCACAAGCCCTGTAGACCATCCAGGTTATCCTGGTCGAATATTAGTACAATAAGGGTGCAACACATGACAGTTATAGAAGCATGGAAAAGAACAGAAATGTCCATGCGGCTCAACCAAGAGAGAGTCTCATGCGGTTCAGAACTTTATGCGGCTCGAGAGGTTTATGCGGCTCAAATAGCCCCCAACATAGCTATGCGGCTTGGGTAAAAGCCACTTGGCTTTATGCAACTCGTCCCCATAGCTAGAGGCCTCATTTAATGCTCTGACACAACAAGGCAGTCCTGACATAAAGATGAAATTGACAGCTCTGACAGAAGGCTGTAATGATGACTCTAACACAAAGGCACGATCTTCCTAGAGAAACAAAAAAAATTTCTACAGTTGGCACTATCCACCAACTCCAAGGACTCTCTATATGGCTACAACTCTTCATGCGGTTCGAGTATGGAGACTCTCATGCGGTTCGGGCATGACGACTCTCATGGGGCTCGAGTATGGAGACGCTCATACGGCTCGGTCATGATGACTCTTCATGCGGATCGGTCATGACGACGCTCATGCGGCTCGAATATGATGATTCTCATGCAGTTCGAGTATGGAGACTCTCATGCGGTCCAGGCACGACGACTCTCATACGGTTTGAGTGTGATGACTCTCATGCGGCTTATGAGCATAACAGTTGGGATACGTGGCAGGACACGTGTCAAGAGCCGATCATATCTCAATAATTCAGATCTACTGCAATCAAAGTAATCTCTAGATTGGGTCAAATCCCAATAGTCATAACAAACAGTGGGGACACGTGGCAGAGAATGATTCAGATTTATTTGTTCAGATTTGCGGACATCAACAAATCATCATGATGCAGATTTATTGCAATCAGCATTAATTACTCATAGGATTCGGCGTAATCTACATTAATGACCCAGATTCATTACATTCAAGATTAATGGCCCAGATTGATTAATCAAGAGGCCGCCGACGTTTTGAAGGGAGGCAATCATTGCGAACCCTAATGATCACCCCACTCCTATAAATAGCAAGGTGCCATTCCCTTGCAGAAAAAAGGAGAGACAGACGCATACAGAGAGAGGGCACTACAGAGACATCCAGAGATCTATCAACAGAGGGCGCAAGGGAGTCTCCCCACACGTCCAAGAGCATTTCTTTACCGGAGCCAAGGCTACGTCTGATCGTCCAAGGAGTAAGGCAGAGCGGCCGTCGCTTTTCCGAGCCTCTATCGTCACCTCCAGAATCTAAACTAAACAATTGTACTTAGACTGCTGTACCTAGGTTTTCGTCCCTAGGCTTTCTTTGTACGAGCGAGTTTGTATTATGAAGTAAAAGTCCAGTCCTCCGATATAACTGTTCTGTTCTTTTATAATCAATGGCAAACACGATGGCGACTCTGCTGGGGACCAACTTCTCTATGGCTGAGAAATTGGTGACGCAATCAGATGCAGCCAAACTTGGCTCCACTCAACAAATATTGGTCGCCCGGTTCGACCAGCAGGCGTTTGAAGAAATGCTCTCCGACGGGAGCGCTGGCCCGGTCCAGCGGCGAGCCCGTACAAAGAAGGCTCGCAAGGAGTGGGGACCCAAGAATTTCGCTCCTTCCCAAGCTACCGAAGAAGTACTCTCTGTTGTCCAAGACGGCGAAGGCAACTCTCACGCGGCCCTACTTCAAGCCATAGAGGACTCTGTTGTCCCCACGTCCAGTAGAGGAAAGCACTACGATGCTGGACTTGCAGGGGCAAAGAGTGATTCTATGTGCTCCAGGAAGAAGTCGAACAAGGGCACTAGCCGCAGGCTGAACATTCATGCGGCCAAGATTGCAAGCCGCATGCATGATGTCCATACGGCCGAGACTACCAGCCGGATACGGAATAGCCATGCGGCCAAGATTTCTAGCCGCATGGAGAAGACTTATGCGGCCGAGACTTCCAGCCGCATGGAGAAAGCCCATGCCAGCCGCATGAAGACTGTTGATTCCAGCCGCATGCTTTCTGCTCCATGTGGCTCAGGCTCAGTCTTCGATCGCCTCTCCTATGGTTCTGATCTCTTACACTCCCAAGAAAATATGTCTGACTCTCTGCAGCACCACTTAGACTCTTCTTACTATGTGTCCTCGTGCACTAGAGTGAAGAAGTCTAGGGCAGCACGAGCGTGGCGAGCTCAGTCCGCTGTCCTGACCTCTGACCATCCGAGCGCTCCATATACTGTTATGCGGGCCTCTGATGGGAAGCTGCACAGAACCACTCGAGTCCAGCCCCCGACAGCAAACGGACAGAGTGGTTCCCAAAAGTCTCCCAAAACCCATGGAGCAAACATGGTCGTTCCAGACCCATCTGACTTGCGTGAGGTTATCCTCCATAAGCGCAAGGAAAGAGAAGAAACCTCGGTGTGCAAAGAATCCTCCCACGGACATCACTGCACCCAAGTCATTGTCAACTGCTGCTGCAACAAGGCAGTAGTACAAGCAGACCGACGGTCCGTCTTCCGACGGTTGCAATACCCAAACTCAGAAGACGAGGCGCTTGTCGTCGCATCCTGTAATTCTGCTCTGAAGATTTCTGGCAGCGGAAGAGGGAAGAAAACAAGTGTCTCCAGCCCAAAAATTTCAACCGGTGCAACCAAGAGACTTTCTTCTAAACGGTTATCTACCACCGTTGCAGGAGGAATTTATCAAGGCACCCGCTCAAAGACGAAATCTGCCACACTGGGAGATTCATCCACACCTATGGGAGACACTGAAGCTAGGGGTAGCACTCCTCCAAATATCCATGACAATTTGGTGTTCCAAGAGGATAATCCAGATGCGGCAAATCTCGACGTCCCCGAGGATGTCCATAACTCTCAAGACGAGGCAAGTTCTAAAGCTGGGGGTACCACTCTTTCTGAGTCCGAACCAGAAGATAACATTTCCACATACCCTGACGACTTCTCCGTACGAGGGTATGAATCAGAGGGCACGTCCTCTACCGTCCCTTTTACCTCTCATCACATAAGGACGGTATTCATGACGGACAGCAACCAAGAGGGTCCCAGTGATCGCCAACGCATCGACACTATGGAGGCCATACTGCATGCTTTGGTCAAGTCTGTGGACGAGATCAAGGTGGCCATTCCCACTCTGCTAGAAAGGACGCCTGGCCAAACGAACGTGGGTCCCGCGGTCAATGCGGACTCAAACTTAGCTGCGCCAAACCCGAGCGATAATCCTCCTGAAATATCGGCCCCCACCGCTGCAGACGAAGCCAGGGAGGCAAGAAGAGAGGTCCAAGAGCTCCGAGCCATGTTTTAAGCCCGAGAAACTTGTTGGACCTCAGGGTACGGCAATCGTATCCTGTCGTGTGGAGAGATGTTCCCTTCCCACCAAAGTCTAAACCATTCCACATCAATCCATATGATGGGAAGACATCAGCAAGCAGATACATCACCTACTTCGAAGTCACAACCGACCATCTGCCCTATGACGATGCCATCCTTACGCGATTGTTCATCGGAGCCTTGGAAGTAGGACAAGACGTGACAATGTCCACCCTCATAGACGTTGTTCTTAGAAGCAACTTGCCGGATAATTGCATCCAGTCCTTTGCCGGCTTCAAGTGCATGTTCTTAGAAAGGTTCTATGAAGTAGACAAGACGTGACAATATCCACCCTCATAGACGTTGTTCAGGGAGAAAAGGAGCTCACAAGAAATTATATCGAGCGATTTCGCCAAACCGCGATAAAGCTGCCTTCCGGCAACCCTGATTCCTCTTTGATTGAAATTTGCCAAAAGAGACTGCTTCCCACAATCAGCCTCTGGATGGGCGAAAGTCAATTCAGAGATTAGAAGACGTTCATCATCAGTGCCACTAGCACAGAAGACAAGGTGAAGAAAGCCCGCCAACTGGGATTGCACATCTCGGAAGGAGAAGACAAGGGCAAACGCCCTAACGTCAACGGTGGTAATCCCTCCAACAACCGAGACAACAAAGGCAAGCAGGCTATAGGGGCCGACACAGCCCCAAAGCCCGAATCAAAGCCGGCAGAAAATCAGTGGCCTCAGATAACCTATTCCTTCGAGGACGGCCATGTTAAACCCATCTTAGACATGCTCATCCAAGGAGGACGAATTCAGCTCCCTCCTCCAAGGCGTGAGCCTCGTCCTGCAGATATGGAGAGTCCCAAGTACTGCCATTACCATCGCTATGTCCACCATGCTACACAAGACTGCTATCAGCTGAAGCGATACATCCAACATCTCATCGATTCTAATGCCCTGGCCATTGATTTCGAAGAGGTGACCGTGGCAGCCAACATGGTGTCAGTATAATTTGGCAGATTCCCTCCGACAAAGACTCAAGATGGAGTGGTACCCGTCCCTAGAGCAAAGATGGAGGTATCTAACTTTCTACCGCCCCGAGACCAAGCTGCTGGTCTAGTGCCCCTTACTACATCATGGAAGGAGATCATGTGGGTCCATCCGGACCTGGTACCTGAGGTGACTCAGCCCGCACCTCCCTCCACCAGCAAGAAGAAGAATGGGAAAGTCAGATCATGCCGCACGATATCGACAGAGGTCGAAGAAGCTACTGCTGTTGTTACCCGCTCCGGCGTACAAACCCAACCTCCACCAGGTAACTCGGCTGAAGACCCTCAGCCGACAGCCGTTGATGCTCCAGGACCTTCGCAGCCTTCGACGACCGACAAGCCTAGGCCGAAGGAAACTCGCTTCGACAAACCGCTCAGAAGATAGACCCCTCATGGGCTGGAGAGGCCGTACAACTTTGACATCTTGGCGCAATTGGCCAACACACCGGCTAAATTATTGCTATACGAACTCATGAGACTCTCTAAGGATGTTCGTATCGCACTAAGCGAGGCACTCCAGAATGTCGACGCATACCTGGCATAGTCCAATCTCACTGGGGAGAACTCGCCGACAGAACTCCAGGACAGCGTCCGCACAGGGTCTATGCCAAACATTGTCTTCACTCTGCAGGATATGCTTATCAAGACCAACCTGCACGATCGCCCCCTGTACTATACTGGGTACATTGGCAATATCAAGGTCGATCGGATGCATATTAACCCCGGGTCCTCCATAAGCATCATCCCGAAGAGCCTGCTACATCATCTGCGTATCCCAATGTATTGCCTGATGCCAACAAGCACCGCCATCAACGGTTTTAATTCGGGCAGGAGCTACCCGATCGGAAAGATTCGCCTAAAGTGCCAAATTGGCGACCTTCAGTCAGAAGTGACCTGTTATGTCATAGATGCAGACATTTCCTACAATATTCTTCTGGGGCATCCTTGGATACACGATTACATGATCGTGCCTTCCAGTCCAAGTACCTTATGTAAAAACAAGGATATGATCTGGAAACTACACCAGGCTTAAACTACGGCACCGGACGGCGGTTGCCCTTACAGTCGCCGACCCCTGCTGGAAAACTACGAGATTATTACAGCAAAACTAGATGTGGGCTCGGTTATGTCACACCTGCGATGACACCTGAAAGCTCAGACGAAGAATGCGACTGGCATTCACACTCAACCGGATCACCCACTTCCGATTCAGATATCAGCATCGGAGACATGCTCAGGACAGTCTGGTCCGTCAATATGGCGTTCGCCGATGCCTACGAAGAAGATGAAGACATTCCGGAACTTCTTGAGTTAGAGCCATAGGCACAACAACTAGATGCACAGTGGGAGAAGCGGTTCGAACAAAGAGAGCCTCCCACCGAGGATGAGGTTGTACAAATCGATCTCGGTGATGAGTCCTCTCCAAAGCCCATCTTTGTTAGCAAGAATCTGACAGACGAGGAGCAAGAATCACTACTACAACTCGTTCGAGAATACATCGACGTGTTCGCCTAGAGCTACAGGACTGAACCCCGAGATTGCACTTCATAAACTCAACATCCGTCCGGACGCAAAACCAGTCAAGCAACAGCAAAGTCGGTTCCGTCCTGACGTCATGAATGCCATTGAAGCCGAGGTAAACAAACTAATAGCCAGTGGCTTCATCCGCGAAGAACAGCATCCTGACTGGGTCGCCAACATAGTACCAGTCCTCAAAAAGAATGGAAAGATTCGAATCTGTATCGACTTTCGCAATCTGAATGAGGCATGTCCTAAGGATGAGTTACCTCTCCCTATCATAGACATCATGATCGACAATACCTGCGACTTTGAACGTATGTCATTCATGGATGGTTTCTCGGGGTACAACCAAATCAAGATGTTCCCTGACGACGAAAAGCATACATCATTTCGAACACCAATTGGCACATACTGCTACACAGTTATGCCTTTCGGTCTAAAGAATGCTGGCACCACCTATCAAAGAGCTATGAGCATTATCTTTAGAGACCATCTGCGCAAGACAGTAGAATGCTACGCCGACGACATCGCCGTCAAAAGCCGTTCTAAAGGGGACCATCTGCATGATCTGAGGACAGTATTCGACCTGATGTGAGCGCACAATTTGAAAATGAATCCCACAAATCCTTCTTGGGCGTATCCAGCGAAAAGTTCTTGGGTTTCATCATTACCTCCCAGGGTATCCACGTAGATCCTGAGAAAACGAAGGCAATCATGGAGATGGTCCCCCGAAAAATCTCTGAAAACTCCGAGGCCTTCAAGAGAGGCTAGCCTACATCAGGAGGTTTATCTCTAACCTCTTCAGACGATGTCAGTCATTCATCCACCTCATGAAGAAAGGCGTTTCATTCGTATGGGATGAAGAATGCCAGCGCGCCTTCGACAGCATCAAAGAATATCTGACGAACCCTCCAGTCCTGGTAGCCCCGATTACCGGAAGACCATTCTTGCTCTATGTACGAACAATAGAGCAATCTCTCGGAGCTCTGCTAGCACAAAACAACGATGCAGGCCATAAACAAGCTATATATTACCTCAGCCGAATGATGATGGGGCCGGAGCACCGATATACTGTCATAGAGAAAGAGTGCCTTGCTTTGGTTTTCGCTATTCAGAAGACGCGACACTACGTCACGGGACAGACCATCTATGTCATATCAAGAGTCACCCCCCTCAGGGTCCTCATGACTAAACCAAACTTCTTAGCAGCTCACCCGGGTTTGGAGTCAACCAAAATAGACGAAGAGATTCCAGACGAGGTCGCTAATTCAAATATGGCCTCCCATGATACCATATAGCGAATGTTCTTCGATGGCGCTTCTAGAACCGGGCCTAAGGATAATATCATCGCTGGAGTCAGAATAGTTCTGGTTTCTCCCACCGGGTTGGTGATCAATCGCGCGTATTCCCTCACAGAGCCCTGTTCAAACAACGTGGCCGAGTACAACGCCTCGGTCATTGGCCTCCGACTTGCAAAAGAGCTGGGGGTAGAGCACCTCGAAGCATACGGCAATTCGCAGCTAATCGTCAACCAGATTCGGGGCTCATACGAGGTTCTCCATGAGGACATGATCCCCTACCATCAAATAGCAATTGACATCATCTCGTCCCTAGAGGGGTTCTTCATATAGCACGTTCCCAGGCTCCAGAACATTGAAGCCGATGCCCTAGCAGGCCTTGCCGCTTCCTTAGCAGTTCCAAATCATGCTCATCATCTGGTTGACATCATAGGCCGTGAGTTGGTCTGTCCCAGGAATAATGTTCAGTATGCCGAGAGTTACTCCGCTCTGACAGTTGACGAAGCTCCAGACTGGAGACAACCGTTCATTGACTTCGTGGTCTACGGCATCCTGCCAGAGAATCTGAAGGAGGCCACTTCTATTAGAAGACGTTCCCTCAGATTCGTCTACGATACAGAGACAAAAATGCTATATCGGCGATCATACGATGGATTACTGCTTCGATGTCTATCAAATACAGAGGCCAAAGAAGCCGTGCGTGAAGCTCACGATGGCATCTGTGGGGCCCATTAGCCTGGCCCAAAACAACAAGATCGCCTTCGCCAAATGGGCTACTACTGGCCCACGATTGTTGTAGACGCGATAGACTATGCAAGAAAATACAAAGCCTGTCAAGTCCACGCAGATTTCATCCACCAGCCATCCGAGTTTCTACATCCGACAGTGGCATCCTTGCCATTTGAAGCATGGGGAATGGACATCATTGGTCCAATCAGTCCGCCTTCGTCCCAAGGACATCGCTTCATACTCGCAATCACAAATTACTTCTCCAAATGGACGGAGGCTATTCCGCTAGCAGAAGTGAAGACTTCAAACGTGATCAGCTTCCTCAAGCATCATGTTATCTACCGCTTTAGACTGCCCCGAAGGATCATCCACGATAATGGTCCGCAGTTCACAAGCCACATCTTCTATCGGTTTTGCGACAAACATCGCATCCAGAATATTGCTTCAATGTCATACAATCCAGCGGCAATGGTCTGGCTGAAGCATTCAACAAAACAATTATCAAGCTTCTCAAGAAATTTGTGTCATCAAACAAATGCGATTGGAATGAAAAGCTCGGCGAATGCTTATGGGCATACCGTACCACAGTACGGACTGCCATCGGGAACACACCCTTTTCTCTGGTATACGGGAATGAGACAGTTCTCCCACTGGAGACTCAAATTCCTTCACTCCGTGTCGCTCTCACCTATCGGTTGACGATAGATGATAATCTCCATCGCCGACTACAAGAATTAGAAGCCCTAGATGAAATGCGCCTATTAGCTCAACAACGAATCGAGCTGTACCCGACACGTATCTTCGGAGCCTTCAACAAGAAGGTTAAAATCAGAACATTCCAGGTGGGCGACCTCGTTCTGGCAGTTCGGAGGCCGATGGTTATGACTCACAGAACCGCCGACAAGTTTCAGCCAAAGTGGGAAGGCCCGTTCATCATCGACGCTGTATTCTCCAATGGAGCTTACCGCCTCGCAAAACAAAATGGAGACTTGCTCATGTTGCCTATCAACGGCAAGTTTCTAAAGAAATACTACGTCTGAAATGACATCCTCCAAGGTGATGAGTTACGTACCCGCTGGTACCGCTGATCTCACATCTCGACTACAAATCTTCCAGAATGACGAGTTACGTACCCGTTGGTACCGTTGAACTCACATCCCAACTATAAATCTGCCAAAGTGACGAGTTACATACCCGTTGGTATCGCTGAACTCACATCCCGACTATAAATCTTCCAGAATGAGGAGTTACGTACCCGCTGGTGCCACTGAACTCACATTTCGACTACAAATCTGTCAAAGTGACGAGTCATGTACTCTTTCGTACCGCTGAACTCACAGGCCGACTCCAAATCTTCCAGATTGTCGAGTTATGTACCCGCAGGTACCACTGAACTTACATCCTGGCTACAACAGATAAATCTATATCGCATCTTTTAGGTACTAAGTCATGTATGATTATACCTCTAAACTTTCTTCCCAAAAGGAGCTTCCCCCTTACGATCTAATATCCGTACTTTCAGTGCACAAAAAGGGTAACTGATCCACAAATTCTCCAAAATGACCACGTCGATGTTACCTCTGAGTCGTCTCACTTCCACCAAAAATAAACTGCCCCCTTACATAGAACTTCCATGTCCTCATTACCTCTAAGTTGTTCTATACTCCCTTCATGGAGCCCCCTCCTGCCATGTCCTCCTTACCTCTGAGTGGGAAGGCTCCATCGAAGAAACCTTCATATTTACCATGTTCTCATTACCTCTGAGTAAGTATGTTGGTTTTCCCTTGACCTATTATCTGTACCAAAAAAAACTAGGGTACGCCAAGGATAATAGGCCCACAAATGTCCTCTGTTGACCACAAATATCCACTGTTGACCACAAATGCTGTACTAAGTTTCCTAGTACATGCCCCTCACTTCTCATCATGCCCCGGGGGCCCAGCTGCCCCATGGCACTCTTTCTTCCGATACCAGGAACGTCCATAGCCACCTGACTGTAGATTTGTTCCAAGTATCCCCATCAACTTGTTATCTGTACCTAAAAAAAAGGTATGCCAAGGGTAACAAGTCCACAAACAGTTCCCTAATGGGGTAAATACTACAAACAGAATAAGCAGCACAAATAAAGGGTAGAATAAAGTATACTCTTTTATTTGAAAGGCAAAAGGTACTATAGGTTCGGGGGACTACATCCCACTCAAGAAAGGAAAGCAACAAAAGTAAAAAGAAAGAAAAAAAAAGCCGACTATTGTTCGGCGATACATAACGCCTTGAGACGGTCCCTCAACAAGGCAGTCGACCGTTCAAATCGCTGTTTGGCCCGTGTTTGCTATTAAAATTCTTTTATTGCAAATTTCAATACAAACAAAATAGAGTTACAATATAGGACTTAGATGTAGTCCTAGGAGTACACTTTTGTTTATCTGGGTCCCTTGTGCCGATGGAGCGAGTGGTAATGCGTTGACTCCGTTGACGATCTGACGACGGTTATCGGTTCTCTGAATGTTTGGATTGCTCTGGGTGCTGGAGCTTGCTGAGAGGAGGAAGACGTTGAGTGTCTGTATCTGCCTCTCTGGTGGTGTGTTCGTTCGTTTTTTCGATCGTGGGTGAGAAGGAAATGATCCCACTATTTATAGCTTTGCAGGCTGGCTGCTCATGCGCGCATATGTAGGATGTACCTGGACGCGAGGACGCCACGTGGTGATTGCTGATGGAGGTGCATGGACGATACGCCCTGATTGAGGGGTTGAATTCTTCATACTGCTGTTGTGGGTCGGCACGTAGCAGAGAAGAAGATTTTTCTGTTGCTGAGATCTTGGGTGAATCGAGTCAAAGGACACGTATCATCGGCCCATGGCTCGGAGATCTCGGATTTGGTGGGGAATGATCTGGTAGGATGCGCCTGGGATTGGGCGCATGAGAAGACTTTGGCTCGTAACCTTTGGGAGTCACGAACCATTCGGGGCGCATGGCTTTTGAGGTGCATACGAGGCTTCAGTAATGACTTAACTCCTGTCTTTCAGGATCAGAGAGAAGTCTGGGGCGCATGGCTTTTGAGGCGCATGTAGAGCTTTAATGGTGACTTTTCTTCTATCTTTAGGGATCAGTGAAAAGTCTGAGGTGCATAGCTTTTGAGGCGCATGCAGATTTAGGCGCATGGCTACGGAGGTGCATACGAGATGATCGAGTGGCCGCGTGGCAGTAGCCGTCGGAGGAAAGTAATGATGATGCTGACGTTGGTGATGCTTCGTCTTCTGAACGGTTCAGACTTCGGGAGGCATGCTGCCAACTCTGTCAGTTCAACATTTAATGTTTTTGACATTCGATGGACAGCTGAGTGGGCGGATCGGTTGGCGTTCCACTAGGCGTATGGAGACGCATGGGGGCGTATCCCCTGTGATGCGCTTGGTGCTGAGGGACGCGTCTGTGTAATGCACCTTGATGTTTGAAGGGCACATCTGTGTGATGCGCTGTCTGGCCAGCGCATCCACTTCGTGACATGTCTTTAATGGTACGACTGTTACGTTCTTCGAGTGCTTTAAATAGCCATTTTTGACTTGGCTGAATTCGAAGCGTCAGGTTCATCCATTTAATACAAATTTATTGCACGAGATTCGGAGAGCCATCCACTTGGCGCATGGGTATGATTTGCCCGGCCTATAAATAGTGGCATAGAGAGAGTTTGTTTCTCGTTCTCTCATGTCCTCCCGAAATAAACTTGTTTGCTCGGATGCATTCTGTTGATGAGATGCTCCCGAGGGTGAAGATGCGACGCAATGTCTTCATTGATGCACTTAAAGGTGACTGTTACATCCAAAAGTCGGAGTCGAGGGCTTCTGAGGCAGGCAGAAGGTGCCTGTTGCATCCAAAGATAGGGATGCACGAGCCTCGTCTCCGTCATGTGGGAAGAGCCACAGATCGAAATTGCGGTGTTGCGGCTTTGGGGGCTCTTTCTTCCTTCAAAATGGGTGTCGCCCATTCTGGTTGTGTTGAAAGCTGCTCCTTTAGCCGCGGTTTCGATTACGGTCTTCCTTCGCCTTTGGAGGCTCTTTCGAAGCCTCCCCTGGCCACAGGTCGGCTTGCGGTGCTCTTCTCTTCCTCGGTTTGGGGAGCTCTTCCTCCAGCTAGAGGGTTGATTGCCACCCTCGTTCTGCCCAATAAATGCTTCATTAGTCGAAACATTTAGACGGCGGTGAGCCTGGCTAGAAGAGCGGCACATAACTGGGCTGCTGAAGGGATGCACATAACTGAGCTGCCGAAGGGATGCACATAACTGAGGATGCACATAACTGAGTTGCTGAAAGGATGCGCCCCGCAGAGGGCATATGGTGGGATGCTCCCTGCTGAGGGAGCATGGTGATCGCCGCGCCTGACTGTAGACTTGGGGTCTTTTTTTCTTTTTGTAGAAGTTCTTCTTTGTACAACCTTTTCTAGACATGTAATAGACTTTTATATGTAATAAAAAAGTCCTCTTTCAATGTCTATATTTGTTATTTTTGCTGTGTGAAGTACTTTGTCCGAGATCTTTGGTACATGTAGTGTTTGGCGCGTAGGATTTCTGGTCCTGAAATTCTATGCTTCTACAAGATCCCCTTCAAAGTTTTCAAAACTTTTGGACAAGTTTTGGAATACTTTGAATAAGAAGCATGGCGGTCGAGGCGCATGACCGTTGGGGCGCATGTCTGTTCGAGTGCATCCGTGCATCAGTGATGGGGCGCATACTCCTCTCAGTTAATGCAAATGATAACGCCTCGATAACCAAAAAGATTAATGTGATCTTTTTGGATTTATTTGCGGTAATCTTCTCACAGAACCCGAGACGACGGCTGAGGTCACACTTCATCGATTCACGCATGCGACCGTGCCTATAAATAGGCGCGAGATGGAGAGAGAGAGAGTTCTTCCTCTCCTTGCTTTTGCTTTTAGAGTTCTTCTTCACAAAAACCCTAACTTTCTTCTCTCAAGCAATGTCTTCCAAGACTCCTCGCGGCGGTGGCAAGGGAAAGAAGCCGGCGGAGTTTGCCGAAGAAGATGCTCCTGTCACCATTGTGACTCCGGCTGACGTTCGGCCCGCGGTGACGGGAGGGTGTCGTCTTTTCCACTGTTTTTTCGTTCAGACGAGTTTTGGGTTATACGGTGTGCCCTAACTCTTCTGCTGCCGACGTGCATGGACTTCTGTCCTGATGATGCGCCGAGGTTTTATCCCGCTGATGCACATGGGTTTATGCCCTGATGATGCGCCGAAGCCTCACCGCTGATGCGCATGGGTTTACACCCTGATGATGCGCTGAAGCTTCTGCTGACGCGCATGGGTTTTTACCCTGATGATGCGCCGAAGCTGAGGCGCACGGGTTTTCACCCTGATGATGTGCCAGGTTGCTTGACACGCTTTGTCTTCTTACAGCTTTTTGCCTGACTTTTGTTTTTGTTGTGTCAGTGTTGATGACAATCCCTTTGCTGAATGAAGTCCTTATGGATGCTTCTCTTTGTCAAATGGGAGTTGATTTTGACGAGGCGGTTATCAACCCTGCGAAGGATGCTATCTTACAGAATCAACCTCCTGAGAGAATGCTGCAGATCCAGAATCAGTTGCCGATTTTCCTCCAGAGTATGATGGAGAGTGGTAAACTGAAATCTGCTGAATCCGAGGATGTGACTTTCTTAAAACCTGCCTTTTTGTTCGGTGACCGGCTGATCTCTTCTGAGGCGAAGGTACTGAAGATCAAAGAAGATTGGTTTTTCTCTGCAAAAGGCATGGTTCTGTACATGCGACAACTTGACCGCCAGTTGCCGCTGACGGCCTTTTACCGTTTAGCTTCCAAGAGAAGGATGCCCTGGGAACTTATTCCTTCTCAAGGAGGGGCATTGGGAGGTACTCTTTCAATTGATGCTACCTCGAATCAGAGGGATACCTTGGCCACTTTACGAGCCAGTCCCTCATTTAGTTGCCGAACTTTGTGTCCTGGGAGCCTCTATAGTGAGGTCCCTAGTGACACTTTTGCCTTCAGTGCTTCGACCTTTGCAAATCGGATGCTGACATCGAGGGTCATGTATCCGAAAGGTGGCTTTAGGGTTGAAGGTTGGTGTCACCACATGCCGAAGTGGGACGAGTTGACCATTTGGGTGCTCTCGAAGTTCAAGGCTGAGCTTAAGGAGATTGGGCTGACGGCCGCTATCCGTGCCACACAGGCTGGCGTGGATCTCAATAAGCCTATGTTCCTTGCACTCTTGGAATTGTTCAATGCCCAGACTGGCACCTTCTTTACTCTGGTGGGGGAGTTGGGGTTGGCTCTCCATGAGATGTACGAAGTGTCCAAGCTTCCTTGGGGCTCGGAACCGTACGAGGAATATTTCCCATCGAATGAAGAGATCTTTGTTCTGGGAAATAAGGACCCAGAGATGATGGCTGTTTTCAAAGAGGTGGCAAGCCATCATTATCTGATACAATGGAAGGACAAAGGCAGGACTCAGCCTTATGTGACTGCTTGGAGGGATTACGTCTTCAAGCAGGATCTGACGGATTCCTCGAAGATCCGATTTACGACTCCGCAAGGGCTGAAACCCGCGAAAGTAACTTTCGAGATGAGCCGGCTAGATGAGAGGGCCCCCCGTTCAAATGAGAGTGGCGAGAATGCGTATAGCTGCTTCTGGCACTGTGCGCACCGGTTGTCGTCTAAAGCAGTGTTAACGGCATACTTGATGATATAGCTCCGGGATTGTATGTTTGCGGGCGGATCTGGTGCTGTGGAGAGGGTACACCGGAACCTCATTTTGTCTGCCGTAAAATTGGTCTTTGGTCGTCCTCTAGCTCTCCTCCCCACGATAGTGTGCAACCTGTTGCGGGGTTTGAGGACCTTTGCTGATGATGTGATCCATAGGAGAGGTAGAAACGACAATTTTCCCCGGGCCGAACTACCATTCCATTATCTTATGGGGTGGTTGATTCTGCATCATCCGAACGTGATGAGTCCAGGTCCGGAGGAGGATCATGTTGAAGGTGATGTCTTTATCCGCCGCTTCTACAAGAGGAAGTGGTTACACACTGGCGTCCCCGTTTGCAGGAGAGTTTTGTCCTACCTTCAGGGGTGGAAGATTGTTAAGGTCGACCCCATCTTTAAAGATTTCGAGGCTGACCAAGATTTAGACGACTCAGGTGAAGATGCGATTACTCTGCCAAAATAGGGTTTTCGTTGGTTGCAAAGTATTCGGCATTCTCACTTGGTCTACTGCAATCAAAATAGGTGTTATCTGGAGCCATATCTGCCCAGCCGGTTCGCTCGTCAGTTTGGCTATACCCAGCTAATGTTACGGAATTCCAGTAACAGTCTGGGGTTCATCGGGAGTGTTTGCCATTAAAATTGTTTGATTGAAAACTTTAATACAAACAGAACAGTGTTATAATGTAGGACTTAGATGTAGTCCTAGGAGTACACTTTTGTTTAAGCTGGGTCCTTAGTGCCAATGGAGCGAGTGGTAATGCGTTGACTCCGTTGACGGGCTGACGACGGTTATCGGTTCTCTGAAGGTGTGGATTGCTCTGGGTGCTGGAGCTTGCTGAGAGGAGGAAGACGTTGAGTGTCTGTATCTGCCTCTCTGGTGATTCTTCGTATCTTCGTTGTGGATTCTGTGTGTGTGTGTGAAGGAGAAGATCCCTCTATTTATAGTTTTGTAGGCTGGCTGCTCATGCACGCATGTAGGATGCGCCGGTGTGTGGGGATGCCACGTGGAAGTTGCTGATGGGGGCGCACGGATGATGCGCCCTGATTGGGAGGTTGAACTCTTCATACTGCTGTTGTGAGCCGGCACGTAGCAGAAGAGAAGATCTTTCTGTTGCTGAAATCTTGGACGAGTTGAGTCAAAGGACACGTGTCATCGACCCATGGCTTGAAGATCTCGGATTTGGGGGGGTAGTGATCTGGTGAGCTGCGCCTTAGATCTGGGCGCAGGAGGAGGCTGCGGCTCATAACCTTTAGGAGTTACAAACCATTTAGTGCGCATGGCTTTTGAGGCGCATGCAGGCGACTTTCCTTCTGTCTTTCGGGATCAGAGATCAGTCTGGGGCGCATGGCTTTTGAGGCGCATGCAAAGCTTCAACTGGAGACTCTTCTTCTTTCTTTAGGGATCAGTGAAGGGTCTGAGGCGCATGGCTTTTGAGGCGCATGCTGGTTTGGACGCATGGCCGTAGAGGCGCATGGCGATTTAGACGCATGGCCGTAGAGGCGCATGCAGATGGCCACGTGGCAGTAGCCGTCGGAATAGAGTCATGATGATGCTGACGTTGCTGACGCTTCGTTCTCTGAAAAAGTTGTCAACTGTTCAGACTTTGGGAAGCGTGCTGCCAACTCTGGCGTCAGTTCAGCATTTAATGTTTGTGACGTTCGATGGACAGCTGAGTGGGCACACTGGTTGGTGTTCCACTTGGCATGGAGATGTGAGGGAGGGTGCATCCTCTGTGATGTGCCGGGTACTGTAGGGCGCGTCTGTGTGATGCGCCTGATGGTGGAGGGCGCATCCGTGTAATGCGCTGTTTGGCTGGCGCATCCGACATGTCCTTTAATGATGCGGCTGTCTCGCTCCTTGAGTGCTATAAATAGCCGTTTGGCTAAATTCGAGGCGTCCGGTTCATCCATTTAATGTAAATTTATTGCACAGAATTCGGAGAGTCATCCACTTGGCACGTGGGTTTGATTTGCCCGGCCTATAAATAGTGGCATGGAGAGAAGGTTTGCTCCTCATTCCCTCACGTACTTCCAACATGAACTTGGATATGTGGGTGCATTCTGTTGACGAAGTGCTCCCGAGGGTAAAGATGAGACGTCGCGTTGTCTTCGATGCACTTGAAGGTGACTGTTACATCCAAAAGACGGAGTCGAGGGCTTCTGAGGCAGGCGGAAGGTGCCTGTTGCATCCAAAGATAAGGATGTTCGGGCCTCGTCTCCGTTGTTCCGGAAGAGCCGTAGATCGGAATGGTGGTGCTAGGCTCTCTCTTCCTTCAAAGTGGGTGCTGCCCACTTTGATTGTGTTGAAAGCTCCTTGTGCCATGATTTCGATCACGGTCTTCCTTGGTCTTTGGAGGCTCTTTCGAAGCCTCCCCTGGCCACAGCATTTACGGTGCTCTTCTCTTTCTTGGTTCCAGCCAGAGGGTTAAATGCTTTGCTTGGCGAAGCACTTATCAGGCGAGCCTGGCTGGAAGAGCGACACATAACTGGGCTCTGCTCGGCCAGGTGAGCCTGGTTGGAAGAGTTGCACATAACTGAGCTGCTGAAGGGATGGTAGGATGCGCCTGGCTGGAGGCGCATGACATCTGCTGCGCCTGGCTGACAGCACATGGTGACTGCTGCACCTATCGGAAGGCGCATGGTGGTTGTTGCGCCTATCTGGGAGGCGCATGGTGGCTGTTGGCAGTAGATCTAGGATCCTTCCTTTGTAGAAATTCTCCTTTGTATAATCTTTTCTAGACATGTAATTGACTTTTATATATATAAATAAAAAGTCCTTCTTCGAATGTCTATGGCTTATTTGATTAGTTGTCTGAGTTCTGGCGCATATAATGCCTGGCGCATGGGCTTTCTGGTTGTAAAATTCCATGCTTCTTCAAGACCCCCTTCAAAGTTTTCAAAACTTTTTGAATAAGTTTTGGAATACTTTGAATAAGAAGCATGGAGGTCAGGGCACATGATTTTTGGGTGCATGCTTGTTCGGGCGCATGCTCCTTTCAGTTGATGATGATGACGCCTTGGTAACCCAAAAGATTAATGATGATCTTTTGGTTGTATTTGTTGTTATCTCCTCACGGAACCCGAAGCGACGGCTGAGATTACACGTCATCGGTTCACGCGTGCGACCAACCCCTATAAATAGGTAAGGGTTGGAGAGAGAGAGAGAGTTCATCTGCTCTGTGCATTTGCTTTCTTTAGAGTTTTTCTTCAAAACCCTAACTTTTTCTTCTCTGAGAGAATGGCTCCCAAGACTCCTCGCGGTGGTGCCGGCAAGGGGAAGGAGAAAGCGAAGGAGTTCGTTGGTGAGGATGAACCTATCACCCCTGCAACTCCGGCCGACGTTCGTCCTGAGGTGACGGGTGGGTTTCATCTCCTTCACATAAGCTTTTGGGCCAGACTGTGCCCTAACTCAGATTTGCTGACGCGTATGGACTTTTGTCCTGATGATACGCCGAGGTTCTACCCCGCCGACGTGCATAGGTTTACACCTTTATCATGCACCGAGGTTTAATGGCTGACGCGCATGGGTTACGTACCCTGATGATGCGCCGAAGCCTTCGCTGACGCGCATGAGCTCACGCTCTGAATGCGCCGAAGCTCCAATGCTGACGCGCATAGGCTTACGCCCTGATGATGTGCCGAAGCAAGTTGATGCGCATGGGCTTACGCCCTGATGATGCGCCGAAGCTCTGATGCTAGCGCGCATGGGCTTACGCCCTGATGATGCGCCGAAGCTATTTGACATTTTTCTTTTTGCCAGACTTCTATCTTTGTTGTATCAGTGTCGATGATGATCCCTTTGTTGAATGAGGTCCTTCTGGACGCTTCTCTTTGTCAGATGGGAGTTGATTTTGATGAGACGGTGATCAATCCTGCGAAGGATGCTATCTTACAGGACGAACCTCGTGAGAGAATGCTACAAATCCAGACCCAGTTGCCTCTTTTCCTCCAGAGTATGATGGAGAGTGGTAAATTGAAGTCTGCTGAATCCGAAAGTGTAACTTTCTTAAAACCTGCCTTTCTGTTTGGCGACCGACTAGTCTCTTCCGAAGCGAAGATACTGAGGATTAGAGAAGACTGGTTCTTTTCTGCCAAAGGCATGGTTTTGTACATGCGGCAGGTTGACCGCCAGTTGCCGCTGACGGCTTTTTATCGTCTAGCTTCGAAGAGAAGGATGGGTTGGGAACTTACTCCCTCTCAAGGAGGGGCCTTGGGAGGTACCCTCTCAATTGACGCCTCCTCGAACCAGCGAGATACTTTGACTGCTTCACGAGCCGATTCTTCTTTCAGTTACCGAGCCTTGCGTCCTGGGAGCATCTACAGTGAGGTCCCAAAAGTCATGTTTCCCTTCAGTGCCCCGATCTTTGCAAATCGGATGCTGACATCAAAGGTGATGTATCCGACAGGTAGCTTCAGAGTCGAAGGCTGGTGTCACTACATCCCGAAGTGGGACGAGTTGACCACTTGGGTGCTTTTAGGGTTCGAGGTTGAGCTTAAAGAGATCGGGCTGACAGCCGCCATTCGGGCCACGCAGGCAGGCGTGGACCTCAATAAGCCTATGTTCCTTGCGCTCTTGGAGCTTTTCAATGCCCAGACTGGTAGCTTCTTTACTCCGGTGGGGGAGTTGGGATTGGCCCTTCATGAGATGTATGAAGTGTCCAAGCTTCCTTGGGGCTCGGAACCGTACGAGGAATATTTTCCTTCAAATGAAGAGATCCAAGTTCTGGAGGATAAGGATCCGGAGATGATGGCTGTTTTCAAAGAGGTGACAAGCCATCATTATCTGATGCACCGGAGGGACAAGGGCAAGACCCAGCCTCATGTGACTGCTTGGAGGGACTACGTCTTCAGGCAGGATTTGACGGATCCTTCGAGGATTCGGTTTGCGACTCCGCAGGGATTGAAGCCCGCGGAAGCGAGTTCTGAAATAAGCCGGCTGGACGAAAGGACCCCACACTCTAATGAGGGCGGCAAGGCTACGTACAGCTGTTTCTGGCACTGCGGGCACCGGATGTCATCCAAGGCATTGTTGACGTCCTACTTGATGATATGGCTCCGGGATTGCGTATTTGCAGGTGGATCCGGTGTCGTCGAGAGGGTACATCGGAATCTCATTTTGCCTGCGGTAAAGTTGGCCTGTGGACGACCTTTGGCTCTCCTCCCCGCGATAGTGTACAACCTGTTGTGCGGTTTGAGGTCCTTTGCCGATGATGTGATCCACGAGAGAGGTAATAATGATAACTTTCCCCGGGCCGAGCTGCCTTTCCATTATCTTATGGGGTGGCTGATCTTGCATCATCCGAACGTGATGAGTCCCGGTCCGGAGGAGGACCATGTCGAAGGAGATGCCTTCATTCGCCGCTTCTATAAGAGGAAGTGGTCTTACACTGGCATCCCCGTTTGCAGGAGAGTCTTGTCCTACCTTCAGGGGTGGGAGATTGTCAAGGTTGGCCCGATCTTCAAAGATTTCGAGGCCGACCAAGATTTAGTTGACTCTGGCGAAGATGCGGTCACTCTGCCGAAATGGAGTTTTCGTTGGTTGTAGAGTATCCGGCCTTCTCACCTGGTCTACCGCAACCAGAATAGGTGTTATCGGGAGCCTTATCTGCCAAGCCGATTTGCTCGTCAGTTTGGCTATACCCAGTTAATGTTACGGAATCCCAATAGTAGTTTAGGCTTCATCGGAAGTTTGCTGGATGGAGCCCGGGGCTGGCAATATTATAACGCTGGATGCACTAACGTTAAGTTCACCACGCCAGTTCGCAATCCTCGGCCGCCGATCCTATATCCGGCCGCCAAGCTGTATTGCACTATGACTGCTATGTCTCCTGGTTATGACAGGGAGACTAGTTTCATTATTAGAACCCAGCTGGAGGCGACAGCGAATATATTGATGGCAGCCCGATAATATCGTCCACCAGAGTTGGCGGGGTATCGGGCTGCTGCCGCAGTACCAGTGGGAGACCCGTCTGTCGGGAAAAGGCGTGCTGACACAGAAGCTGGTTCTTCTGTACCGAAAAGGTCGAGAAAGGCGCCGACCCCGAAGGTTACGGAAGTGCCACTTATAATGCCAGCAGGATCAATCCCTGCTGAGGTAAGGAATATTTCATAATTCCAATTCTTTTCGTCATTGTGGCGACTTATGCTCTTCTTCTTGTAGGGATTGAAGAAGAAGTCCCGTGTCTCAAAATCGGGCGCTAGTAAACCGAAGGAGGTGGCAGGCTCTTCTGATGAGCGCATTCCACCGATGCTAATGTCTCCCATGGAGGAAGGTCCCGAAGATGTTCCTGCGGAGGTTTTAATATCTCCTGACTTTGAGGTCGCAACAACTTCTGGGAGAGCACCGTCTGCCGTGGAGGCCTTGGATGCTGAGGGTCCTGTGGACTCGAGGCATCCTGATGATGAAATGGACTAGAGTTCGTCGCCTTCCGATGACGTTCCTCCGGTCTTGCAAGAATCTGCTGCGAGGACAGCAGATATGGTTGAGACAGAGGAGAGGGTTGAATCCCCTCTTTATCATGATGAGGGGAGGTCGGCTGCATCATTGCCGAGTCCTACCCCGGCTTCAACCGTGGAAGTTGAGGCGGCTACCACTCAGGAGGTAGCGACAGATTCTGTCCCTGTTGAGGGACTCGATGATGAGACCCGTCTGCCAGTCAAGACCGCTGCGACGGGTCAAGAGACAAGTGACAATCTCCCTATTCTGCCAAGGGAGGTACCAACTGTTGATAGGACGTTGGGGGTAGAAGAGGTGGCTGTTGACGTCGGAGGTTCCTCCGGGCTTGAGAAGGGTAAGGGTGTAGAACCCTCTGTAGCTCCTTCTACTTGGGGGACCATCTCGACGCCTGTGCCCGCTCCTTCTGTTGCTTCGGCTCCTCGGACTAGAAGTCCAGCCCCTGTTGATGAAGAGCCCATTGATGCCAAGGTTCAAGCCTCGCTGGTTGAGGTTGGCGAATCTTCTTTCGGTCCGCAAACTGTAGTAGCTCCTCCAACCCCTGCCATGACACCGCAGGTCGTGGCGGATGCAGACGAGTATGTGAAATTCTTCGTCGAGGGGGTATACAAAATGTTGCAGAAGGGTGTATCTGCTGTGATGGATGCCAATGGGAGTTTTGCGACGGCAAAAGCTCTGGCAATGCCCTGCATCGAGCTGATTCGTATTCACCAAGGCCACGACCATATGGCCGAAATTCTGGAGGCTTCGGTGATTGAGCTGGATGAGCGGCTCGCGAAACTTCAACGCATCCAGCGAAACGACCTCTCTGTCCTGATAGAGGCGGAGAAGGGGAAACTGATTGCCGAGATCGAGTCTTCATACCAGGCCACCGTGGGCGTTTGGGAGCGCGAGGTGGCTGAGACTGAGGCTGCGGTAGAGCAGTTGTCTCAGTCTATGAAGACGACGGTGGAAACTCGAGCTGCATTGGAAGCTAATATCGTGGATATCGACACCCAGATGCGCCGCCTTGAAGACCAACGGGCCCGACTCCAGTTAGAGGTCGAGCGTGTCCGGGCTGAACATGCAGCATTTAAGAAGGATGAAGCGACTTTTACTCAGCGGACTCTTGCCTTGGCGCAGCAACGACAACAGCTTGATGAGAAGCATGCAAGTGATACTTCCGCTGGGGCCGTTGAATTGATGCACCGAGAAGCAGAGCGACGAGTCCTGGCGACGGTGGAGGCCCACGCAGTCGACTTAAAGCTTCGAGTCAGGGAGCTCTCAGCCCATCCTGGGGAGATTCAGGGACCATAGCTTTTTCTCTTTTTCTTTTGTGTTCTTTTGCAACCCTTACTGGGGGATGATGTAGCTTCTTGTACTCCTTTTTTCAGAAGAATAAAGAAGTCTACAACTTTTTTGTGATGTGTTCATCTTTTGTTGTCATGAACTTGATGATTTGTGTGGACCTATTATCTTTTGCGCACCTTGGTTTTCAGGTACAGATGATAAGTTTGAAGGAACCATTATGTTTGCTCAGAGGTAATGTGGATATGGCAATCATTGGGTTCGAAATGATAGAATCTTCCTACTCAGAGGTATTATGGACGTGGTAGGAATGATCTTGGGGGATACGCTGAACAACTCAGAGGTTATATGGACGTGGAAGTTCTGCGATAAATGTACAATAACACAGGGGTTGTTTGTACAAGATGTTTACTCAGAGGTAATGTGGACGTGGTAAACATGAAGGGTAGCGTAGGCTTACGAAGTGTAAGATTCTGCTTTGTAGGGTGTAGAGAGACAACTCAGAGGTAATAAGGACGTGGTTATCTTTCTACTGGAGGATGCCACGGAACAGCTGGGTTCCGAAAGCGTATGAGTTTGTGGAAAGTGGTTGTTTGAGGAAGTACATGTCTGGAGGATGTCAAGAATAGTACTTCTTTAGGAACTTGCCGTTGATGGGCATCATGAACAAGTCCCCATTGGATTTGGCGAGGCGATAAGCACCGTTTGAGTATACCGTCTCTATGATGAAAGGTCCTTCCCACTTGGGCTCGAACTTTCCTGGTGTCTTGTGGGTCAACACCATTGGTCTTCTGACTGCTAAAACCAGGTCGCCAACTTGGAAAGTCCTCTGTTTGACCTTCTTGTTGAAAGCCTGTGATATACGGGCTTGGTAGAGCTCGATGCGTAGTTGAGCTAGGAGACGCTTTTCGTCAAGTGCCTCCAGTTCCCGCAGACGACGACGTTGATTGTCCTCTTCTGTGAGTTTGTTTGTGATTGCTACGCGGAGCGAAGGTATCTGTATCTCGAGAGGCAGTACTGCTTCGCTCCCGTAGACCAGGAAGAATGGAGTATTGCCTGTTGGGGTCCGTACCGTTGTGCGGTAGGCCCAAAGGCATTCGCCAAGCTTTTTGTCCCAGTCGCGTTTGTTGGATGACACGACCTTTTTGAGCAGCCTAACGATAGTTTTGTTGAATGCCTCAGCCAATTCGTTTGCTATCGGATTGTAGGCGGTTGAGGCCACGTTCTGAATGCGATTCTTGTCACAGAACCTGCTGAAAATGTGGCTGATAAACTGAGGACCATTGTCATGGATGATCCGCCGGGGTACTCCGAAACGGTAAATGACATGGTGTTTGATAAAGCTGACCACTCTGGAGCTTTTTACTTCTGCTAGTGGAACTGCTTCCGCCCATTTGGAGAAGTAGTCGGTGATGGCCAGGATGAAACGGTGTCCTCTCGATGAAGGAGGGGTGATTGGCCCTACAATGTCCATGCTCCAGGCTTCGAAGGGCCAGGAGGCGACTGTAGGATGTAGCGGCTCCGATGGTGTATGTATGAAGTCTGCATGAAGTTGGCACGCGTGGCACTTCTTAGCATATTCAACAGCATCGGCAGCCATGGTTGGCCAGTAGTAGCCCATACGTCGCAGTCGATCTTGCAACTTAGGACCGGGTTGATGAGCTCCACAAGTTCCGTCATGAGCTTCTTGAAGAGCTTCGGCTGCTTCTTCGTTGGACAGGCATCGAAGGAGGAGCCCATCGAAGGAGCGTCGGTACAGCGTTTTGGTAGCTGTATCGTAGTAGAATCGAAGAGAGCGTCTCCTGACTGAGACGGCTTCCTTCGGGTCCTCTGGAAGGATTCCGTAGACAGCGAAGTTGATGAACGGAAACCTCCAGTCTCGGACATTAACCCCAGTGTTCATCGACATGGCGTGGGCCACTTGCAAGCACAGGTTGTTTCTGGGACAAATCAGATCTCGTCATGTTACCGTGATATAGTGTTGAGTCCCAAAGGGCGCTGCTAATGAGGCCGCGAGGCCGGCCAGAGCATCGGCCTCCAAGTTTTATAAACGGGGGACATGTTCAATGAAGAACCCGGTGAAGGTTGAAATGATGTTCAATGCGACTTCATGATAAGGGATTAAATCTTCATGGCGAACTTCGTATTGTCCCCGAAACTGGTTTACGACGAGTTTTGAGTCGCCGTAAGCTTCCAGATGGTCGACCCCCAGCTGTTGTGCGAGCTGGAGTCCCATGACGAGTGTGTTGTACTCGACAACGTTGTTGGAGCACGGCTTCGAAAGAGAGTACGCACGCTGGATGACCAGCTGATCGGGGGAGACTAAGACTACCCCCACTCCTGCGATGATTTGGCCTTTGGGGCCTGTTCTCGAAGCGCCGTCGAAGAACATCCGCCAAACGGAGCTTCCTTCGGTGACGTTGGATTCTTGGACCTCATCCGGGATATCTTCATAGAGTTTTGAGGATTCTGGGATGGGGTGTGCAGCTAAAAAGTCAGCCAGAGCTTGACCCTTAACAGCTTTTTGCGGCACAAACACCAGGTTGTACGGTGTTAGCAAGATCGCCCATGTAGCCAGCCGGGAGTTCAATGATCCTGGCTTCGTCATGAGGACTCTGAGCGGATTGACTCGGGAAATGACATGAATTGTCTGACCCGAGACATAATGACGAGTCTTCTAGATGGCAAACACCAAAGCCAAGCACTCCTTTTCGACGGGGTTGTACCGGTGTTCGGCCCCGATGAGTGTTCGACTGAGGTAGTAGATTGCTTGCTCGTAGCCTGTATCGCTGTTTTGAGCCAGCAGAGCGCCAAGAGAATGATCCATGGCACGGACGTAGAGGAGAAATGGTTTGCCGGTGACTGGCGCTACCAGGACTGGTGGGCTCGTCAAGTAGGCTTTGATGTCGTCGAAAGCCTTCTGGCACTCCTCTGTCCAGACATAAGAGACTCCCTTCTTCATGAGCTGAGTGAAGGGTTGACATTTACCGGAAAGGTTTGCTATGAACCTCCGGATATATGCCAGACGTCCCTGTAGGCCTCGAAGTTCTCGAAGGTTCTTCGGAGGGTCCATGTTGAGGATGGCTTTGGTCTTCTCAGGATCAACATGAATGCCTTTCGCTGTGATGACGAAGCCCAAGAATTTGTCGCTAGAAACCCCCAGAAAGGATTTAGCGGGGTTCATTTTGAGTTGATGCGCCCGCATGAGATCGAAGACCGTCTTCAGGTCCTGTAGGTGATCTCTTTAGAGGCGGCTCTTGACTGCGATGTCGTCAACATAGCATTCGACTGTCTTGCGAAGATATTGACGGAAGATGGTGCTCATAGCTCGCTGGTATGTCGCACCGGCGTTCTTCAAGCCGAAGGGCATTACTGTGTAGCAGAAAATACCCTTTGGAGTCCTGAATGACGTGTGTTTTGCGTCATCGGAAAACATCTTGATTTGATTGTAGCCTAAATACCCGTCCATGAAGGACATGCGCTCAAAGCCACATGTGTTGTCGATCATCACATCAGTGATTGGAAGCAGAAATTCGTCCTTCGGGCAAGCAGAGTTGAGATCCCTGAAGTCGATACAGACTCGTATCTTTCCGTTCTTCTTGGTGACAGGAACGATGTTGGCTACCCAATCCGGGTGTTGTTCCTCACGGATGAAGCCGCTAGTCAAGAGTTTGTCTACCTCCTGATCGATGGCATTCATGATGTCCGGATGGAAGCGTCGCTGCTGTTGTTTGATAGGTTTGGCATCAGGTAAGATGTTCAACCTATGCATTGCGATCTGTGGATCGAGTCCCGGCATGTCTTTATAGCTCCAGGCGAAGACGTCGATATACTCTTTAGCCAGTTGGATTAAAGATTCTCGATCTTCTCCTTCCAGGCTTTTACTGATGAAGATGGGTTTGGAAGAAAACCCCTCTCCGAGGTCGATCTGCTCGACTTCGTCTTCGGTGGGAGGTTCACGAAGCTCAAAACGAGATTCCTATTGTTCCCCTAGGCGTTGGGCCCAGGGTTCTTCTTCGAAGGGTTCTGGCGCTTGGTCTTCGCCTTCACCTTTTTGAGGTTGTGCTGACGTCATGTTAGCTGACAGCACTTTCTTGAAGACTGATCCGATACTGGTATCGGAATCCCAAGTCGATGCTTCGGACGAGTGGGAATGTTCTATGTCTTCTGCATCTGAACTCTCTGGGGTTGATGGCGGCGTGACATAGCCTAACCCTCGTCCAGTCCGATTATAATAGTCCTGTGGCTTTCCATTGGGCATCGAAAGCCGGACAGGGAGATGCCGACCCTTGCCGTAGTTTAAGCCTTTGTTGCTTTTCAGGTCGTAGCCCATCTTTTGGATGATGTGCTTTGCCGCATCCGTGTACCGATAGACTTGTACTCTGCCGGTATCAGGTTCGGGCTCGATTAACGGGAGGTCCCGATGACGCTCGACTTTGCCCGAGATGATGGTGCCTTGGTCTCGGCTCCGTGGAGGGACTATGAAGACTCCTTGAGACGGGACTACTCGATTATGGTAGACGGTCGTTATTTGTGTTTGCAACGACCGTAGAGCGTTGTCTAATGTATACATGGCATTCCAGTGTGGAAGACAAGAATAATTAAAAGATACTCTATTATTGATAAAATACGAGATCTTATCCCGTGGGATTACATTGTCAAAGGAGGGTGCCTCTACGTCAGCCGAGATGTAATCACCAAGCTCCTCGTCTGTAAGAACTAGGGGCGGACTAGGAGAGTCCAACACAGCTTTGGGGTCTGAGAGGGTTATATGAGCCTTCTCTGACACCTTGGATGACTGCGGCGGCTTGCCCTTGAGACGCACCTTGAGAGGCGCCTCGGCTGCGCCTCCGGTGAGTGGTGCCTTCCCTTGTAATTTTGCCACCAGGGGAGCCGATGTTTGAGGTGGCTTTCCCTTGAGGCGTATCTTCAGGGGTGCTTCGCGAGCCGGCGCTTTTCCTGATAGCTTGATGCTCATTGGAGGCGCCTTCTGGGGTGGTTTCCCCTTCAGTCGGATTTTCAAGGGGGCGTCGGGAGTCGTCTCAGGCTCCATGTCCGGCTCTGTTGCCGTCTCTGCCTCATCATCAGCGTCGTTGGCTTCCTCCTCGTCAATGGGCTTGTACAAGTCGGAATCAGTGAAGTAGGCTTCAATCCCTTTGAAAGGATCGATGTCTGCAAACTCCGTCCGGATGACGCCATTGGTGGATACATACTTCATGCACTGGTAGAGCGTGGAGGACACCACCATGTACTCATGCAGCCATGGTCGACCGAGCAGGATGTTGTAGTTGACCTCGGCATCTACCACATAACAAGTCACCTCAGTTTTGAGGCTGCCAATGTGACACTTCAGTCGGATCTTGCCCAATGGCTCGCTCTTGCTAGCATTGAAGCCACTGATGGTTGTATTGGAGGGCGCCAGCCGGTACATCGGGATCCCCAGCTTAGATAGCAGCGCCTTCGGAATGATGCTTAGGGAAGACCCAGGATCGATCTGAATCCGACTCACCTTGACCGAGCCAATGTACCCTGTATAATACAGTGGTCGGTTATGTCGGTGATGCTTGAGCAGCATGTCTTGTTGGGTGAAAGTTATGTTTGGGATAACTTCATCCGCACAATGACAGTGCGCACAAGTAGTTGGGAGGTCTTCAGGCTGCTTGACCTGACTGAGAAAGGATTCAGCGTCCTTCAGAGCTTCGCAGAGAGCTTCTCGGGAATCTTTAGAAAGACGCAGGAGCTCGAACAAAGACAGGCGCACAGGTGTACTGGCTAATTGTGCCAGAATGTCGAAGTTGTGAGGCTTGGACAGCCCCGAAGCATTCTCCTTCCGTAGAGGTCTGTCAAAACGGGCCTCCACCTGCTTCTGCTTATTGGCTGCTGAGGGCTTAGATGGACCCTCCTCAGGGATGGTGCTAGGAGGACCACCTCGGCGGCGGCTTCGCCGGATTGGGAGCTCTGTTGTGCACGGGTTGGCACTAGAAGTGCCTCTTCTGTTGAAGAAGAGACTGTACGGCAAGACTTGATCTTCCTGCCTTTTGATTTGGAGGTAGGGCGTACCTCCGATTGAGTCACCTCGGAGACGAGGTCGGGGTGAACCCAGAGGACCTCTCCTCGAGATGTGGTGAGCGGGGTGAGTCCACTCACATTGTCACGAGTAGGTGGTAAGTTTACCACCTCCATTGTCGCCTTAGGGATGGGGACGACGCCATCTTGTGTGGTAGTTGGCGGCAAGGTGCCGAACTGAAGCGAAACCACATTGGCCGACACCGTCTTCTCTTCATAGTCGACGGAGATTACATCCGCATTGATCATGCGCTGGATGTAATTCTTGAGGATGTAGCAGTCCTTGGTCGGGTGTCTGACAAACCGATGGTAGTGGCAGTACCTTGGGTTGTCCACTTTTCCAACTTCATCGGGCCGCTTTGGGTCCGGTAGCTTGATCTTGTCACCCTGCTTCAGTATCTCGAAAAGTTGCAGGGTGTCGTCATCATTGAATGAATAAACCTCCTTGGGTCTCGGTGCCAGTGGAGGCTTCTGAGTAGGCGCAGATGCGCCTTTTGAGGCATTAACAGTCAATGCATGTTTCCCCTTTGCTTCTCGTCCGGAGCTGTTAGCTGCGGACTTTTTCCCCTTATCGTCAAAGGCGGGGAAGCTGACACCCAAAAGACGTGCATTGGCCGCCTTCTTTTCTGCAGCTTCAGCTTCGATGATCAGGGAGCTCCAGTCAGGAGGGGGAGTAGAGTTGAGCCAGAGCTTTACTGCAGGCAACATGTTCATGCTGCAAGCGGAGAGGAGCGCATGTTCTGGCATGCCTGGAGGTAGCCTGAAGCAAGCCTGTCGGAAGCGTTCGATGAACGCCCGAACCGTTTCCTTCTCCTTCTGACGTATCTCTATGAGAGACGTCATCGTCATGTCCTTCCCGCCGTCGTAGAAGCAGTCGAGGAAGAGGCGCGTCAGGTCGTCGAAGGACGATATGGAATTGTCGGGGAGGCTGCAGTACCAGTCATACGCCACTCCTTTCAGGGCCCCGACAAAGATGCTGGTGAGGAGCGCGTCCTCCTTCGGAAGATGCCCTGTCTGTGACTGGAAGTACGTCAGGTACCATCGCGGAGAGTCCTTCCCGTCGTATGGGGTAAGTGTTTGTGGTTTATACTTCGGGGGATAAACCACCTTGTTCCACTTGAGGGGATAAGGCTGGGGAATGCCCATTTTCTGGCGTTCCTCTTGCCTGTTCTTGGACTCGAAGCGCTCTCGCAGGTCTTTGATCATTTCGACCACATCCTCCGTAGAGCTAGGAGTCGGGGAAGGAGGTACCATCTGGATTGGAGCGTTTGAGGGCTCCGAGGTCCGAGGTGCTTCTGTATCCGAGGGCGCCCGTTGGGGGGGCACACTCGACTCCCCATTAGCTCCTGGGTCAGGACTAGTTGAAGGTGTCCTAATCAAGGCCGACCGTATCTCAAACACTGCTTGAGTCAGTGCTTGCATAGAGGCAGAGAGGGTTTTGAGACCTCCCTTTAATGAGTCTATGCGCTGGACTATGTCCTGTGATGGTGCATCAGACTCGACATCATCCCCAGCCATGTATACTGTCCTGACACGGCCAGGAGTGGATGGATGGGTTGAGGCTTCGCTTTCGGCCTCACTCTCATGCGGGGGAGTTACTTCTCCTGGTGTTTGGCCACCCCCAGCCACATTCTGGAGTTCATCTTCAATGGGCGCATCTGCAAGGGTCTGATTGCCCTCAGCTCCGTCTTGAAGGACCTCTTCGTTTCTAGAACTACCCCCGGCAGTGTCTTGGAGGACATCCTCATTTTGAGGGGCTTCAGGAAGAGTAATCTCGCCTTGATGATGAAGATCCGCCGCAGCTGTGCTTTGGACATCTTCGTCTTCGGAAGGAGGCTCAACAAGGGTCTGGCTACCCCCAGCTTCCTCCAAGGACTTCTTCCTCGACCGAGTGCCTTCAAACACTCCAGAGGTCGAGACAGCTGCCTTGGTTTTCCTCGGCTGGCTTTTGGATGAAGACGAGGAATTGGCAGTCGTCTTCCGGATTGATGAGGAGTTGGAGACCACGTTGCATGAAGCGACCTTTGGCTCCTCTTCAGCTGACACCTTCGTCCCAAGGCGACGTCGGAGAGGTGTCGATGATTGCAGTCGTTGGAAGACCGACTGTCTTGGTGGAGCTGCCACCTTGCAACAGCAGTTGATGGTGACCACCGCACAAGTATACCCCGTAAGAGGCGCATCGTGCTTATTGGTCGACTCTCCTGACCGGCGCTTGTGAGTGATCACATTGCGCAGGTCGTTGGAGGAGAGTGGTGCCTTCACACCCCCTTCAGACGTATGGCAAGGCCAAACGCCGGGGTGGTCAGGTGAGTGCTGCGTCCCCTGATCTAATACCAAGCAGGCATCACGATCAGTAGTGGGGGAACCACAACATTTGAAGTGACTTGAACGGACCTCAAACGCACAACCAGAGGAGGCGCGGGAGTTCAAGACCACTGAGTTTGCCTCTCTCGACTTGGTTGTGCACGCAGTAGATGCGCCCAAGCGATATGAGGACTTTGAAGATCGACTCGTTGTTGGTGCAGAAGCACTTGAGTCAACCTTCTACAGCTTGCCATCGGCAGCGCGCGTGATGACGAGCGCGTGCCTCTGGCCGGCTGCTGGCATAGCACGTTTGTGGCGCATGACCCGTGCCGCCTTAGATTTCTTCGTACCAGCCCGTTGGGGCGCATAGTACTCAGCAACCAAATTCTCCTCGCCATTACAGCGAGTGAGTTTGTCAAAGACAGAGGCTTTTTGTGACGCATCAGAGGTGATGCGCGGGGCATTGGCTGCGCCCCTGCTCCGTCGACGTATCTTCCTCGCCTGAGAGGGAGATAGCTGGGGAACGTGGTCGGCCGCACGCTTTCCCAAGAGATGCGCTGCATCGGCGGGCGCACCTTGGTTGCTGAGAACGTCAGCAGGAAGGGAAGGTTGGCTTGCTGCTTCCCCTTCAGTGGTGGTGCCCGAGGCGTCGACTTTGCGCACCCAGGCCGTGCAGATCTTCTTCGGCTTTGGTAGCCGCTTCGAAGGACTCGCACTTCCTTCAGAAATGAACTCCTCGTACGCCTGTTGATTGAGGCGCACGACCAGCATCTTGTGGGAGGAGCCTACCTTCACGTCGTCGGCCTGTGACACGACTTTCTCGGAAGAGGAGAAAGAAGTCCCCAGCAGAGTCGCCAGCTTGTTTGCCATTAAAATTGTTTGATTGAAAACTTTAATACAAACAGAACAGTGTTACAATGTAGGACTTAGATGTAGTCCTAGGAGTACACTTTTGTTTAAGCTGGGTCCTTAGTGCCAATGGAGCGAGTGGTAATGCGTTGACTCCGTTGACGGGCTGACGACGGTTATCGGTTCTCTGAAGGTGTGGATTGCTCTGGGTGCTGGAGCTTGCTGAGAGGAGGAAGACGTTGAGTGTCTGTATCTGCCTCTCTGGTGATTCTTCGTATCTTCGTTGTGGATTCTGTGTATGTGTGTGTGAAGGAGAAGATCCCTCTATTTATAGTTTTATAGGCTGGCTGCTCATGCGCGCATGTAGGATGCGCCGGTGTGAGGGGACGCCACGTGGAAGTTGCTGATGGGGGCGCACGGATGATGCGCCCTGATTGGGAGGTTGAACTCTTCATACTGCTGTTGTGAGCCGGCACGTAGCAGAAGAGAAGATCTTTCTATTGCTGAAATCTTGGACGAGTTGAGTCAAAGGACACGTGTCATCGACCCATGGCTTGAAGATCTCGGATTTGGGGGGGTAGTGATCTGGTGAGCTATGCCTTAGATCTGGGCGCAGGAGGAGGCTGCGGCTCATAACCTTTAGGAGTTACAAACCATTTAGTGCGCATGGCTTTTGAGGTGCATGCCGGCGACTTTCCTTCTGTCTTTCAGGATCAGAGATCAATCTGGGGCGCATGGCTTTTGAGGCGCATGCAAAGCTTCAACTGGAGACTCTTTTTTTGTCTTTAGGGATCAGTGAAAGGTCTGAGGCGCATGGCTTTTGAGGCGCATGCTGGTTTGGATGCATGGCCGTAGAGGCGTATGGCAATTTGGACGCATGGCCGTAGAGGCGCATGCGGATGGCCACGTGGCAGTAGCCGTCGGAATAGAGTCATGATGATGCTGACGTTGCTGACGCTTCGTTCTCTGAAAAAGCTGTCAACTGTTCAGACTTTGAGAAGCGTGCTGCCAACTCTGGCGTCAGTTCAGCATTTAATGTTTGTGACGTTCGATGGACAGCTGAGTGGGCACACTGGTTGGTGTTCCACTTGGCATGGAGATGTGAGGGAGGGCGCATCCTCTGTGATGTGCCGGGTACTGTAGGGCGCGTCTATGTGATGCGCCTGATGCTGGAGGACGCGTTCGTGTAATGCGATGTTTGGCTGGCGCATCCGACATGTCCTTTAATGATGCGGCTGTCTCGCTCCTTGAGTGCTATAAATAGCCGTTTGGCTGAATTCGAGGCGTCCGGTTCATCCATTTAATGCAAATTCATTACACAGAATTCGGAGAGTCATCCACTTGGCGCGTGGGTTTGATTTACCCGGCCTATAAATAGTGGCATGGAGAGAAGGTTTGCTCCTCATTCCCTCACGTACTTCCAACATGAACTTGGATATGTGGGTGCATTCTGTTGACGAAGTGCTCCCGAGGGTAAAGATGAGACGTCGCGTTGTCTTCGATGCACTTGAAGGTGACTGTTACATCCAAAAGACGGAGTCGAGGGCTTCTGAGGCAGGCGAAAGGTGTCTGTTGCATCCAAAGATAAGGATGTTCGGGCCTCGTCTCCGTTGTTCCGGAAGAGCCGTAGATCGGAATGGTGGTGCTAGGCTCTCTCTTCCTTCAAAGTGGGTGCCGCCCACTTTGATTGTGTTGAAAGCTCCTTGTGCCATGATTTCGATCACGGTCTTCCTTGGTCTTTGGAGGCTCTTTCGGAGCCTCCCCTGGCCACAGCATTTGCGGTGCTCTTCTCTTCCTTGGTTCCAGCCAGAGGGTTAAATGCTTTGCTTGGCGAAGCACTTATCAGGCGAGCCTGGCTGGAAGAGCGACACATAACTGGGCTCTGCTCGGCCAGGTGAGCCTAGTTGGAAGAGTTGCACATAACTGAGCTGCTGAAGGGATGGTAGGATGCGCCTGGCTGGAGGCGCATGACATCTGCTGTGCCTGGCTGACAGCGCATGGTGACTGCTGCGCCTATCGGAAGGCGCATGGTGGTTGCTGCGCCTATCTGGGAGGCGCATGGTGGCTGTTGGCTGTAGATCTAGGATCCTTCCTTTGTAGAAATTCTCCTTTGTACAATCTTTTCTAGACATGTAATAGACTTTTATATATATAAATAAAAAGTCCTTCTTCGAATGTCTATGGCTTATTTGATTAGCTGTCTGAGTTCTGGCGTATATAATGCCTGGCGCATGGGCTTTCTGGTTGTGAAATTCCATGCTTCTACAGGGAGTTTGCTGGATGGAGCCCGAGGCTGGCAATATTACAATACCGGGTGCACTGGTGTTCATTTTACTATGCCAGTTCGCAACCCTCGGCCACAGATCTTGTATTCGACAGTTAAACTGTATTGCACCATGAATACTGTGTCTCCTGGTTATGATAGGGAGACCAGTTTCATCATTGGAACTCAGCGGGAGGCCACGGCGAATATGTTGATAGCGGCTCGGTCATATCGTCTACCAGAATTGGCGGGATATCGGGCTGCTGCTGCAGTATCAGTGAGAGATCCCTATGTTGGAAAGAGACGGGCCGACGCAGAAGCCGGTTCGTCTGTACCAAAAAGGCAGAGAAAAACGACGACTCCAAAGGCTACGGGAGTGCCGTCTGCAACGCCAGTGGAACCAGTTCCTGCTGAGGTAAAGCGTCCCCCGTAATTTTGGCTCATCTTGTCATTTTGGTGACTTGTGCTTTCTTTTTGTAGGAGCCGCTCAAACGGAGACCCCGTACTACAAAATCTGGTGGCTGCGGGCCAAAGGAGGTGGCGGGCTCATCCGAAGAGCGCATTCCGCCGATCACCATTTCTTCCATGGAGGAGAATCCAGATGATGCCGTTGTCGTGGAGATTTCGGCATCCCCATATTATATTAGAAGGAAAGCTGAGGATGAAGCAGCTTCCGAGATGGTAAAGGCTGCCCCGGGGGCCTTGGACGTTGAGGGTCCAGCGGACACGGGGCTTCGCGATGATGAAGTGGAGGGGAGTTCGTCGTCTTCAGATGACGTCGCTCCAGAGTTGCAAGAGTCTGTTGCGGGGGCAACAGATGTGGTTGGAACAGAAGAGAGGGTTGATTCCCCTCCTGGTCATGATGAGGGGAGGTCGGCTGCGGTACTGCCGAGCCCTACCCCAGACTCAGCAGTGGAAGCTGAGGTGGCTACCGATCAGGAGGTAGCGACAAATTCTGTCCGTGTAGAGGGATTTGATGAGGAAAGTGAGACTCGGCTGCCGGTCCTGACTTCAGGGGCGAGTCAGGAGACAAGTGTTGATCTCCCCATTCTGCTAGGGGAGGTACTGGCTGCTGATAGCACGTTGGGGGCTGATGAGGTGGCCACTGACGTCGGTGGTTCTTTCGAGTTTGAGAGGGGTAAGGGTTTGATGGAACCCTCTGTTGCTCCTTCCACTTGGGGTACTATCTCGACGCCTGTCCCGGCTTCTTCTGTTCCTTTGGCTCCTTGGGCTAGTAGTCAAGCCCCTGTTGATGAAGAGCCTATCGATACCGAGGGTCCAGCATCGCGGATTGAGGCAGGCGGGCCTTCTTGCGGTCCGTCTGCTAAAGCAGCTCCTCTGACTCCTGCTATGACGTCGTAGGTGCTGGCGGATGCAGATGAATATGTGAAATTCATCATCGAGGCAGTGTATAAAATGCTGCAGAGGGGTGTATCGGTCGTGATGGACGCCAATAGAAGTTTTACGACGGCAAGAACTCTGGCAATGCCTCATATCAACCTGATCCGTCTTCACCAGGGCCATGATCAGATGGCCGACATTCTAGAAGCCTCAGTGGTTGAGTTGGACCAACGGCTTTCCGAATTGCAGCGCATCCAGCGAAACGACCTCTCCGTCCTGATAGATGCGGAGAAGGAGAAGCTGATCGCCGAGACTGAGTCTTCTTACCAGGCCACCGTGAGTGTCTGGGAACGCGAAGTGGCTGAGGCTGAAGCTGCAGTGGAGCGGTTGTCTCAGTCTACGCGGGAGACGGTGGAGGCGCGAGCTGTGTTGGACACTAGTATCGCAGAGATTGATGCCCAGATCCGCCGCCTTGAGGACCAACGGGCCCGACTTCTATTAGATGCCGAACGTGTCCAGGCTGAACACGTAGCATTCAAGAAGGAGGAGGCAGCTTTCACCCACCGGGCTCTTACTTTGACTCAGCAACGGCAGCAGTTGGATGAGAAACATGAGAATGATACTTCTCCTGAGGCTATTAAAGCGATGCGTCAAGAGGCTGAACGTCGAGTCTTGGCGACTGTGGAGACTCGGGCGGCAGATTTGAGGCGTCGAATTGAAGAGCTTTTAGCCAACCCTGGGGATGTTTAGGGCTTGTAGTCTCTTCTTTTTGTGTATTTGCAACTCTTGCTGGGGATGGTGTAGTCCTTTACTCTTCTTCTTTTTTTAGAAAATAAAGAAGTACACAATTTTCTGTGATGTATTCATTTTTGCTGTCATAAACTTGATGGTTTGTGTGGACCTATTATCTTTTGCGCACCTTGGTTTGTAGGTACAGATAATAAGTTTGAGAGAATCAATATGTTTGCTCAGAGGTAATATGGACATGGCAAATATGGGATTCAAAATGATAGAATCTTCCTACTCAGAGGTGTTATGGACGTGGTAGGAGTGACTCTGGAGGATACGCGGAACTACTCAGAGGTAATGTGGACGTGGAAGTTCTGCAATTAATGTACGGCAACGCAGGGGTTGTCTGTACGGAATGTTTACTCAGAGGTAATGTGGACGTGGTAAACATGATGGGTAGCGTAGTCTTATGGAATGTAAGATTCTGCTTTGTAGGATGTAGGGGGGACAACTCAGAGGTGATGTGGACGTGGTTGTCCTTCTACTGGAGGATGCCACGGAACAGCTGGGTTACAGAAGCATATGATTTTGTGGAAGGAAATTGTATGTGAGCCCTGATGATTGGGTCCACAGATCCCCTTGTGGAAGTACACGTCTAAAAGATGTCAAGAGTAGTACTTCTTCAGGAACTTGCGGTTGATGGGCATCATGAACAAGTCCCCATTGGGTTTGGCGAGGTGGTAAGCACCGTTTGAGTATACCGTCTCTACGATAAAAGGTCCTTCCCACTTGGGCTCGAACTTTCCTGGTGTCTTGTGAGTCAACACCATCGGCCTCCTGACTGCCAGAACCAGGTCGCCTACTTGGAAAGTCCTCTGTTTGACCTTCTTGTTGAAAGCCTGTGATATACGGGCTTGGTAAAGTTCGATGCATTGTTGAGCTAGGAGACGCTTTTCGTCAAGTGCCTCCAGTTCCCGCAGACGACGACGTTGATTGTCCTCTTCTGTGAGTTGGTTTGTGATTGCTACACTTAGAGAGGGTATCTGGATCTCGAGAGGTAGTACCGCTTCGCTCCCGTAGACCAGGGAGAATGGTGTGTTGCCCGTCGGGGTCTGTACCGTTGTGCGGTAGGCCCAAAGGCATTCGCCGAGCTTTTTGTCCCAGTCACGTTTGTTGGATGACATGACCTTTTTGAGTAGCCTGACGATAGTCTTGTTGAACGCCTCGGCCAATCCGTTTGCTGCCGGATTTTAGGCGGTTGATGCTACGTTTTGAATGCGATTCTTATCACAGAATCTGTTGAAAACATGGCTGACGAACTGAGGACCATTATCGTGGATGATCCTCCGGGGTACTCCGAAATGGTAGATAACGTGGTATTTGATGAAGCTGATCACCCTGGAGCTTTTTACTTCTGCCAGTGGAACTGCTTCTGCCCATTTGGAGAAGTAGTCAGTGATGGCTAGGATGAAGCGGTGTCCTCTCGATGAAGGAAGGGTGATTGGTCCCACAATGTCCATGCCCCAAGCTTCAAAGGGCCAAGAGGCGACTGTAGGATGTAGTGGTTCTGACGGTGTATGAATGAAGTCTGCATGAAGCTGGCACGCATGGCACTTTTTAGCATAGTCGACAGCGTCAGCGGCCATGGTTGGCCAATAGTAGCCCATGTGTCGCAGTCGATCCTGCAACTTAGGGCCAGGTTGATGGGCTCCGCAGGTTCCATCGTGAGCTTCTCGAAGGGCTTCGGCTGCTTCTTCGTTGGACAGACATCGCAGGAGAAGTCCATCGTAGGAGCGTCGGTACATCATTTTGGTAGCTGTATCGTAGTAGAATCGAAGGGAGCGCCTCCTGACTGAGACGGCTTCTTTCGGGTCTTTTGGGAGAATTTTGTAGACAGCAAAGTCGATAAACGGGAATCTCCAGTCTCGGACATTAACACCAGTGCTGGTTGACATGACATGGGCCACTTGTGAGCACAGGTTGTTTTTAGGACAGGCCAAGTCTCGACCCACCACTGTGACGCAGTGTTGAGTCCCGAAGGGTGCTGCCAATGAGGCTGCGAGTCCAGCCAGAGCATCAGCCTCCAGATTTTGTAGACGAGGTACGTGTTCGACGAAGAACTCGGTGAAGGTTGAAATGATGTTCAATGCAACTTCATGGTAGGAGATCAGATCTTCATGGCGAACCTCGTATTGCCCTCTGACCTGGTTAACGACGAGTTTCGAGTCGCCGTAGGCTTCCAGATGATTCATCCCCAGCAATTATGCCAGCTGGAGTCCCATAATGAGCGCGTTGTACTCAGCAACATTGTTGGAGCACGGCTTTGAAAGGGAGTAAGCATGCTGGATGACCAGCAGATCGGGGGCGACTAATACCACCCCCACTCCAGCGATGATTTGGCCTTTGGGGCCTGTTCTTGAAGCACCATCGAAAAACATCTGCCAGACGGAGCCTTCTTCGGTGACGTTTGATTCTTGGACCTCATCCGGGATGTCTTCGTAGAGTTTTGAGGACTCTGGGATGGGATGTGCAGCTAAAAAGTCGGCCAGAGCTTGACCCTTAACAGCTTTTTGTCGAACGAACACCATGTTGTACGGCGTTAGCAAGATCGCCCATGTGGCAAGCCGGGAGTTTAATGATCCTGGCTTCGTCATGAGGACTCTGAGCGGATTGACTCGGGAAATAACATGAATTGTCTGGCCCTAGACATAATGACGAGTCTTTTGGATGGCAAATACCAGAGCCAAGCACTCCTTTTCAACGGGGTTGTACCGGTGTTCGGCCCCGTTCAGAGTTCGACTGAGGTAGTAGATTGCTTGCTCATAGCCTGTATCGCTGTTCTGAGCTAGCAGAGCACCGAGGGAATGATCTATGGCACGGACGTAGAGGATAAATGGTTTGCCGGCGACGGGTGCCACCAGGACTGGCGGGCTTGTCAGATAAGTCTTGATGTCGTCGAAAGCCTTTTGGCACTCCTCTGTCCAGACGTAAGAGACTCCCTTCTTCATGAGCTGAGTGAAGGGTTGACATTTGCCAGAAAGGTTTGCTATGAACCTCTGAATGTATGCCAGACGCCCCTGTAGGCCTCAAAGTTCTCGAAGGTTCTTCGGAGGGTCCATGTCGAGGATGGCTTTGGTCTTCTCGGGATCGACATGAATGCCTTTCGCCGTGATAATGAAACCTAGAAACTTTCCGCTAGAAACCCCCAGAAAGAATTTAGCGGAGTTCATCTTGAGTTAATGCGCCCGCATGAGATCGAAGACTGTCTTGAGGTCTTGCAGGTGATCTCCTTTGAGACGGCTCTTGACTGCGATGTCGTCAACATAGCATTCGACTGTCTTGCGAAGATGCTGACGGAAAATGGTGCTCATAGCTCGTTGGTATATCATACCAGCGTTCTTCAAGCCGAAGGGCATCACTGTGTAGCAGAAAATGTCCTTTGGAGTCCTGAATAACGTATGTTTTGCGTCATCGAGGAACATCTTGATCTGGTTGTAGCCCGAATACCCGTCCATGAAAGACATGCGTTCGAAGCCACATGTGTTGTCGATCATCACGTCGGTGATTGGAAGTGGGAATTCGTCCTTCGGGCAAGCAGAGTTGAGATCCCTGAAGTCGATACAAACTCGTATTTTTCCATTCTTCTTAGTGACAGGGACGACATTGGCCACCCAATCCGGGTGTTGTTCTTCACGGATGAAGCCGCTGGTCAAGAGTTTGTCCACCTCCTGATCGATGGCGTTCATGATGTCCGGACGAAAGCGTCGCTGTTGTTGTTTGATAGGCTTGGCATCGGGTAAGATGTTGAGCCTATGCATCGCGATCTGAGGATCAAGTCCTGGCATGTCTTCGTAGCTCCAGACAAAGACATCAATATATTCTTTAGCCAATTGGATTAAAGATTCTCGGTCTTCTCCTTTTAGGCTTTTGCTGACGAAGATGGGTTTGGAAGAAGATCCATTCCCAAGGTCGATCTGTTCGACCTCGTCTTCGGTGGGAGGTTCACGTAGTTCAAAACGAGACTCCTACTGTTCTCCCAGGCGTTGAGCCCAAGGTTCTTTTTCAAAGAATTCTGGCGTTTGGCCTTCATCTTCTTGAGGTTGTGCTGATGTCATGTTGGCTGACAGCACTTTCTTGAAGACTGATCCGATGCTGGTATCAGAATCCCAGGTTGATGCTTCGGACGAGTGAGAATGTTCTACCTCTTCCGTGTCTGAACTCTCAGGAGTTGACGGTGGCGTGACATAGCCTACCCCCCGTCGAGTTTTATTGTAGTAGTCATACGGCTTTCCTTTAGGTGTTGGAAGCCGGAGAGGGAGACGTCGACCCTTGCCGTAGTTCAGGCCTTTGTTGCTTTTTAGGTCGTAACCCATCTTTTGGATGAGGTACTTTGCCTTGTCCGTGTACCGATAGACTTGTATTCTGCCGGTATCTGGTTCTGGCTCGAGTGGTGGGAGGTCTTGATGATGCTCAACTTTACCGAAGATGATTGATTCTTCGTCTCGATTCCGTGGCGGGACTATGTAACAGACCCCTTGGGACGGGAATACTCGATTTACATGATAGACGATCGTTATTTGTGTTTGCAACGACCGTAGAGCGTTATCTAATGTATACATGGCATTCCAATGTGGAAGACTAGAATAATTAAAAGACACTCTATTATTGATGAAATACGAGATTTTATCCCGCGGGATTACATTGTCCAGAGAGGGTGCATCTACATCAGCAAAGATATATTCCCCTAGCTCTTTGTCTGTGAGTACTGGAGTAGGATTGGGAGAGTCCACCACAGCGTTGGTCTTGGAGTCCGAGAGGACTATGCGGGCCTTTTCTGGCAGCTTGGATGGCGGCGGCTTGCCTTTAAGACGCACCTTCAGAGGTGCCTCCACTGTACCTCCGGTGATTGGCGCCTTCCCCTGTAGTTTTGCCATAAGGGGAGCCGATGTTTGAGACGGCTTTTCCTTGAGCCGTATCTTCAGGGGAGCTTCAGGAGCAGCTGGTGCTTTCCTGGGCAGTTTAATGCTCATGGGAGGCAACTTCTGAGGCAGTTTGCCTTTGAGTCGGATCTTCAAATGAGCGTCGGGAGTGACCTCAGGCTCCATGTCCGGCTCTGCTGCCGTTTCTGCCTCATCGTCAGCATCATTGGCTTCCTCCTCGTCAGGTGACTTGTACAGATCGGAATCGGTGAAGTAGGCTTCAATCCCTTTGAAGGGGTCGATGTCCGCAAACTCTGTTCGAATGACGTTGTTGGTGGACACGTACTTCATACATTGGTGGAGCGTAGATGGCACCACCATATACTCATGCAGCCATGGACGACCCAACACGAGGTTGTAGTTGACGTCGGCGTCCACGACATAACAAGTCACCTCAGTTCTGAGGTTACCGATATGACACTTTAGTCGTATCTTGTCCAGTGGTTCACTTTTGCTAGCATTGAAGCCACTGATAGTTGTATTGGAAGGCGCCAACCGGTACATTGGGATCCCCAATATTGAGAGCAGCGTCTTCGGGATGATGCTGAAGGAAGACCCCGGATCGATCTGAATCCGCTTCACCTTGACTGAACCGATATACCCTGTATAATACAGCGGCCTGTTGTGTCGGTTGTGCTTGAGCAGCATGTCCTGTTGGGTGAAGGTTATATTGGGGATAACCTCATCCGCACAGTGGCAGTACATGCATACAGTTGGGAGATCTTCAGGCTGCTTGACCTGACTAATGAAGGACTCAGCATCCTTCAGGGCTTCACAGAGAGCTTCGCGAGTGTCTTTGGGAAGACGAAGGAGCTCAAACAGAGAAAGGCGGGCAGGAGTACTGGCCAGTTGTGCCAGTATGTCGAAGTTGTGGGGCTTGGCTAACCCCGAAGCATTCTTCTTTCGCAGAGGCCTATCGAAGCGGGCTTCTATCTGCTTCTGCTTATTGGCTGCTGGGGGCTTAGACGGGCCCTCCTCCTGGTCAGCAGGGATGGTGCAAGGAGGCACCACCTCGACGGCAGCTTCGTCGGGTTGGGCGTTCTGTTGTGAACGCGTCTGTACAGGAAGTGCCTCTTTCGCTGAGGAAGAGACCATGCGGCAAGACTTGATCTTTCTGCATTTGGATTTGGAGGTAGGGCGTACCTCCGGTTGAGTCACCTCGGAGACAAGATCAGGGTGAACCCATAGGATCTCTCCTCGAGATGTGGTGAGTGGGATGAGTCCACTCACGTTGTCACGAGTAGGTGGTAAGTTAACCACCTCCATTGTCGCCTTAGGGATGGAGACGATGCCATCTTGTGTTGTAGTTGGCGGCAGGGTGCCGAACTGGAGTGAAACCACGTTGGCTGACACCGTCTTCTCCTCGTAGTCGATGGAGATTACATCCGTATTGATCATGCGCTGGATGTAATTCTTGAGGACATAGCAGTCCTTGTTTGGGTGTCCGACAAACCGATGGTAGTAACAGTACCTCGGGTTGTCCACTTTCCCAACCTCGTCGGGACGCTTCGGGTCCGATAGCTTGATCTTGTCACCCTGCTTCAGTATCTCAAAGAGTTGCAGGGTATCTTCGTCGTTGAACGAATAAACCTCCTTTGGCCTTGGTGCAAGTGGAAGCTTCTGAGTAGGTGCTGACGCACCATTTGAGGCATTGACAGTCAATGTCTGTTTCCCCTTTGTCTCTCGTCCGGGGTTGTTGGCTGCAGGCCGTTTCTCCTTGTCCTCAAAGGCAGGGAAACTGACTCCCAGAAGACGAGCATTGGCCGCCTTCTTTTTTGCGACTTCTGCTTCAATGATCAAGGAGCTCCAGTCGGGAGGAGGAGTAGAGTTGAGCCAGAGTTTGACTGCAAGCAGCATGTTCATGCTGTAGGAGGAGAGGAGTGCATGTTCAGGCATGCCCGGGGGCAGTCTGAAGCAGGCCTGTCGGAAGCGTTCGATGAACACTCGAACCGTTTTCTTCTCCTTCTGGCGTATCTTTATAAGGGACGCCATTGTCATGTCCTTTCTGAAACGGTCGAAAAAAAGGCACGTCAGGTCGTCGAAGGAGGATATGGAATTGTCGGGGAGGCTGCAGTACCAGTCGTACGCCACTCCCTTCAGTGCCCCGACAAATATGCTGGTGAGTAGCGCGTCCTCCTTCGGAAGATGTCCCGTCTGAGACTGGAAGTACGTTAGATAGCGACGAGGAGAGTCCTTCCCGTCGTATGGCGTCAGTGTTTGTGGTTTATACTTAGGAGGATAAACCATTTTGTTCCACTCGAGGGGATAAGGTTGGGGAATCCCCATCTTTTGGCGCTCCTCTTGTCTCTTCTTGGACTCAAAGCGCTCGCGTAAGTCCCTGATCATCTCGACCACGTCTTCCGTGGAGCTGGGAATCGGGGAAGGTGGTACCACCTGAAGTTGAGCATTTGAGGGCTCCGATGTCCGAGGTACTTCTCGGCGATCCGTATCCGAGGATACCCGTTGAAGGGGTACACTTGATTCTCCATTGGCCCCTGGGTCAGGACCGGTAGAAGGTGTCTTGGCCAAAGCAGACCGTATCTCAAATACTGTTTGAGTCAGTGTTTGCATGGAGGCAGAGAGGGTTTTGAGTCCTCCCTCTAATGTGTCCATGCTCTGGACGAGGTCTGGTGGCGGTGCATCAGACTCGGAATCACCCCCAGCCATGTATACTGTCATGACACGGCTGGAAGTGGATGGATCAGTTGAGGCTTCACTCTCGGCTTCACTCTCTTGTGGGGGAGTTGCCTCTCCTGGAGATTCGTCCTGGCCACCCCCGGCTATGTTCTGGAGAACATTCTCGACGGAAGCATCTGCAAGGGCCTGATTACCCTTGGTTCCGTCTTGAAGGACTTCTTCGTCTCCGAGACTCAGATCCGTGGGGGCTAGACTTCCCCCGGCTTTGTTCTGGGGGACACCCTCGTCTTGAAGGACAGGGGCTAGATGACCCTCAGCCATGTCCAGGAGGCTGACTTCGAGAAGATCGGCCTCAACTGTACTTTGGAAGACAGCTTCGTCTTCGGAAGGAGGCTCGACAAGGGTCTGACTACCCCCAGTTTCCTCCAAGATCTTCTTTCTCCCCCGAGTGCCTTGAAATACTCCGGAGGACGAGACACTTGCCTTGGTTTTCCTCGGCTGGCTCTTGGACGAGGACGAGGAATTGCCAGTCGTCTTTCGGACTGACGAGGAGTTAGAGATCACATTGCTTGAAGCAACCCTTGGCTCTTCTTTTGTTGACACCTTCTTCCCGAGGCGACGTCGGAGGGGTGTCGATGATTGCAGCCGCTGGAACACTGACTGCCTTGGTGGGACTGCCGCCTTGCAACAACAGTTGATGGTGACCACAGCACAAGTGTGCCCTGTGAGGCATCGTGCTTGTCAGCCGACTCTCCTGATCGGCGCTTGTGAGTGATCACGTTGCGCAGATCGTTGGAGGAGAGTGCCACCTTCGTACCCCCTTCAGGCGCATGACAAGGCCAAGCGCCGGGGTGGTCAAGTGAATGCTGCGCCTCCTGATCTAACACCAAACAGGCGTCCCGATCAGTAGTAGGGGAACAACATTTGAAGTGACTTGAACGGGCCTCAGACGCACAACCAGAGGAGGCACGGGAGTTCAAGACCACTGGATTTGCCTTACTCGACTTAATTGTGCACGCAATAGATGAGCCCAAGTGAGACAAGGACTTTGAAGGTCGGCTCATTTCTGGCACAGAAGCACCTGAGTTGACCTTATACAGCTTACCATCAGCAGCGTGCATGATTGTGAGCGCATGCTTCTGGCTAACTGCTGGCATAGCACGTTTGGGGCGCATAGCCCGTGCTGCCTTAGATTTTTTCGTACCAGTCCGCTGGGGCGCATAATACTCAGAATCCAAATTCTCTTCGCCATTACAGCGAGTGAGTCTGTCAAAGACAGAGACCTTCTGTGGCACATCAGAGGTGATACGTGGGGCATTGGCTGCGTCCCTGCTCTGTCGATGCATCTTCCTCGCCTGAGAGGGAGATAGCTGGGAAATGTGGTCAGCCGCACGTTTCCCCGAGAGATGCGCTACAACAGTGGGCGCATCTTGGTTGCTGAGGACGTCAGCAGGAAGGGAAGGCTGGATCGGCGCATCCACTTCGGTGGTGGTGCCCGAGGCGTCGACCTTGCGCACCCAGACTCGGCGGGTCTTCTTCGACTTTGGCAGCCGCTTCGAAGGACTCGCACTTCCTTCAGAGATGAACTCCTCATACGCATGTTGATTGAGGCGTACGACCAGCGTCTTGTGGGAGGAGCCCACCTTCACATCGTCGGATTGCGACACAGCTTTCTCGGTGGAGGAGAAAGAGATCCCCAGCAAAGTCGCCAGCTTGTTTGCCATTAAAATTATTTTATTGCAAATTTTAATACAAACAGAACAGTGTTACAATATAGGACTTAGATGTAGTCCTAGGAGTATACTTTTGTTTATCTGGATCTGTAGCTCTCCTTCCCAGAATTTTGAAATATTTTATTTTTACTTATTTTAATTAAATGATGATTTTAGATTTTATGAATAATTGATTATTATAGCTAATTGTTATATATATATATACCATTATTGATGATTAATTTCGTCATTATTATTATTGTTATGTATTGGGATTTTATTTAATAATATTGTTTTTTTATATTATTTTATTATAAATATACCATAATATATGTGTGTATTTATATAAGATTATACAATATATATATGAGAATATATATAAATATATATATGAGCGTATATGGTATGTATATATATAAATATACATATATATATATATATATATATATATATATATATATATATATATATATATATATATATATATATATATATATATATATATATATGGGTACGATAGTGTGTATATATATATGTATAAATATATATATATGTGTAGTTAATTCATGTGAATGTATGTGGGCTTGTATATATAAATATATATATAAATATAGGTGTGTATTCGTATATGTATATAAATAAACGTGTGCGTATATATAGAGATATATATATGTGTGTGTTTGTGAATATATATAAATAAATATCATATATTATATACGTGTAGGAATATACGAATAAATAAGTATTTGTGAGTAAATATATATATACGTATAAGTCTATACGAGAGTGTATAGGTAAATATACATATATATACGTGTGTGAGTATTTGTACGAATACGTAAATTATATTATATTGTGTATAGATAAGCATAAATATATATATATATATATATATATATATATATATATATATATATATATATATATATATATATATATAAACTTGTTTTTCTATATGTATATAATAGAAATATTGGTATGAAATAATAAATAGAGAATGAATAAGAAAAAGAAGTAGAAATAGAGAAAGAAAAAAAGATGAAAAGAATAGGGGCTAAAGGGAAAAAAAGCCAACATAAGCTTTTCCCAAAACCGAACCTGTGTTCCCAGCAGACCCCAGTATTCGCGCGTGTATATATAGGCAACCCGAGGTCGAGAGAGAAGTGATAAATCACGCGCAAAAACCTATCGAAACCCTAACTCCTCGCGCCTCCATCCCCGCGCACGTCGAGCCTGGGCGCACCCCCGCGCGGTGCGCGTCGCCTGGGCCGCCGCCGGCCGGCCGGAGGCCACGCGCGCACAGCCAGCGCGCACGTGCGTGAGATGTAACAGCAACGACAGCAGTCGGAAGGACCGACTTCGCAATGGCATAACTCCCACCACGTTCGTTCGTTTCACGAACGAATTTCTCCGGTATGTCGACAACCTAACCGACTTAATTTTCCTTCAAATAGTTTATTTTATTTCGCTTTGTACACGACGGAAAACGAGTTCCAAAATCGAGAAAAAACTCGATTTTTGGGAGTTAGAAATTGTCCTGAAACGCCAAGTTGGCGGTCGATTTGCGATCAAGATATCGTGAATTTTGGGAAACCACTTGAACAAAGTTTTAGACAACCTAACCGAGATTGAAACCTTACTTTTAGATTTAATTCTAGTTGCTTATTTTCTGTTTAAAATTAGGTTAAAATTTTCCAAAAACCTGTTTCAAAAACAATGAAAATCATCCAGACGACGTGCGTCCCGCCATTCTGGGCGACGTGGTCGCACACCGTAAACATCGAAAGCTGCGTAACAGCTTCGTGGTCTTGTGGGCTTTGACGAAATTCAAATTGGTTGCGTGTACGCGACGAATTTGATGCGTATCCGTCGAAATTCACCGTATCGTGCACTTTGTAAATTCTCCAATTACTTTGTGCACGTTCGTCAGATCGAGACGAAACTTGCGCCAACATAACCGTATCGTTTTTCTGGTCCTGTATGCCAAGTTTGGTCCAATTCTGAGACCGTTGATAAAATCACCGTTTTGCGGGCCCCACGGTCCCACTCAACGGGCGATTTTGTGCACGGCCCGCCGGAATCCAACTTTGGACATACGATTGGGTTCGTATCGGAAAACTGGATCCGTAGACATGTAGTTTGACGACTTTAGAGACCGTTGACTCTGGCACGCTTTTCGGTGCAAAGCGGGTCCAACGGCGGACATCGTTTTTGCCCAAAATTACCGTTTTGCCCCTGGGTCCAGAATTGGACTTAAGGACAGGCAATCCTAACTAATTTGACTATTTTGAGAATGTTGGTACTATTTATTTCAGCATCCGGAGACTTCTGCATGTGTTGGTTGATTGTGGCTCATTGAGTGGTATAGTGTTATTGGTTTCTCCAGCTAAGGACATCAGGCGAGTGCACTTTCTGATTGCTTTCCGATTCATAGTAGTCTTTTTATTTCATGTCTATACATATATCTTGCTGCTTGTTGACACGCTCGTCACACGGAGTAGTCGGGAGGGAAAATATCTTAGTAAACATGTGAACTACCCAGAATTATCCCAGTGTCTCTCGTGAATGCTAGCCGCTGCGCACGACACGTGCAATGAGCCTGATTTTACCCCCTAGCTGTTCACATGTCGAAAAGGATATTTCACACCACCTAGATAGATGTCTTTTATTAGTTTTTCCTTGTTTACTTCTCTATCGTGCTATGTCATCAGTTTTCTTACAGCTTTCATATCTCATATGCTATTTTTATGTCTTGTTAATTCTGTTATGTTTTGCATTGTCGTCGGTTTGTGTACTTGTTCCATTCCTGACTGGAAACCAAAAATTTTCAGGTTTAGCCGCTATCACTCTTAGCACTGGGGAAGACTTGGGTATGCTGAAGTCAAACCTAAAAGTAGATAGCATATGTACCAAGTTCATTAATTGTAAATCTTGTATTTTCTTCAAATATAAATATTGTAAATGTTGTAATAAATCTAGAAATGTGAATGAGCAATTGTGATATTTTGAGCATTTGACAGCGTTCTACCGCCGACTCTGCGGCGTAGGCTGGCTTGGACACGTCTCGTATCCGGAAAAGCGGGTGCGGGTCGTGACAGGATCCCTTATGCCGATGGAGCGAGTGGTAATGTGTTGACTCCGTTGACGATCTGACGACGGTTATCGATTCTCTCAAGGTTTGGATTGCTCTGGGTGCTGGAGCTTGCTGAGAGGAGGAAAACGTTGAGTGTCTGTATCTGCCTCTCTGGTGGTGTGTTCGTTCGTTTTTCCGTTCGTGGGTGAGAAGGAAATGATCCCTCTATTTATAGCTTTGCAGGCTGGCTGCTCATGCACGTATATGTAGGAAGCGCCTGGACGCGGGGATGCCACGTGGTGATTGCTGATGGAGGCGCATGGACGATGCGCCCTGATTGAGGGGTTGAATTCTTCATACTGCTGTTGTGGGCTGGCACGTAGCAGAGAAGAGGATTTTTCTGTTGCTGAGATCTTGGGTGAATCGAGTCAAAGGACACGTGTCATCGGCCCATGGCTCGGAGATCTCGGATTTGGTGGAGAATGATCTGGTAGGATGCGCCTGGGATTGGGCGCATGAGGAGACTTTGGCCCGTAACCTTTGGGAGTCACGAACCATTCGGGGCGCATGGCTTTTGAGGCGCATGCGAGGCTTCAGTAATGACTTAACTCCTGTCTTTCGGGATCAGAGAGAAGTCTGGGGCGCATGGCTTTTGAGGCGCATGCAGAGCTTTAATGGTGACTTTCCTTCTGTCTTTAGGGATCAGTAAAAAGTCTGAGGCGCATGGCTTTTGAGGCGCATGCAGATTTAGGCGCATGGCTACGGAGGTGCATACGAGATGATCGGGTGGCCGCGTGGCAGTAGCCGTCGGAGGAAAGTAATGATGATGCTGACGTTGGCGACACTTCGTCTTCTGAACTGTTCAGACTTCGGAAGGCGTGCTGCCAACTCTGTCAGTTCAATATTTAATGTTTTTGATATTCGATGGACAGCTGAGTGGGCGGATCGGTTGGCGTTCCACTAGGCGTATGGGGACGCATGGGGGCGCATCCCCTGTGATGCGCTTGGTGCTGAGGGGCGCGTCTGTGTGATGCGCTGTCTGGCCGGCGCATCCGCTTCGTGACACGTCTTTAATGGTGCGACTGTTACGTTCTTCGAGTGCTTTAAATAGCCATTTTTGACTTGGCTGAATTCGAAGCGTCAGGTTCATCCATTTAATACAAATTTATTGCACGGGATTCGGAGAGCCATCCACATGGCGCATGGGTTTGATTTGCCCGGCCTATAAATAGTGGCATGGAGAGAGTTTGTTTCTCGTTCTTTCACGTCCTCCCGAAATGAACTTGTTTGCTCTGATGCATTCTGTTGATGAGATGCTCCCGAGGGTGAAGATGCGACGCAATGTCTTCATTGATGCACTTGAAGGTGACTGTTACATCCAAAAATCAGAGTCGAGGGCTTCTGAGGTAGGCAGAAGGTGCATGTTGCATCCAAAGATAGGGATGCACGAGCCTCATCTCCGTCATGTGGGAAGAGCCGTAGATCGGAATTGCGGTGCTGCGGCTTTGGGGGCTCTTTCTTCCTTCAAAATGGGTGTCGTCCATTCTGGTTGTGTTGAAAGCTGCTCCTTTAGCCGCGGTTTCGATTACGGTCTTTCTTCGCCTTTGGAGGCTCTTTCGAAGCCTCCCCTGGCCACAGGTCGGCTTGCGGTGCTCTTCTCTTCCTCGGTTTGGGGAGCTCTTCCTCCAGCTAGAGGGTTGATTGCCACCCTCGTTCTGCTCAATAAATGCTTCATTAGTCGAAGCATTTAGACGGCGGTGAGCCTGGCTGGAAGAGCGGCACATAACTGGGCTGCTGAAAGGATGCACATAACTGTGCTGCCGAAGGGATGCACATAACTGAGGATGCACATAACTGAGCTGCTGAAAGGATGCGCCCTGTCACGCCCCGCTCCCGTAGGAGCGATCGTCCTCGCTAAGGCGTGATGCCGCACGAGCCTAGATTGCGCTCGTGCAAGACGGGTTCCATAACGGCCGATTACAGCGGCTGCGACGGGGTCGTCGCACAGAAGTTCCATGCAGAGACATTGATTTATAGCAGCGGAATTAAAGAAGAACACATGAACACAAGTCATTCACAAGAATCTCTTTTATTGATATTGAATACAAGATTACATCTGTGGGCGCAAGGCCAAATTACAATGTCTCTCGTGCTCACTTTTCTCTCATTTACAAGTCACTCTGCTCTCTCTCATCTCTCGATACAATACTTGAATCCAGCGGAAGCTTCGGAAGGCGATGTCCATACATTATGTCCTGTATAAGTCTTCAGATCACGCGACCGCACGCTTCGACTCGCCAAGGAACTCCGTGCCTCGACGCATCCAAGCGAGCTCCGCGCCACGAGCTTCTACCTGTGCCTGCACATGAAACACTGTGTGGGTGTCAGTACCACTGTACTGGTGGAGTGAGCTTCTCGCCCACCCATACAAAACCAACACGTTCATTTACTTTGTGCAGCTTAAACCCTTTCGATTGTCTTTCTAGTCTTGCCTTAGGATCAGTTTTTAGGACCGGCGCCTTAGCGCAACTTGTGTATCAGAACCATCCCGTGCTTGTAATGTCAACGTTAACTCATACTTTGACTCTAGACCACTCCTCGTGCCAACAATGTTAACCTATCAAGTCGTGTTTGCCTTACGGCCATAATCAGAGACGTAACTACACGAAGGACTCTATTTCCTTGCCTCTAGACCTTTCTCGTGCTTGTATTATCGACGCACTGGCTTATACTTATCTTTTGGGCCAAACTCTGGGACGTAACGACTCGGTCGTGCCATACTCGATTCGTGCTTCAATATTACCGAGGCAGTGCCTCCTCGCTTAGTCTCGCCTACCCTTGTGTTGTGACAACGCGGCCGTGCCTCATATTTCGAGGCCGAGCCCAGTAACTCAGCGTAACTTCACACAACTTGTCCTACGACCCTTTTTGACTTAACTCGCAACAGCTCAAGCCTAACTCATGCAACTCTATGCCATCAACTTAACACTCGACGCCACATCTAGTGCCGAAGCACGCCGCCTTCTCGCTGTAGCCAAATCTTAGGCCCAGACATTGTGTTCACTAACTTCATACACTTTTTTTAACTCAACTCAATCCAAAGGCACGCACGCGGATTGCCGCCCGTGCCGACACATCTATATGAAAGGTCACTGGCATTAACTAGCCATCTTGGACATAGCCTGGCAATACGGGACCCTTGCAACGCAAGTAGCTAGCCCCGATGCAAGTCCCCGTCTTACCGATCGCCTTACCAGCGTTGCCTATTACCCAGCTCGGCTATAACCTGTTTCTTCCTAGGCCGAGTCGGTGCCCATGGACCAGGGCTGCCGCTCGAAGAAACCATCGCCCTTGTCGACAAGTTGTCCATGACCACGCGCCTACGCTAACTTCTAGACTTAACGTAATGCATGGTCTCATTATTATCACAGTTCCTTTGCTTTACTCTTTCCACTTTTCACACTTCATTCGCAGAGCCCAAACCAGGGTTGCCTCGGCGACTGAACCACAGTCCCGACATATTTTCTCTCGGCGACTAACCATCGCTTAGACTAAACATTCTTTGAACTCAGGGAACGGCTACTGCATAGCCTTCCAACTTAACTTGAACATAACATGTTTCCATAAGTACCGACCGACCGTGGCTAACTCTCATACTGAACCAACCGTGGCTCGTGCCTTAAACCGACTCGTGTTCTACGCAACGCTATCGCCCAAGTCATACTTCCTATGACGGGCCTTGGGGTCGTAGGACTATTTATCTTGACAACCGCAGAATGAGCGGGACAGCACGTAGAATAACTTAGGTCGAACGGCATAACTATGCCTAACTCACTCAAGCCTACAACTTAACCCAAGGGACGAGCAAAGGCTATGCCAAGCCTTGCGGGACAGGATCGTGCATGCTTTAGCAAGCATTTGTGCGGGCGACGCCTATGACTTAGGCTAACTCTCAGCTTTTGCACCGAAGACCAACTTTCCTTCTCCCAAGCCACGGGACGAAGGACCGAGTGTCATTTTAAAAGCACGCCGTGCACCAACTCTAAGCCGACCGTGGGACGTTTTCCATGTTCTAACTCATTTCAAACCGTCGGGATTATTCCCTTAGCTATGTGGATGCGTAGCTTTTATTATCAAGCCTAACTTGTGCAAGTTGAAAACACGATTTATTATGTGAAGGCAAAGATGAGGAGAGTTCACCGAAACTACCCCACCTGAACGATGTCTCCGAGCAAGCCGTTGCAAGGCTAAGGCCGAACGCCGTCGGCGTTTCGATTCCTCCGATTGACTTTGCGGGGCGGGGCACTACATCATACACCACTCAGAACAAGTCTCGTCCTCGAGACTTTCCTGAAGGCAAGCCATCCTACCATTTCTATGGCCAAGACTTAATCGTATACATTTCGCCTGCGCGTTCTTTCGATTCCGAGCCACGCTCGCACTATCATCAATCTTTCCTTTAACACGATTTCAAGATCTCGACACTCTCGTTCCCCAAGTCGTACTCGAACTCAACGTATCACTTGGTTGGATCGTGCACGCATTCCAAGCGTCCCCAAAATACATGCATTCAGCCAAGCCGCATGATAGAGAATTTATCATTCTCACTCGAGTCGCATCGTGCACATACCCAAGCATCCCTGAAATATATGCATGTCAGCCGAGTCTCGTGAGCAGGGTTTCCTATATTCGTGATCCATGCCATCTATCCATTCCAATCCTCAAGATCAATCCTTCCGATTGCTAACACTTGAAACAGGGCGTCTCGCCTAACCGCTAGGCCAATCTTTGCGAGGCTAAGTCAATGTCAGGATTGGAATCATAGTTCCCCAACAATAATGCCAACACTGACCCCAATCCTAGGGTCAAACCAAAGTCGATCATACGGGGTTTTCTACCCAAGCTCGCGTCACTCAGATTTCTAAACATCGAGCACGATCACCTAATTCGTATCAATGCGTTCGTTGCGCAAAATTCAAATTCGTTCAATCACCAATTCTAACCAATTCATGTATTCGATCACGAGGTCATCTAGCTCGACAATACGTTGTGCCCCAATCTCACGCGAGTCCGATTATCCACGGTGGTTCATGAATCACCATGCAACGTACCCGCAGAATAATCATTCTCATCGGGGCGTAACTCTTGTTTGAGTTTAGACTAACTCATTTTCGATACGCGGATTGGACCTACTCAATCCTCAAGTTCAATCGACAAGCACACCAATTCAATCTCGAGTCTATCTTCGTGTCAAACCACAAGTCGAAGCACAAATTGTCGCACCGTGCAAGTTCGACCACTCTCGCTGTATGAATCACCATACCAGCGCTAACGCAGAGTGATCGCCCTAATCGGCGTGACGCATGTGCGAGGCTGGAGTAGCACTCGCATAAGACAAGAACATCAACGTTGTGGTTGTCGACGAAGCAAATCCAAACATTCCAGTTTTCATCCAAGCCAAGTTCGATCGTCATTCGTTCAACTTAGGAAATCCTCGAGCCAAGTCTATCCTTTTCTCGACACATTTTAACATCTCGATTATAACATCCATCGAAACAATGACATCTGCACGATCGTCATTTGCCGAGCCAGAGTACCCCCGAGTTATCGCATATCGATCTTTGATACGCCTCAATACCATCGACGACATGCGTAACCTGACGATCTTTCTTCGCAACCAATTTCGAGTCGTACGACTTGATGCTATTGTCCGAACTGGATATACCACCATTCCTCGATATTCAAGATCAAGTTCGATCGCTATTCCTCAAGCTCGTTTCAAAATCGTTATTCAAAACTCAAGTCACATTTCCTTTGCATCAATCCGATATCGCACGCGCGATCCTCTAAGTTTCCTCGATCAAGACCATTCAATTTCATTCATCGTTCCGAAACATTTTCTAACTCGCGTTGCTCGTTCACAAGTTGTCCGAACGAGATGCTCGTGCGGGGCATTCGAAGTCACGACCAACTAAGCGTGACGCGTTCTAAGGCTTTGCGCGATCACATCGCCTCGCCGACATACTCGTAATCCTTAATATTTATTCGAACAATTTCCAAGTCAAACCATACACCACTCGGACTTGAGCCAATCGACTAGTTGTCGACACTCATTCTTATTCTTCTCCGAACCTATCACATACACCACTCGGATTCAAGTCATACGATCTAGCCTACAATCACGTTCGCGTCATGCGCTAAGACATCCTTCAGATTCGTTCGACGAATCACTAGCGTAGTCGCTCGCGTCATATCGACGCACTAAGTCGTTCGCACTATTTTCTCGAAATCCAAATCAATCTTCCGTGTACGCCTAAGCGTTAGTCCGATAGCGTTCCCTATCGATAGACACCCTAAGTATATCTCCATTTCCGACCGGGCAGTACTTGATATCGCTCGCAACTCGTTTGCACCAAGGGTCGAGGTGCGCGACGCGAAACACAACTTAGCCAAAAGGCCGTGTGCATAGCCATCCTGTGCGGACTATATTCCGAGTTTGCACGCTCAATTGCTAGGGTCGACATTGGACTAATTAGGCATGCACGCAACTTTTAAGGTCGACGCAGGACTATTCGGGCACACGTGCAACTTGTTAACTTAGCAGGCGTTTTCTCTATCGAGTCGAGTTTAACATCATTCGGCACAAAGGCCCTATCGACGCATTTGTCAACGGCCTATCGATGCGTTCGAGCGAACGCATGTACGAGCTTTTCGAAAATATTTAAACTTATTGTATGGACATTCCGAGGGACATCTGAGAGAGAGCGCACCAACGATATCAACTTGCGGAAGCAACAGAGTTTTGCTGAAACATCGAAGTTAAAGAATTCAATCGACAGTCCAAGGACGTAAAGCCGTGCTCTGATACCACTATGTCACGCCCCGCTCCCGTAGGAGCGATCGTCCTCGCTAAGGCGTGATGCCGCACGAGCCTAGATTGCGCTCGTGCAAGGCGGGTTCCATAACGGCCGATTACAGCGGCTGCGACGGGGTCATCGCACAGAAGTCCCGTGCAGAGACATTGATTTATAGCAGCAGAATTAAAGAAGAACACATGAACACAAGTCATTCACAAGAATCTCTTTTATTGATATTGAATACAAGATTACATCTGTGGGCGCAAGGCCAAATTACAATGTCTCTCGTGCTCACTTTTCTCTCATTTACAAGTCACTCTGCTCTCTCTCATCTCTCGATACAATACTTGAATCCAGCGGAAGCTTCGGAAGACGATGTCCATACATTATATCCTGTATAAGTGTTCAGATCACGCGACCGCACGCTTCGACTCGCCAAGGAACTCCGTGCCTCGACGCATCCAAGCGAGCTCCGCGCCACGAGCTTCTACCTGTGCCTGCACATGAAACACTGTGTGGGTGTCAGTACCACTGTACTGGTGGAGTGAGCTTCTCGCCCACCCATACAAAACCAACACGTTCATTTACTTTGTGCAGCTTAAACCCTTTCGATTGTCTTTCTAGTCTTGCCTTAGGATCAGTTTTTAGGACCGGCGTCTTAGCGCAACTTGTGTATCAGAACCATCCCGTGCTTGTAATGTCAACGTTAACTCATACTTTGACTCTAGACCACTCCTCGTGCCAACAATGTTAACCTATTAAGTCGTGTTTGCCTTACGGCCATAATCAGAGACGCAACTACACGAAGGACTCCATTTCCTTGCCTCTAGACCTTTCTCGTGCTTGTATTGTCGACGCACTGGCTTATACTTATCTTTTGGGCCAAACTCTGGGGCGTAACGACTCGGTCGTGCCATACTCGATTCGTGCTTCAATATTACCGAGGCAGTGCCTCCTCGCTTAGTCTCGCCTACCCTTGTGTTGTGACAACGCGGCCGTGCCTCATATTTCGAGGCCGAGCCCAGTAACTCAACGTAACTTCACACAACTTGCCCTACGACCCTTTTTGACTTAACTCGCAACAGCTCAAGCCTAACTCATGCAACTCTATGCCATCAACTTAACACTCGACGCCACATCTAGTGCCGAAGCACGCCGCCTTCTCGCTGTAGCCAAATCTTAGGCCCAGACATTGTGTTCACTAACTTCATACACTTTTTTTAACTCAACTCAATCCAAAGGCACGCACGCGGATTGCCGTCCGTGCCGACACATCTATATGAAAGGTTACTGGCATTAACTAGCCATCTTGGACATAGCCTGGCAATACGGGACCCTTGCAACGCAAGTAGCTAGCCCCGATGCAAGTCCCCGTCTTACCGATCGCCTTACCAGCGTTGCCTATTACCCAGCTCGGCTATAACCTGTTTCTTCCTAGGCCGAGTCGGTGCCCATGGCCCAGGGCTGCCGCTCGAAGAAACCATCGCCCTTGTCGACAAGTTGTCCATGACCACGCGCCTACGCTAACTTCTAGACTTAACGTAATGCATGGTCTCATTATTATCACAGTTCCTTTGCTTTACTCTTTCCACTTTTCACACTTCATTCGCAGAGCCCAAACCAGGGTTGCCTCGGCGACTGAACCACAGTCCCGACATATTTTCTCTCGGCGACTAACCATCGCTTAGACTAAACATTCTTTGAACTCAGGGAACGGCTACTGCATAGCCTTCCAACTTAACTTGAACATAACGTGTTTCCATAAGTACCGACCGACCGTGGCTAACTCTCATACTGAACCAACCGTGGCTCGTGCCTTAAACCGACTCGTGTTCTACGCAACGCTATCGCCCAAGTCATACTTCCTATGACGGGCCTTGGGGTAGTGGGACTATTTATCTTGACAACCGCAGAATGAGCGGGACAGCACATAGAATAACTTAGGTCGACCGGCATAACTATGCCTAACTCACTCAAGCCTACAACTTAACCCAAGGGACGAGCAAAGGCTATGCCAAGCCTTGCGGGACAGGATCGTGCATGCTTTAGCAAGCATTTGTGCGGGCGACGCCTATGACTTAGGCTAACTCTCAGCTTTTGCACCGAAGACCAACTTTCCTTCTCCCAAGCCACGGGACGAAGGACCGAGTGTCATTTTAAAAGCACGCCGTGCACCAACTCTAAGCCGACCGTGGGACGTTTTCCATGTTCTAACTCATTTCAAACCGTCGGGATTATTCCCTTAGCTATGTGGATGCGTAGCTTTTATTATCAAGCCTAACTTGTGCAAGTTGAAAACACAATTTATTATGTGAAGGCAAAGATGAGGAGAGTTCACCGAAACAACCCCACCTGAACGATGTCTCCGAGCAAGCCGTTGCAAGGCTAAGGCCGAACGCCGTCGGCATTTCGATTCCTCCGATTGACTTTGCGGGGCGGGGCACTACACGCCCCGCAGAGGTCGTATGGTGGGATGCACCCTGCTGAGGGAGCATGGTGATCGCCGCGCCTGGCTGTAGACTTAGGGTCTTTTTTTCTTTTTGTAGAAGTTCTCCTTTGTACAACCTTTTCTAGACATGTAATAGACTTTTATATGTAATAAAAAAGTCCTCTTTCAATATCTATATTTGTTGTTTTTGTTGTGTGAAGTACTTTGTCCGAGCTCTCTGGCGCATGTAGTATTTGGCGCATAGGATTTCTGGTCCTGAAATTCCATGCTTCTACAGCCCGACGCTCGGCCTCCTGAGTCAGCAGCGCTGCATCTTCCAGAGGCGCGTGAGCCTGCCAGCCCTCTTCAAATTTCTTCAGAGCGCGTTCCAGATTGACAGAAGCTCTGGAAATCCTTTCGGCATCCTGAACAATCAGCTCCTTGTCTGCACGAGAAGCTTCAAGCTCAGACTCCAAGAAGGCCAGCTTCTTCTGAAGCTCGAGAATCTGCTCCCTGGTAGCGATTACCCCCTGGGAGGCGGCCGCCTCCCGAGCCCTGCAAACCTCGCTCCTGTGGCTCAACTGGTCGTACAGGAGAGACAGGTCGCCAAGGTCCTTTGCTATAGCCGTCTTAGATGTATCTCGCGCGAGCCTTTTTTCTCCAGTGCGGTGGTGAGGAATTCCTGCTCCTGATCAATTGCTGCAGACAAATCAGTTGTCGCAGTACTTGAAACTAGGCCACCAGCTGATCAGCCTCCAACAGCTTGGGCTCCAGGAGCGCAGCTATCCCTTCCCCGCCAGGAAGGGTTTTGAGAATATCAATTTGACCTTGCGCGCATTGTCGGGCCAAAACGAAAGGAGTCCCCCGCCCCACAGCAGTGTCTACTTCTCTCTTCAAATGGCGGTGGAAACTATCAACCACATCCTGCGACACCTCATCCAGAACCTCTGTAGAAGACGGTGTCAAAGGAAGTGTGGCCGGTAGGGTCGAAGAAGACGCAACAGAACTTGCCGCCCCTGCCACAAGGGAAATAAATTCTGAGCGAAAGGACGCTTGAACGGCGGCCAATTCCTCCTCCGCGGCCCGAACAATCTGGATACTCGGTAAGGCCGAGAGGTCAACCCCCAAAGTCATACGAGCAGGAGAAGATACAGGGACCATTGCCCCCTGACCGGGCGGTGCCGCCATATGACCTCCCGAACTCGATCCGACGGGAGGCCCCTCAAGACGAGCCGGAAGAGGAGGGGGCACGCTCCCCTCCACCAGATTCCCTCTGGCAGAGCCTACCATAACAATGTACGTCATCGGCACTGAAAGGGCAGGACCTGTATGCCCAGAGCAACCAACAATCAGTCTAACCCGAAGGATGTGATGATAGAGTGAATGGGCCTCCTCATTAGTCAAAATTTGGCTTATCTTACCAAGGGAGGATTGCGGAGGCTGAGGTTCGTCCACAACCACCATAGTCCCCTCACCAGTACCCCCTAAACCGAACTCGGCTGCCACTCCTGTCCCAGCCACCTCGGGGGGAGGTACGGCTCGATCAGCGTCGCCTTGATGAAGTTCAGCGGTTTCGGGGACAGGTTCATCGGAGCCCTCGTCGTCTCGAGTCGCGACCTCAGCAACCTGGGATTCCTTTTCTTCTGACACCTACGAGAGGGAAGGAAAATAATTAGGATCAAAGCTAGAAGAAAGGAAGAACTAAATAGATATGGTAGTGACTCGTTTTACCTCCGAAGCGGGGTCAACTTCCTCGCCTCTCTCCCTTATAGTTAGCTTGCGATGTCTGGTCGCAGCCAATTTTCGGGAGTGAGAAATATCGCCAACAGGAGAGATTTGCCTGCTACGCTTCCGTACAGGACCAGGTGCAACAGGTGGCTGATCCGCCACCACCTCATCTGACAAAACAGGCGGCTGAATCGCCCCAACATCTTCCACTGGGAGGGAAGAGTTATCTTCGTCATGTTCGTCATCCTCATCACCCGCACTGGTGGAGTCCGAATCTGGCATCTCGACTATATTCTTCTTCCTCTTCCTCGTCTTGGCCCCTGGGGCTTCTCGTCCAGGCCAGTACCAACAATAAAACTGGCACCCGGGTTGAAATCGACGGGGAGCTTGTTTGCCATAACATGGTATAGGGCTGCCATATACAGAATCTCTACCGGCGCCTCAATATCAGGAACCGAGAAAGTGGTACGGGTGTGGAACGTATCATAGTAGTGCCAGGCCCTGATACCGTCAAGAAGGCTACCTTCAAAACCCAGACAAGAGCTGGGACTGTCCAGAAAAAGCTGGCTGTGCCCAAACTGTCACGACCCGGTCCCAATTACTTGTGTCGAATCGGATCATGCCCAGCCTGCACCGTTGTTGAGACGGCGGCAGTAAGCTGTATAATCCATATGCAGGTAATCAACAACTCAACCTTATTTGCCACAATTCTTTATTATTCGATAATTAAAACTTGTTCAGTACAAAGTACAATCTTAAAACTACCAACTGAAATAACATTATTTTTAGACAAAAACTGTCAAACTGAAAAAATAGCATCTAAAAAGAAGCAACATTATCATCAAGTATGCCATCCTCAGGAAGCACAGCAGGGTATAGCTCAGGGTCATAGTACCTACTAATCAGTAGCTCTGCATCCTCAATAGGACCTAAAAATATAGTCTCCAGTCAGGAGGGAGCAAAGTACAAATTCATGATATTTTAACAATTGAAATTAATAATGGAATTGTGCACTTTTAAACAATTTGAAGTAAATAATTTTCTAGCAGTTAAAACAGTGTGATATGAATAGGCAATGAATATGACCGGATTGGGTTTGTTACAGTAACATCCTAGTGATATGGTATGGCTTATCCCCGTGTGTATGAGGGGTAAGCTAATACATTCAGTTATACTAATTGGATGTGGTCATATCCACTACACTACTCCCCCAGTCCCCAATAGTTACAGTAGTTACAGTCAATGCTCTCAAAGAGAGTTTCGTGTTGTATCGTGGTTTAAACTTGCATTAAAATAATTATTAACTAATTGTAATCTACCACAAAAATGTACTTGCCTCAAATTGATTGGACTGGACGGGTCGATACGTCGGGATGGAAATCAGGTTCTTCCTTGAAATCCTACATTCGGGAAACTTGTCTCAGAAAACCAAAATCGCCAATGATGCTATACTAGTTGCAATCTCTAGTTGTGTCCTAGTCAATTTTAGTCTTTATTTAGCTAACACAACTAAAACGCGATTATTAGTGCATTGCATATAAGAAGCATCAGTTTATATTTAATTTCAAAAAAATTGTATTTATCGGTTTATTTGGAAAAACTCGATATTTTATAATTATATAAATATAAAACTAATATTTTCTTTTTTAATGAGAAATACATGAATTTTTCATTTAAAAAAAATTATAACTTAACTGCTAAGTGATAAAACATTTATTATTAATTTTTCTCTTTTTAAATAAAATAAATATTTATCATTTATACTACGCTCTCAAGACCAAAAATCATCCAGAAAATAAAAGAAAACAACATACAACCTAAGCTATTACACTTCTCACAGTAGGAAAACAAATGGGCTTATGCCCTTTTACAGATTTTATTACATAAATTTAAATAAGAAGAAGACAATGTTAGTCTCTAAAAATCCTACAATTTAATAAATAAAACTTAATAATAAATTAATGAGTCTCAGATTTTTGGTCCAATCATCATATAGGCTAATGCCTCAACGTCCGGGCGAAATCGGTTTCGTTTGCACTTAGCCAGGGCCCATTGACCAAAACGGTCGTCGCCCAAAATCCAAAATATTAATGTCTTTTCCGAAAACCAATTAAAATCATTTTAAAATATAACTAAATTTTATGGAAAATCCGGCAGCACTTCCTCTATTTTCGGTCAACCCAAAAACTGGGAAATGTTCCAAAATCACACAAATAATATCCCAAACCAGGGAAACCCAATTATTATATAAATTATGTCCACAGAAAATATTTCCGAAATAATTTCGGAAAACCAGAGATGAATCCACCGAATCATAAAGAACCAGAACCAATATTTAGAAAAATCTGAACTAATCGGAATTAATGAAACTCTTCCAAAAGTTATTCGGAAAACACAAAACTAAATGGAAATCCCGAAACTAACTCGAAAAACACACAGCTCATATTAATCCATTAATTCGGAAAAATTCGAGAATCACAGAAAATATTCCGAAGAGTTCTCGGAAAAATCCGAAATGGAATCGGAAAACCCGAAACTAAATCAGAAGCAATAAACCAAAAATCTACAGAAACTTGCCAAAGGCAAAATTCGAAAATTCTGAAGGATCGGAAACCTCACAACCGATTCTCGTTGCGGGATCAGGACCAATATCATCATCGACACAAAACCCAAGGAACAACTACTGAGATTAACAGAGGTTACCCAAAACTTGACGGAATCTGAAGTGTAGCCTCAGACTCGGAACAGCAAGCCAGACACGGACCGGGCGGTCAGATCGGGAACAGAGTGAACGCGAGGGGGCGCTGGGACAGCGGCCGGGTTTCGGCGCACGAGAACCGCCGAGCGGGGCCGCCGGGACAGCAGCGGGGTCGGGTCCGCCGGCAGGAGGTTGGCGCGGAGGGTCGCCGGGTTCAGGCGACCTGGCGGTGACGCCGGGGAGGATCAGTCGACGCTGGACGCGACCGGAGGAGTTCGGCGAGGCCGTCGGAGGCGCGGGATCGACTTGTCGGGTGGTGGAGCTCCGGCTCGAGTTCCAGAAGCTAGGGCACGGGTTTGGGGAAAGAGGAAAAATGGGAGTGGTGGGAGAGTTTGTGAGGATGGAGAGACTTTTATAGAGAGGAGGATGGGAAGTTACCGAAGTTCATCGGCCATGGCCGTTCGGAAGATGAACGGAGGGGTTCTGAGCCGTTCGGAAAAGGAAACGACCAAGAGCCTTGAAGTTCTCTTCGGTTCTCATCAGAACAATGATGAGAAAAAGAGATGGATGATAAAATGGGATTTCTTAAGGGAAAATGGGTTTTCTTAAGGGTTTGGGCCTATTGGGTTTACTAATGGTTTAGAGTAGGAAATGAGTTTATAATGATAAAATTAAAAATGGTCTTAATGGTGATTGGCTTTAAAAAATAATAGCTAAATGAGGATCAATGAATTAAAGATATCATTTCTTTAGGAAGAATTTGCAACTAATAATTTAGAATTATAAAAAAATATATTTAGATTAAAAATTGAGTTCGGGTCTGGGCCAGGAAATTAAAACCCAAATTATTTAACTTTGAAAAAAAAATTTAACTAATAATAATAAACTAAAAATTACTTAATAACAAACACGCATTATAAAAACATAATTGGAATTTGCGGGTTTCACAACCTTTCCTCCTTAGAAAATTTCATCCTCGAAATTTAAAGGATAAGGTTAGGAATTACCTCAGGTCTCAAACAAGTACGGATACTGCTCCCGCATCTCATCTTCTTGCTCCCAGGTAGACTCGCCTGGGGAATCGTGCCTCCACATGACTCTGACTATGGGAGTCACCGAAGTCCTGGTCCTCTTCTCGCCTCTGTCCAAAATCGCCACTGGCTTCTCTGGTACTGTAAGGCTGGGTCCAATCTCCAGCTCTGAATGATCCAAGATGTGACTCGGATCCGGAATGTAGCGTCTGAGCTGCGAAACGTGGAAGACGTTATGCACGCCCTCAAGATTAGCTGGTAGAGCTAACCGATACGCTACTTCGCCAATTCGGCTCAAAACTTCAAATGGTCCGATATATCTGGGACTCAGCTTCCCAGCTTTGCCAAATCGGATAGTTCCTCTGGTAGAAGAAATCTTCACAAAGACACTATCTCTTTCTTCAAATTCCAATGGTCGACGACTGCTATCTGCCCAATGCTTCTGCCTGTCTTGAGCAATCCTGAGTTTGTCTCTAATCACCTTCACCTTCTCTGCTACATCAGTCACCATCTCTGGCTCCAGTAGTACTCTTTCTCCTACGTCGTCCCATGCAAGTGGAGTGCGGCAACGACGTCCATAAAGAGCTTCAAATGGGGTCATACCAATGCTAGCTTGGTAACTGTTGTTGTAAGAGAATTCCACCAAATGCAAGTGGTCTTCCCAAGACCCTCCAAATTCCAAGACGCAAGATCTCAGCATGTCCTCTAGCGTCTGGATGGTCCTCTCAGATTGACCATCAGTTTGGGGATGATAAGCTGTGCTAAACTTCAGTTTTGTTCCCAAGCTGTCATGCAAACTCTTCCAAAAGTGAGAGGTTAATCTAGTATCTCGGTCAGATACAATACTTACCGGTACTCCATGAATCCGGTAGATATGCAGCATGTACAGTGCCGCCAACTTCTCGGTGGATAAACCAACCTTGAAGGGAATAAAGTGACCCGACTTAGTCAGTCGATCCACAATAACCCAAATAGCGTCCTTTCCTCCTTGGGATTGAGGCAATCCTGACACAAAATCCATTGTTATATGCTCCCACTTCCACTCCGGAATGTCCAGCGGCTGTAGAAGTCCTGCGGGTCTCTGTTTGCTAGCCTTCACTTGTTGGCAAATCAAGCATCTAGCCACAAATCTGGATACATCCTTCTTCATTCCATACCACCAAACGATGGTACGCATATCCCGATACTTCTTATTAGCTCCAGGATGTATGGAATACTGCGACTGGTGCGCTTCTTACATCAGCTCATTCCTCAGTTCGCCAGATGGTACACACAGCCTCGTACTATTCTTCAATGCTCCGTCACTGGCGATAGAGAAACCTTCAAGTGTTCCTGCCAGCACTTCATCTCTGAGTTTGCAAAGCGTCTCGTCTTGGAATTGTGTCTCCTTGACTTTGTCCATCAGACTTGAACGCAATTGCAACTGCATCATGGTTGAGTCAGCTCCAGGTACATCAGCTTCTCGTCCCAGTTCTTTCATCTTCTCCTCAGGCAGTACAATCTCCAGACCAAGCTTCTCTATGTCCTCCAACAAGTGTCGCTCCTTGGTCAAGAACATCGCCACTGGGTATCGACTAAGTGCATCTGCAACCACATTAGCCTTACCCGGATGGTACTGCAGGTCAATGTCAAAATCTTTCATCAGTTCCAGCCACCTTCTTTGTCTCATGTTCAACTCTTTCTGAGTGAAAACATATTTCAGACTTTTGTGGTCTGTATATATTTCTACTCTCTCTCCATATAGATAATGCTTCCATAGCTTCAATGCAAAGATGACTGCAGCAAGCTCCAGGTCATGTGTGGGATAATTCTTCTCATGAGTCCGTAACTGCCTAGATGCGTAAGCAATCACTTTCTCATGTTGTTGAAGAACGCAACCCAGTCCTTTTCCAGAGGCATCGTTGTAGATTGAGAAACCGCCGGTACCTGCGGGTAGCGCAAGTATCGGTGCTGTTGTAAGCCTCTTCTTCAGTTCCTCAAACGATGCCTGGCAAGCTTTCGTCCAAATGAACTCTTCATTCTTCCGAGTGAGCTTCGTCATCGGTTCAGCAATTCTGGCAAAATCCTTCACAAACTTCCGGTAGTAGCCAGCCAAGCCCAAGAAACTTCTGATTTCAGCAACTGAGCTTGGGGTAGATCACTTCTCAACAGCAGCTATCTTCTTAGGGTCCACCGAAATTCTTTCTCCTGTGACAACATGGCCAAGAAAATCCACCTTGTCTAGAAAGAATTCACATTTGGATAGCTTACCATATAACTTCTCTTTCCTCAAAGTTCCCAGAACTTTCATGCTCCTCTTCAGTCTTCGAATAGATCAGGATGTCATCGATGAAGACAACGACAAACTGATCTAGGTATTCATGGAAAACCTTATTCATAAGGTTCATGAATACAGCAGAAGCATTCGTCAGTCCAAACGGCATGACCAAGAATTCAAACTGCCCATACTTGGTGTTGAACGCCGTCTTGGGAATGTCCTCCTTCCTGACCTTGATCTGATGATAGCCGGATCTCAGTTCAATCTTCGAGAACACCTTGGCTCCACTGAGTTGGTCAAACAGGTCATCGATCCGGGGTAGAGGGTACTTGTTCTTGATGGTGATATTGTTCAGCGCCCGGTAGTCGATGCACATCCTCACAGTTCCGTCCTTCTTGGGTACAAACAAGACAGGTGCTCCCCAGGGTGAAGCTCCGTCTCGGATAAATCCCAAAGCCTTCAGTTTATTGATCTGTTCCTTCATCTCCTTGGCCTCCTTTGGATTGACTCTGTAGCATCCCTTAGAAATAGGGGAAGAGCCGGGGACTAGGTCAATGGTGAACTCTATGTCTCGGTCTGGGGGTAACCCGGGAAGACTATCAGGAAAGACGTCCATAAATTCTGTTATGATAGGATGGGGAGGTCCGGGTTCTTCTCTGATAGAGGTGTAGGTAACACACTCCATATCCTCTGGAGTTCGAGAGATTTCAAACTCCGGCTCTCCAGGTGGGCTGAAGACTACACATCCTCTGTGATAGTCTATCAGCGCATGCTGCTTACTCAACCAGTCCATCCCTAGGACTATATCATAATTGGGTAAGGGCATCACAAGCAAAGGTGCTATGAATTGGTGGCCTGATATGGTGATAGGGCAATTACAGGTCTCTGTAATAGGTAAGGGTCCTCCACCGGTCATGACTCTACAAATCTTCTTGCTAAAGCCCGTATCTATGTGGTGTGCAGAGATGAATTTTGTGGATATGAAACTATGTGATGCTCCTGAATCAAATAAAGCTAAGGCAGGATAGGAATGCACATAAATGAAACCTGCGATGACATCAGTTGTAGATTCCTGTTCTGGCTCTTGTTCCTCTGCTGCTAGGGCAAAAGCTCGCCCAGTCTTCTGTTGATGCTGCCCAAATTGTTGTTGCTGAGTGGGCAGAGGACCTTTCTGCTGAGTAGCTCCAGTCCGGTGGGCCGCCGAGGGGCAGTCCTTCACTTGGTGGGTGGAAGACCCACAGACTAGGCAATGTCCTAGTCTCTTTCTGCAGATATTTGCTTGATGCCCCGGCCTTTTGCAATAGTCGCAGACAGGGATCTGCCTCTGAGGGGCTTTATCATTGTTCCTCTCCTGCTGCTGCTGGTGGTAAGAAGGCCGATTGTTGTTGTTGTTGTTGTTGGGCCTCTTCTGATTACCCTGGAAGTTGTTAGTTCCAGGATAATCCCTCTTTGAGCGAGCGGATTGGCTCTTCTCTATATCTTGAGCTCGCTCCAGTATCCTTTCATAGGTCTTAGCACCGCCTGAGATCACATGGGTGCGGATCTCCTCTCTCAGCCTATGTCTAAATCTTTCAGCACGATCATCTGGGTCAGCCACCAGGTTCTTGGCAAAATGGCTGAGTTGGCCAAATTCTGCTGCATATTCTCCAACAGTCATATTTTCTTACTTCAGGTTCTGAAATTGCCTCTCCATCTCCTGCAACTCTGATGTTGGGAAGAACTTCCTCTTGAATAACCTCTTGAAGGTGTCCCAGTCAAGCTGCCTATCCTGGAGTCGGGGTTCATTCCGATACCAGGTGCTTGCTACACTTTGCAGTTGGAGTCCCACTGCTTCAGCCTTGAGGTCTTCTGGAAGTCGAGCGACGCTTAGGAGACGCTCCATACTATCGAGCCATTCATCAGCATAGACGATTCCCTCGGTTCCCTTGAAGGGTCGAGGGTTCTGCTTCTTGAAACTCTCAATATCACCCACCTTGGCAATATGATTCCCATTAATTTAAATGGCCTTAATATTACATAAATTAATCCTTAGATTTATGTTTACCTTGGCAGGCCTTGGTTCATGTTGAGCTGCTTCTCCTCTCTCCAGTGCAGCCATGGCCACACTATGGGCATTCTCCATGCCTTCTCTCATAATCGTCGTCTGCTCGCAATGAGCTTCAGCTTGAGTTCTCTGGGCTTCTAGCACTCCTCTTAGCAGACCTATGAGGTCGGTAGGGTCCACAGGCACCGGTGGGGCAGCTGGAGTGGGCAAAACCACAGGGGGCTGCATCTCCGTCTGGGAAGATGATGGATCCATCGTTGTATTATGGGGACGGTCGGCCAGCTGCCGAGGTGTAGGCTCCGGACTTGATTGGGGAGATGGGATATGATAGGGTGAAGATACCCCATCGCCAGCAGGATTGGTCTTGTCAGTGGCCATTCTCTGGAAGGTTTAGGATATAAACATAAGCAAGGTAGCCTACCCGTCTATAACAAACAAAAATATTTATATATATAATTCGGACCTATTATTGTGACAAATCAATGTTCTAGTGTTCTAATTGTCTCTAGATAGGTTTTCCTAAGTTGTTGATAAGACCTGCATGGGCCACCACTAAAAACATGTCACGACCCGGTCCCAATTACTTGGGTCGAATCGGATCATGCCCAGCCTGCACCATTGTTGAGACGGCGGCAGTAAGCTGTATAATCCATATGCAGGTAATCAACAACTCAATCTCATTTGCCACAATTCTTTATTATTCGATAATTAAAACTTGTTCAGTACAAAGTATAATCTTAAAACCACCAACTGAAATAACATTGTTTTTAGACAAAAACTGTCAAACTAAAAAAATAGCATCTAAAAAGAAGCAACATTATCATCAAGTATGCCATCCTCAGGAAGCACAGCAGGGTATAGCTCAGGGTCATAGTACCTACTAATCAGTAGCTCTGCATCCTCAATAGGACCTAAAAATATAGTCTCCAGTCAGGAGGAAGCAAAGTACAAATTCATGATATTTTAACAATTGAAATTAATAATGGAATTGTGCACTTTTAAACAATTTGAAGTAAATAATTTTCTAGCAGTTAAAACAGTGTGATATGAATAGGCAATGAATATGACCGGATTGGGTTTGTTACAGTAATATCCTAGTGATATGGTATGGCTTATCCCCGTGTGTATGAGGGGTAAGCTAATATATTCAGTTATACTAATTGGATGTGGTCATATCCACTACACTACTCCCCCAGTCCCCAATAGTTACAGTAGTTACAGTCAATGCTCTCAAAGAGAGTTTCGTGTTGTATCGTGGTTTAAACTTGCATTAAAACAATTATTAACTAATTGTAATCTACCACAAAAATGTACTTGCCTCAAATTGATTGGACTGGACGGGTCGATACGTCGGAATGGGAATCAGGTTCTTCCTTGAAATCCTACATTCAGGAAACTTGTCTCAAAAAACCAAAATCGCCAATGATGCTATACTAGTTGCAATCTCTAGTTTTGTCCTAGTCAATTTTAGTCTTTATTTAGCTAACACAACTAAAACGCGATTATTAGTGCATTGCATATAAGAAGCATCAGTTTATATTTAATTTCGAGAAAATTGTATTTATCGGTTTATTTGGAAAAACTCGATATTTTATAATTATATAAATATAAAACTAATATTTTTCTTTTTAACGAGAAATACATGAATTTCTTATTTTAAAAAAATTATAACTTAACTGCTAAGTGATAAAACATTTATTATTAATTTTTCTCTTTTTAAATAAAATAAATATTTATCATTTATACTACGCTCTCAAGACCAAAAATTATCCAGAAAATAAAAGAAAACAATATACAACCTAAGCTATTACACTTCTCACAGTAGGAAAACAAATGGGCTTATGCCCTTTTACAGATTTTATTACATAAATTTAAATAAGAAGAAGAAAATGTTAGTCTCTAAAAATCCTACAATTTAATAAATAAAACTTAATAATAAATTAATCAGTCTCAGATTTTTGGTCCAATCATCATATAGGCTAATGTCTCAACGTCCGGGCGAAACCGGTTTCGTTTGCACTTAGCCAGGGCCCATTGACCAAAACGGTCGTCGCCCAAAATCCAAAATATTAATATCTTTTCCGAAAACCAATTAAAATCATTTTAAAATATAACTAAATTTTATGGAAAATCCGGCAGCACTTCCTCTATTTTAGGTCAACCCAAAAACTGGAAAATGTTCCAAAATCACACAAATAATATCCCAAACCAGGGAAACCCAATTATTATATAAATTATGTCCACAGAAAATATTTCCGAAATAATTTCGGAAAACCAGAGATGAATCCACCGAATCATAAAGAACCAGAACCAATATTTAGAAAAATTCGAACTAACCGGAATTAATGAAACTCTTCCAAAAGTTATTCGAAAAACCCGAAACTAAATGGAAATCCCGAAACTAACTCGGAAAACACACAGCTCATATTAATCCATTAATTCGGAAAAATTCGAGAATCACAGAAAATATTCCGAAGAGTTCTCGGAAAAATCCGAAATGGAATCGGAAAACCCGAAACTAAATCAGAAGCAATAAACCGAAAATCTACAGAAACTTGCCAAAGGCAAAATTCGAAAATTCCGAAGGATCGAAAACCTCACAACCGATTCTCGTTGCGGGATCAGGACCAATATCATCATCGACAAAAAACCCAAGGAACAACTACTGAGATTAACAGAGGTTACCCAAAACTTGACGGAATCTGAAGTGTAGCCTCAGACTCGGAACAGCAAGCCAGACACGGACCGGGCGGTCAGATCGGGAACAGAGTGAACGCGAGGGGGCGCTGGGACAGCGGCCGGGTTTCGGCGCACGAGAACCGCCGAGCGGGGCCGCCGGGACAGCAGCGGGGTCGGGTCCGCCGGCAGGAGGTTGGCGCAGAGGGTCGCCGGGTTCAGGCGACCTGGCGGTGACGCCGGGGAGGATCAGTCGACACTGGACGCGACCGGGGAAGGTCGGCGAGGCCGCCGGAGGCGCGGGATCGACTCGTCGGGTGGTGGAGCTCCGGCTCGAGTTCCAGAAGCTAGGGCACGGGTTTGGGGAAAGAGGAAAAATGGGAATGGTGGGAGAGTTTGTGAGGATGGAAAGACTTTTATAGAGAGGAGGATGGGAAGTTACCGAAGTTCATCGGCCATGGCCGTTCGGAAGATGAACGGAGGGGTTCTGAGCCGTTCGGAAAAGGAAACGACCAAGAGCCTTGAAGTTCTCTTCGGTTCTCATCAGAACAATGATGAGAAAAAGAGATGGATGATAAAATGGGGTTTCTTAAGGGAAAATGGGTTTTCTTAAGGGTTTGGGCCTATTGGGTTTACTAATGGTTTAGAGTAGGAAATGAGTTTATAATGATAAAATTAAAAATGGTCTTAATGGTGATTGGCTTTAAAAAATAATAGCTAAATGAGGATCAATGAATTAAAGATATCATTTCTCTAGGAAGAATTTGTAACTAATAATTTAGAATTATAAAAAAATGTATTTAGATTAAAAATTGAGTTTGGGTCTGGGCCAGGAAATTAAAATCCAAATTATTTAACTTTGAAAAAAAAATTAACTAATAATAATAAACTGAAAATTACTTAATAACAAACACGCATTATAAAAACATAATTGGAATTTGCGGGTTTCACACAAACTGTCGGGCAAACCTGCTGGGCAGGTAAGGCTCCAGGAAAACAGCATTGCGGTTACGGTATACCAAGTGGGCGGGGCGGAGGTTACGCAACCACAGAAGCATCTGGCCGTCTAGAAGCTGAGGAGGCCCAATACCGTCAAGATGTACGTCCGCTATTTCCTCAGCAGTGAAACGAGGGACGGATACGAAAAAGTCGTACCTATCTGCTCTTGCCAGCACCATCCGGCAGGCGCACATGGTCTCGTACTCCCAAGACTCGTTGCGATAACGGAAGATAAAAGCGTCATCAGCAATCACGCCATCTTCGGAACCCGGTCTCATCAAAGACGGACAGTGCATCAGCAGCCATCCCATCAGATAATGATAGGGCAGCTCAGTCCGTTCAAAGTCTTTTGTCACATCACGGGCAACGATCTTGGACGTGAAAGTACGGAGGCCACGGTGTAGGCTGCACACCATGGCCGGGAGAAGAGCTAGTTTGACTCCAAAAACTAGCTTCACAGCCGGGAGGATAAAATTACGACTGATCCTATCAATAGAACCAGCTCCTCCCGAGACTACGCAATTCTGCAGCCATACCATCAAGAATCCTGCCAGGAGCGTCTTCTCCGACAGCTCTTGGGTATCCTAATAAAAATAACCAAGAGAGTCGGTTTGACTCCCAAACCTGTCATTGGTGGTGGCCACCCTCTTGACCGACGACATCAAGGCTTGAACCGCCTCCCGGGATTGAGGACTTCGGGAAGTAACCCGGCCTGAGGCACTCGTCGAGAAGAGATAGCTTACCCAGGCCTTAGTGTGGGGAGCATTCCCTTTCGAGCTGCTATCCTTCTTGGCTACCTGTTGTCATGCACTATGGTGGCACAATATCTCCTGATAAATAGCCACGAAGCCCGGATACCGTTCCTCCAGCTCCTCAAACTCCTCATTCGTAGGAGTGTACACCTCAAAAGCTTCATCCCCCCAAGGAAGCTTGGAGACCACGTACATCTCATGGAGTGCAAGCCCTATTTCCCCTACAGGTGTATAGAAGGTTCCTGTACGGCAGTTATACATCTCCAGCAAAGCCATGAATAATTTCTTGTTTATGGGCAAGCCGTGGCTGGTGCCCCGAATAGCGTGATAAAGACCAAGCTCACGCAGAAGAGTCTCGTACTTTTGCGAGATCCACATAGACAAATTGATCCATGGGGGAATGTGGTGTATCCAACTCGGGAGCGCCAACCGACCGATTGGATAGGAACCTTTCCGAGCAAGCTGGTTCAGGAAAGTGTCGGCTGCAGAGAACGTAAAATTGGGACCCGACACATTCAAGAAAGTGCCCGGAGCCAATCCCATTACATAGCGGCTGGCGTGCACCTTGCCCGCACACACTGACTTCATGCTGTTGTTATAATAGATGTCGCCCACAAACATCCTATTCCGGGTCGGGGTCAAAGACTCTTCCATCTTCCTGTCCAGCGGGAGCATATTAAACCAAGATAGTGGAAAGTGACGCTCCATTTGAGGGATACGGATCGCCATCCCGTTAGAGATAAAGCTCCAATTCTCTGACACATCCAGAACTTGACTGTTCTTCACAATCAAGGCGTCTCCGAAGAAGAACGCAGGCTTCAGGTATTTCCCTTCCAATTTTCCCGAGTTCATCATAGCACAGAGGAAGTAGAAGGGCTGGTTCTTGAGAGCATTCAACCGCGCCAGAGGCTCGTCACTAGGCAACTGGTCCGCCACATATCGAACTATCTGGTCGTACCTATAGCCCATAGCGGCTTGGGCACGACCCACCAGAGGTTCCCCCGCAGCATTAACTTGAAAATTTACTGAAAAAAACACAAAAGAAACAAAGTCAGGAGACAGCCAGAAAATATTTAGAGTTCATGCGGCTCTGATTAAACGAGTCCTTATACGGCTCGCTTTTTCACAGAGTACATGCGGCTCTGTTTAAAAGAGTTCTTATGCGGCTCGCTTTTTTACAGAGTACATGCGGCTCTGATTAAACGAGTCCTTATGTGGCCGGGCTCTTTCAAAGTACGTACGGCTCGGGTCAGACGAGTCCTCATGTGACTCTGTTTAGATGGGTTTGTATGCGGTTCTGATTTGTGAAACGCTATGCGGCTCAGTCCATTAGGAACTCATGTGATTCTGTTCAGAGGGACTCCATGCGGTTCAACTCTAAAGGTACCTATGTGGCCACAGTAACAATTCTCATACGGTTCAAACATAGGGCATACCCCATGCGGCTCGGACATGGAGCATACCCCATGCGGCTCGAATATGGAGCATACCCCATACGGCTCGGACATGAGACGTACATGCGGCACATATGAAGATGAAGGCTCGCGCATAGAGCATGCGACGTAGCCACAACAGTTAGGGTGTCAAGCTCATGCAACATCCTTACCAGCAATGGTGGGGTGGACGTATCACGACCCGCACCCGGATATACGGGTACGAATACGTAGATGACGCCCAGCCTACGCCGCAGTATCGGCGGTAGAACGCTGTCTAGTACCCAATAAATATACACTACATCTAGAAGGCCTATAACTATAAATATACTCTAGTCACATCACAACAGCTAGGGATGATAAGACAAGAAAGATAACTAAAGCACAAGAACAACTAGAAACTACTAGAAGAAATCATAAGACAGGAAATAAAGAAGGAAAACAAGACAAACTAAGGATAACTACCAGGCAACTCACATAGAAGAATAGTGAGATCCACCTCAGCTAGCAACATCATGAAGTCCACTAATGGTATAACAACTCCTAAAATATTATCAACGGTATCCTGTCAGGAAAATGAGCAAGTACAAACACTAACAGCAGTTCCATGTGAATTGACAAATTCTATAAGAGACAGTGTAATGAACTACAAGATAAAGATATATGAAGACTTGGGAACCGTTCGGAAGTTGAGTTACAACCCTTAAACCAAACAAGGACCGGGGTTGTAACCCTTCTCCCGAGCAGAACTTAGTCTCCAATCAAGGTATAACATAAAGGCATGTAGAACATGTGAGTAACTGAATATCATAGCATGGTGAGAAAGTACTGAATGTAGAACAGAGCAGGATATATGATAAGATAAAGTAATATAAAATGTGCCTTGAATTATTAGAGCGATATGTGACCGGCTTGGGATAAGTGACAGGACAGGCTATCCACTTGGCCCGGCAATCCGCGGTGACCTCAACGGAAAGTCATGCCGGCCAACCTGGATAACGAGCACAAGGCAAGAGGATCTCGCTACACCCTTCGTGAGGGAAGAGTGGCGCGAGCACATAAATAGTGACAGGGTGGCTCTGATCACATAACCCCTAATAATTCCCCATCCCCGAGTAGTATAATGGACCTGGACATGACACGTCATGACACGGGATTTTCTAAGAGGATAGCTACTCCCTCTCAGGAATCGGTGTCTATACAAGTACATGGAACAAGGCAGGAAATGTACATATATACCAAGAAAATCTAGGAACAACATCTCATGTCATGATCCAACATATACTAGTCCGTGAACTATCGTGACTGGGAATCAAGTAAGACACTACGACTGAATCGGATATAGCAGATATCAAGACAATGAAAACTATCAGTGAATGTACTCGCCTGCGGTCCTGAGCTGTCAATGGGGTCGATGCTCAGAGTGATGCCACAGACCTAAAGATAAGATATATATAAACTAATTAGGGTTCAACAGTGTTAGGCTTGATTCTATAGTATAAGCTACGCAATCTAGGTCAGACTCAGTCAACTAAGTCAAACTAGGTCACACTGAGTCACACTAGGTCAAACTAGGTCACAGAAAGTCAAACCAAGTCAAACTAGGTTAATGTTGACTAACAGTTGACTTTTGGTCAACTGGTCAACTCTGGTCAAGTTCTAGACATTTCTAGGCCAAGTGTTGACTGATAGTTGACTTTTGGTCAAAGCAGTCAAACTTGGTCAACCGAGGTCAAAACTAGCCTAAGCATACTATTCCTAAACATTATCAACCAAGATACCATATATCTTGATCAAACAGGGTCAACACATTCAGTTTCAGTGATTGTGAAATCACCGGAATCGATGTAACTCAAAATACCACAAAAGGAGAAGGATTATAATAATAGGGTAAAAACCTACAGATGTTGTCGGATGATGAAACTAAAATCACCAACGTGTCCAGAATGGTCAAATCAGCTAGGATAGCCTGTCCAAAAGTTCAATTTGGACACAGGGGCAAAACGGTAATTTCGGGCCAAAATGATGTCCGCCGTTGGACACACTTTGCACCGAAAAATGTGCCAAAATAAAAGTGCACAAAACCTAATAAATTATATGTCCACGAATCCAGAATGACGATACGAACCCAACGGTATATCCAGAATTGGATTCCGTTGACCCGATCTCAAATTGGTCCGTTGACCAGGACATTGGAAACCGATTTGCACGGAAAAGCGTGTCGGAGCTAATGTCCTCAAAACTCAGCAAATTATATGTCAACGAGTCCAGAATGACGATACGAACTCAACGGTATATCCGGAATTGGATTCCGATGAGCCGAACTCAAAATGACACGTTGACCCGGATATTGGTACCCGACTTGCACCGAAATGCGTGCCAGGGCCCACGTTCTCTAAATCAAGCAAACTTTATATGAAAACATGCCAGAACGACGCCACGAGTCTACTGGTGGTGTCAGAAATTGAATCCGGAGTCCCGGGTTCAAAAATGGAATTTTACAAGTGCAACACTAAGAATTCGAACGGCCAACTTTGGCGTCGAATTCGACCGACCTAACAAGCTCAAACTAAAATGAAATCTAAAGGGGGCAGGAAGTGGGTTATACCAACTATGCACCGGAACTGACGGCAAAACGGAGCTGCGACGACGAAGATACGAACCCGCGAAGTTGGCGTCGCAAAACTGTCCAAAAATAGTACAAATTAAAACGTCAACTTGGTGGCCGGTTTTGATGTATCAAACGACAAAATTAACAGTTCAAACTTGACAGAGGTGAAGAGGGATATACCGAGATTGAGACGGAGCAAGGAGTTCGCCGATCCAACGGTCGGATCTTCCGAAAAACACGCACGAACTTGCTGCGACGGAGCGCACTTTCTGAGTTCCGTTCGCGCGCGCGTCGACGGGATTCAGTGCAAAACGCACGAATCGTCTATTGTACACGTCGAGGAAGATGGCAGGGGTCATGGGGGAGTCGCCTAGGGGTGCGTCGGAGTGGGGTGGCAGTCCACGCGGCGCCACGGCGGCGCACGGCGGCGCGCGATGGCCGGTGCGCACGCGCACGGCTGCCGGTGCGCGCTGCTGTAGCGCGCGCTGCTGTAGCAGTGCTCGCTGCTGCTGCTGGCCAGGGCGGCGGCAGCACAGCGGCGAGCCAGACGGGGCGTGGCGGTGGCACACCGACGGCGGCGGTGGAAGTGGTGTGCGGTTTGATGAGGGTGGTGATGACAATGGTGATGGTAATGGGAGATGATGATGATGATGATGATGGTAATGGTGATGGCTGTGATGAAGATGATAGTGAGTAGGAGGAGGAGAAGGAGGAGAGGGTGGCTGTGCGGTGGTGGTCGGCCATGGGTGGAGTAGGGGTCGGCTATGGAGAGATAAGGGAGAGGAAGAAAAATGTGTGTGTATGTGTATATGTGTTATAATAATGAGAGGGGGAGAGTGAGAATGAGAGAGAAATTAGAGAGAGAGAGAAAGGGGGTGTCGGCACACATGGGGGGTGTGTGTTCCTGATGGGAGAGGAGAGTGATGTGAGGATAGAGTTTAAATGAAGAGAGAGAGAGAGAGAGAGAGAGAGATAGAGAGAGATTATATATATAATATATATGTATGTATATATATTATATAAAGAGATATTAAGAAGATATTAGAGAGAGAATAAGAGAGAGGGGGTGTGTATGTCGGCTGATGGGAGAGGAGAGAAAGTGAGTTGTGTGTAGGTGTTATTAGAAGGAGAGAGAAAAGAGAGTATTATACATATACATATATGTATATATATATATACACAAATGAGAGAATTAGATATTTATTCATAAAGAGAGATATTTAGAGTAGAGGAAAAATAGAAAAATATCAGTGGGGTGTATGGACAGTCATGACAGGGCCCACACTAAACTGGGTTGGGCATTGGGCCAAGTTTGGACAAAGTCGAAGCCAAGGATTTAATTAATTTATAAATTAAACCAATTAATTCATGGATGAATTGGGGGCACAAGAGAGATCAATTTGATAGCGCGCAAGTGGCACGTGCATAGTAGGCTCAAAACAGACCAGGGCCATATATTGGGTCGACTGGATTGGACCGATGTCGGGCCCGGAAATTAAGTTGGAAATTAAATCACGAATTACGGCAGACGATAAATTGATCTAAATTGACCCGAAGTTGCGCGAATCAAATGGAGCACAAGGGAACAAGTTCGAGTGGGACACGAAATATCACTGTGAAGATAATCTCGTCTACTACAAACTCCAAGAAGGAAGTTTCCTGAGACTGGCATCCCTGATGCTCTAGAAATCCAAGTCACGGTAAAGAGCATTAAATCAAAATTAATCAAATCGAAATTAATTATATAGAAATGAATTATTGAAAATAATTCATTAGAAAATTCGAAAAATAATTCGGGAAATTCAGGGGCTTACATCCTACCCACCTTATAGAAATTTTGTCCTCGAAATTAAGGTTGTAGTAGGGGTAAAACAAGATAGAAAGTTTTTAGGCAAAAACTTAGGCACGATCATAGAATGACAAGTTTGCACGATTAAGATAATCAATTTACAATTATTCAGGCACGATGAAAAATTTCCGCACGATAGAATCAAAATAGGAACAGAATCATATAGGCACGATTATAGATAAGTTAAGTCATTGGAACACGATTCAGAAATGACTTAGGAGAACGAAAGTTATAGATGAAGTCCACGTACGAGGTGACGTGTAGCACTCGGGTTAACGGATAATCAGCCTGAAAGTCACACAGGCTTGATCAAGATGAGAGATAATCATGACCAAAACAAGACTTGGCATGATTGAGCTGGAGTTTCAGACACAACAAAATCGAAGTCAAGGTCTTATAGACCTGATCAAGATTGAAGAGTATGATTAATAAAATCATGGAATACGCTCCAAGTTCGAGCATGAATAAAATTAGAAATAGTCTAAGATCACTTGGCACGATAGAGGTATGACAACAAAATCAAAACTTGAGCTTCATCCGGTTACAATCAACAAAATATTGATAATAGGATTTCAGCTTACTGAAATTTGATTTAGGATTTGAGATAGGCATAATTAAGCACAGGGAAATTTCAGATACAATCAGAAAATCAAATCAAGGTCGAAAAGAGTATAGGCACGAGTGTTTCAAAATCCAAACATGCTCAAAATCGGAAGTCAATGCACGAAGGTTAATAGCATTGAAATCCAACCACGATAAAGAAATTTGTCTCAACATGATCTAAGTTGATCAACTTCCGAGTAATTCAGAATTTGGGCAAGATGGAGAATAAGTTCAACGAAGGTTGGGCACGAACATCCAGGGATGAAAATCCAAGTCACAAGGGAATTGAAGTCATCTAGAGTCTAGTCAGCAACCAAGACTCTTTGGCACGATAAACAAGACGACCAAAATTGATTGGTCATGGACAGAAGGGAATCAAAATCTTAATAGTATCAAAATTTAAGAAACAATTGAGATATAAACATTTCGAAATTTTCAGAGTTTCCAAGTGTAGATGATAGATGTAGATATGAGATATGTGATTGGTGTAATCAAGACATAGCTAAACTAGTCAAAGGAATGATGGCAAGATGAGGAAATCATCATATGATGAGAAAAGAAATGAATGATAAACAAGAAATAATGGTAGGGATTATCTTGCACAATTGGTAAAAGAAGTGAATCAACTTAAGATATGACCTGATAACCATACACATCTATCCAAAATCATGTTGCCAGAATTTACGCCACGTCAGTAAACATAGCTGCAATAAACGATAGAGTCCATAACTAAGGTATACACCCTATAATTATGTCATCTAGATTCCTTACCGCGCCAACCGGTATGGCTGCAAGAGAATCTAAATGCCATAACTAGGATAGTATATCCAAAATCAGGCTCCATGTCCCTGTCAGGCTAGCTAATATGACTGCGACAAATTCCAAACTCCATAAATAAGGTAGACATTTTTTCGTTCCCATCGTCCTCATCAAATATGTTTATCAAAATATCTTAACTCAATCCAGAGAAACCTATCTTCAACAAAATCAAAATCAAAGTCAACAACGAACATCAAGATTCAAAATTCAATAACGAATCAAGGATAAGTAGATGGAAACTAACGGAAACAGATCCCGAGGTAGAGTTTAGAAGAAAATTCTTCAGGAGATGTCCAAAGATACTATCCAGGTCAAGATAAAGGAAATCATTAGAATATAATCTAAAACAATCCCAACCTAATATGAGACTGGCAAATCATATTCTCGTCTCAACCTAGAAGATATATAAGTCCAACTTATACCTTCCCTTTAGGGTCCACCAACTCATTCCAAGAAAGAATAAAGCTGTTAACGGACAAATGTTTCAGAAATCAGGACGGACAGAACAAATAGGAAAAGTTTCGAAAAGTTCGAAATAAGATTCCCAGGGGTCATCCCTGGAATCTACCAAGAGTTCCTAATATGTGACTGAGTACCAAATTCCTAAAATATTCCATGACTCAACCTTAATCCTAGGGCAGGCTCGCAGTAGTATAGAAAAGCTCAAGTACTACCACGACTTCGCATTAATTGCAAAGACTGACCTGCATGGGCCACCACTAAAAATGTGTCACGACCCGCACCCGGATATACGGGTACGAATACGTAGATGACGCCCAGCCTACGCCGCAGTATCGGCGGTAGAACGCTGTCTAGTACCCAATAAATATACACTACATCTAGAAGGCCTATAACTATAAATATACTCTAGTCACATCACAACAGCTAGGGATGATAAGACAAGAAAGATAACTAAAGCACAAGAACAACTAGAAACTACTAGAAGAAATCATAAGACAGGAAATAAAGAAGGAAAACAAGACAAACTAAGGATAACTACCAGGCAACTCACATAGAAGAATAGTGAGATCCACCTCAGCTAGCAACATCATGAAGTCCACTAATGGTATAACAACTCCTAAAATATTATCAACGGTATCCTGTCAGGAAAATGAGCAAGTACAAACACTAACAGCAGTTCCATGTGAATTGACAAATTCTATAAGAGACAGTGTAATAAACTACAAGACAAAGATATATGAAGACTTGGGAACCGTTCGGAAGTTGAGTTACAACCCTTAAACCAAACAAGGACCGGGGTTGTAACCCTTCTCCCGAGCAGAACTTAGTCTCCAATCAAGGTATAACATAAAGGCATATAGAACATGTGAGTAACTGAATATCATAGCATGGTGAGAAAGTACTGAATGTAGAACAGAGCAGGATATATGATAAGATAAAGTAATATAAAATGTGCCTTGAATTATTAGAGCGATATGTGACCGGCTTGGGATAAGTGACAGGACAGGCTATCCACTTGGCCCGGCAATCCGCGGTGACCTCAACGGAAAGTCATGCCGGCCAACCTGGATAACGAGCACAAGGCAAGAGGATCTCGCTACACCCTTCGTGAGGGAAGAGTGGCGCGAGCACATAAATAGTGACAGGGTGGCTCTGATCACATAACCCCTAATAATTCCCCATCCCCGAGTAGTATAATGGACCTGGACATGACACGTCATGACACGGGATTTCCTAAGAGGATAGCTACTCCCTCTCAGGAATCGGTGTCTATACAAGTACATGGAACAAGGCAGGAAATGTACATATATACCAAGAAAATCCAGGAACAATATCTCATGTCATGATCCAACATATACTAGTCCGTGAACTATCGTGACTGGGAATCAAGTAAGACACTACGACTGAATCGGATATAGCAGATATCAAGACAATGAAAACTATCAGTGAATGTACTCGCCTGCGGTCCTGAGCTGTCAATGGGGTCGATGCTCAGAGTGATGCCACAGACCTAAAGATAAGATATATATAAACTAATTAGGGTTCAACAGTGTTAGGCTTGATTCTATAGTATAAGCTACGCAATCTAGGTCAGACTCAGTCAACTAAGTCAAACTAGGTCACACTGAGTCACACTAGGTCAAACTAGGTCACAGAAAGTCAAACCAAGTCAAACTAGGTTAATGTTGACTAACAGTTGACTTTTGGTCAACTGGTCAACTCTGGTCAAGTTCTAGACATTTCTAGGCCAAGTGTTGACTGATAGTTGACTTTTGGTCAAAGCAGTCAAACTTGGTCAACCGAGGTCAAAACTAGCCTAAGCATACTATTCCTAAACATTATCAACCAAGATACCATATATCTTGATCAAACAGGGTCAACACATTCAGTTTCAGTGATTGTGAAATCACCGGAATCGATGTAACTCAAAATACCACAAAAGGAGAAGGATTATAATAATAGGGTAAAAACCTACAGATGTTGTCGGATGATGAAACTAACATCACCAACGTGTCCAGAAAGGTCAAATCAGCTAGGATAGCCTGTCCAAAAGTCCAATTTGGACACAGGGGCAAAACGGTAATTTCGGGCCAAAATGATGTCCGCCGTTGGACACACTTTGCACCGAAAAATGTGCCAAAATAAAAGTGCACAAAACCTAATAAATTATATGTCCACGAATCCAGAATGACGATACGAACCCAACGGTATATCCAGAATTGGATTCCGTTGACCCGATCTCAAATTGGTCCGTTGACCAGGACATTGGAAACCGATTTGCACGGAAAAGCGTGTCGGAGCTAATGTCCTCAAAACTCAGCAAATTATATGTCAACGAGTCCAGAATGACGATACGAACTCAACGGTATATCCGGAATTGGATTCCGATGAGCCGAACTCAAAATGACACGTTAACCCGGATATTGGTACCCGACTTGCACCGAAATGCGTGCCAGGGCCCATGTTCTCCAAATCAAGCAAACTTTATATGAAAACATGCCAGAACGACGCCACGAGTCTACTGGTGGTGTCAGAAATTGAATCCGGAGTCCCGGGTTCAAAAATGGAATTTTACAAGTGCAACACTAAGAATTCGAACGGCCAACTTTGGCGTCGAATTCGACCGACCTAACAAGCTCAAACTAAAATGAAATCTAAAGGGGGCAGGAAGTGGGTTATACCAACTATGCACCGGAACTGACGCGCACAAAACGGAGCTGCGACGACGAAGATACGAACCCGCGAAGTTGGCGTCGCAAAACTGTCCAAAAATAGTACAAATTAAAACGTCAACTTGGTGGCCGATTTTGATGTATCAAACGACGAAATTAACAGTTCAAACTTGACAGAGGTGAAGAGGGATATACCGAGATTGAGACGGAGCAAGGAGTTCGCCGATCCAACGGTCGAATCTTCCGAAAAACACGCACGAACTTGCTGCGACGGAGCGCACTTTCTGAGTTCCGTTCGCGCGCGCGTCGACGGGATTCAGTGCAAAACGCACGAATCGTCTATTGTACACGTCGAGGAAGATGGCGGGGGTCATGGGGGAGTTGCCTAGGGGTGCGTCGGAGTGGGGTGGCCGTCCATGCGGCGCCACGGCGGCGCACGGCGGCGCGCGGTGGCCGGTGCGCGCGCGCGCGGCTGCCGGTGCGCGCTGCTGTAGCGCGCGCTGCTGTAGCAGTGCTCGCTGCTGCTGCTGGCCAGGGTGGCAGCAGCACAGCGGCGAGCCAGACGGGGCATGGCGGTGGCACACCGACGGCGGCGGTGGAAGTGGTGTGCGGTTTGATGAGGGTGGTGATGACAATGGTGATGGTAATGGGAGATGATGATGATGATGATGATGATGATGGTAATGGTGATGGCTGTGATGAAGATGATAGTGAGTAGGAGGAGGAGAAGGAGGAGAGGGTGGTTGTGCGGTGGTGGTCGGCCATGGGTGGAGTAGGGGTCGGCTATGGAGAGATAAGGGAGAGGAAGAAAAATGTGTGTGTATGTGTATATGTATATGTGTTATAATAATGAGAGGGAGAGAGTGAGAATGAGAGAGAAATTAGAGAGAGAGAAAGGGGGTGTCGGCACACATGGGGGGGTGTGTGTTCCTGATGGGAGAGGGGAGTGATGTGAGGATAGAGTTTAAATGAAGAGAGAGAGAGAGAGAGAGATAGAGAGAGATTATATATATAATATATATGTATGTATATATATTATATAAAGAGATATTAAGAAGATATTAGAGAGAGAATAAGAGAGAGGGGGTGTGTATGTCGGCTGATGGGAGAGGAGAGAAAGTGAGTTGTGTGTAGGTGTTATTAGAAGGAGAGAGAAAAGAGAGTATTATACATATACATATATGTATATATATATATACACAAATGAGAGAATTAGATATTTATTCATAAAGAGAGATATTTAGAGTAGAGGAAAAATAGAAAAATATCAGTACGGTGTATGGACAGTCATGACAGGGCCCACACTAAACTGGGTTGGGCATTGGGCCAAGTTTGGACAAAGTCGAAGCCAAGGATTTAATTAATTTATAAATTAAACCAATTAATTCATGGATGAATTGGGGGCACAAGAGAGATCAATTTGATAGCGCGCAAGTGGCACGTGCATAGTAGGCTCAAAACAGACCAGGGCCATATATTGGGTCGACTGGATTGGACCGATGTCGGGCCCGGAAATTAAGTTGGAAATTAAATCACGAATTACGGCAGACGATAAATTGGTCTAAATTGACCCAAAGTTGCGCGAATCAAATGGAGCACAAGGGAACAAGTTCGAGTGGGACACGAAATATCACTGTGAAGATAATCTCGTCTACTACAAACTCCAAGAAGGAAGTTTCCAGAGACTGGCATCCCTGATGCTCTAGAAATCCAAGTCACGGTAAAGAGCATTAAATCAAAATTAATCAAATCGAAATTAATTATATAGAAATGAATTATTGAAAATAATTCATTAGAAAATTCGAAAAATAATTCGGGAAATTCAGGGGGCTTACAGGACGTCGGGGTGAACTACGGGCACGTCGACTGGCGGAGGAGCTGCTACATTCGTCGCCGCAGACGAAGAAGAAGCAGCTTTCTTACCCTTCGCCGCCGCAGCTGACGAAGACGCCGCCTTTTTACCCTTCGCCGCAATAGTCTTCTTGGGAGCCATTGGTGATCGAAGAAGATGATGACAGTTAGGGCAGGAAGGGCTCGAATTGAAGGAGAAAGTAAAGACTTTTCTTCTCCTAGATTCTCTTATTTATAGGCGGACAAAGGAAGGAGGGGCACGAGGACTGATGGAAATGCTTTGGGTCGTGTGCTGAACTGACTCCTAGGATTTCGCCCCCTCTCATAAAGGAGATTCATTCCAGAAAAGAAGATCTAAATATTTAATGAGCCGACTCTTGGGACTCCCCCCCAAAGACGGCTCAAAATCAAAAACAAATCAAAAAGTAATTAATGACGCCCACGTGGCAGAGAAGAGCCTATGCGGCCATACAGCTCATGCGACCAGACAGTCCATGCGGCTTGAACATCCATGCGGCTAAGGAAGTCCATGCGGACAGAACAAACCTATGCGACCATGCTTCTTATTCAAAGTATTTCAATTTTGCAAATTGAAAACTTTGAAGGGGGTCTTGTAGAAGCATGGAAAAGAACAGAAACGTCCATGCGGCTCAACCAAGAGAGAGTCTCATGCGGTTCAGAACTTCATGCGGCTCGAGAGGTTCATGCGGCTCAAATAGCCCCTAACATAGCTATGCAGCTTGGGTAAAAGCCACGTGGCTTTATGCAACTCGTCCCTATAGCTAGAGGCCTCATTTAATGCTCTGAAACAATAAGGCAGTCCTGACATAAAGATGAAATTGACAGCTCTGACAGAAGACTGTAATGATGACTCTGACACAAAGACGCGATCTTCCTAGAGAAACAAAGAAAATCTCTACAGTTGGCACTATCCACCAACTCCAAGGACTCTCTATATGGATATAACTCTTCATGCGGTTCGAGTATGGAGACTCTCATGCAGTTCGGGCACGACGACTCTCATACGGCTCGAGTATGAAGACGCTCATGCGGCTCGGTCATGACGACTCTTCATGCGGATCGGTCATGACGACGCTCATGCGGCTCGAGTATGATGATTCTCATGCGGGTCGAGTATGGAGACTCTCATGCAGTCCAGACACGACGACTCTCATACGGTTTGAGTGTGATAACTCTCATGCGGCTCATGAGCATAACAGTTGGGATACGTGGCAGGACACGTGTCAAGAGCCGATCATATCTCAATAATTCAGATCTACTGCAATCAAAGTAATCTCTAGATTGGGTCAAATCCCAATAGTCATAACAAACAGTGCGGACACGTGGCAGAGAATGATTCAGATTTATTTGTTCAGAATTGTGGACATCAACAAATTATCATGATGCAGATTTATTGCAATCAGCATTAATTACTCATAGGATTCGGCACAATCTACATTAATGACCCAGATTCATTACATTCAAGATTAATGGCCCAGATTGATTAATCAAGAGGCCGCCGACGTTTTGAAGGAAGGCAATCATTGCGAACCCTAATGATCACCACACTCCTATAAATAGCAAGGTGCCATTCCCTTGCAGAAAAAAAGAAGAGACAGACGCATACAGAGAGAGGGCACTACAGAGACATCCAGAGATCTATCAACAGAGGGAGCAAGGGAGTCTCCCCACAAGTCCAAGAGTATTTCTTCACCGGAGCCAAGGCTACGTCTGATCGTCCAAGGAGTAAGGCAGAGCGGGCGTCGCTTTCCCGAGCCTCTATCGTCACCCCCCAGAATCTAAACTAAACAATTATACTTAGACTGTTGTACCTAGGTTTTCGTCCCTAGGCTTTCTTTGTACGAGCGAGTTTGTATTGTGAAGTAAAAGTCCAGCCCTCCGATATAACTGTTCTGGTCTTTTATAATCAATGGCAAACAACAGTGTGCTGAAAATGTGCCCTACTCGTCGGCAGGCTACAGATCCCAAGTGGGACGCCCAGATAACGGGATTGCCTGTAGCTGGGGAAATCTCTTCATTACTACTGGATTATTCTAGTTATTAGCCTTAGTCAATTTACCGTAGGTACCCCTGACCGTGGTACTCAGGGGTCCCTGTCCTAGGCATGATGCAAGACAAGACGGGTTCATTTGTACAAGCACAATCGTCCACGGTGTCCAGGTCATTAAATCTTGTCATGTCAAGCTAGCCGTCGCAACAGCCTTCAAAATATATATCATGTCATGTTTACCATGTCAAGTTTACTTGTCAGGGGTACGCCACGTCGGGCCACTATCATGTCATATCATTTGTCAAAAGTGCACCACAACGGGTCACCATCGTATCAGGAAACACACTTAAAATTAAAGTGACACAAGCATACGTGTGGTAATTAAATATAAGCAGGGACAAAGGCCGTGGAGGACTCATGCAGCTCAGAAAAATTATTACATGCGGCCAGGAAGTCACTATCAATCATTACACTAACAATTCGTGTTTAGGGAAGCAACTTAGAATCACACAATATTTAATCATAATAATATAATTGTAAAGACAAATAAGACAAAAGATAGTGGGACCCGTAATTAATGCAAGTATGCCATGCGGCTCAAATTAAATATTCATGCAAGCAATCATGCGGCCATAAATTATTATTTAACTGGCCATACAAGCAGTTGGCCATATGCGGCTGGGCAATTATTGGAGGGGTGCATATGCGGCCAGCAACTGAACTAAAAGCCATACAAGTTGCATGCGGCTACAACTAAATCCAGGGCCATGTAATTTGCATGCGGCCAAGAATATTAAGCATGCAAGCAAAGCTTGCATGCATGCAAATTAAATATATCATGGCAGCAAAGCCATATGCGGCTCACTTATAATAGCATGCAAGCAAGCTTACATGGAATGCATATTAAATATGTAACATGGCATTTGGCCATATTATATTAAATATTCATAGGCCTATGCGGCTCAGGCAACAAATGGCCAATGGCCATAATCTAATGGCCTTATGCGGCCATTAATCCAAGGCCATGTGGCCGTAACTCAAAATGGCCAGCAAACCAAAAATGGCCAAGCTAACTACATGCGGCCAACTTATTAGAAATGGTCATGCGGCTACTAAATAAAAATGAGCATGCAAGCTGCTACATGCATGCAAGCTTATGTCATTTAGTTTAAATGGCCAAAGCAAATTATTGATTGCATGCAGTTTAATTAATTCTAATGGTTATTAATATATCAATATTTTCTATGCATGCAAAAGCATGCAACTAAAGCATGCAATGCATGCAAATGCAACTTCTTACGTAGCAAAATACATGCGGCCCATTAGTGGAGTTGCCATATGCGGCTGAGCTTTAGCTCCCCATGCGGCCAGCTACAAATGCATTAAATATTAATGCATTAAATACTAATACATATGCGGCCAAGTTACTATTTAAGCATGCAAGCTGGTGCTTGCTAACAAATGCATTAAATAATGCATGCAAGCTTGCAAGCAATGCTTGCAAGGCCATGCGGCCAAGATTGGCATTGGCCTACGTGGCCAAAATTATTATGGCCATGCGGCCAGGAATTGTCCAATGGCCTATGCGGCCCAGGCAAGTTGCATGCAAATGCATGCAAGCTTGCAAGCAACTAAAATAAAAGGGCCATGCAATAAATAATGCTCATGCGGCCAGAAGCTAAAAATGCTCATGCGGCCAGAAGTGAAATTAATGGCTCCCACAGATAACATGTCCATAAAAAATACCATGGCCTCCATGCTCCACCTAACAACAATAGGAACCCAAATCCAGACTCCCGTAGGTCAAATTTGAGTAAAATAGAATTTTCTACAACATGGAACCATCAACTAGCAAAAATATGCAAGTTTGATAGATCAAAACTCCTGAAAACCGAAAATACCACAAAACTAGATCTACAAGAAATTAACCACAGAAATGAAAAATGCTAAGTACTAAAGTGGGTTAGAAACACATGAGGAAGACAATGGAACAATAAAAATGGGGTTCCTCCATGAAGCAAGATGCACTTGCCTAAGCTCTTCCTCTCTCTCTCAGGTTGGTGGAGAAGTAATGGTAGAGAAGAAGAAGAGTTAATGAGAAGAGAGAAAAGAGTGGGATATTTAATGTGTTGGCCCAATGATTATATCATATTTTTGAATATGGTTAATATGTTAAGTTTAGCATTTCATTATCACTAATCTTTGTACTATCGCTATAACATTTCTACTTATACTATACCTTTGGTGATATGTGCCTATTGGTTTACATTTAGTGATATGAGCTTTCTATCTTAAATTTAATCGGGTTGTCAAAATCAAAACTATGTTTTTGATTGTGGTTATTCAATTAAGTTTAATCATTATGATATCACTAATATTTATGCTATCACCTTAGCACTTATACTTAAACTCAGCATTGTCCTAACGTGCATTAAACTTATCACACTTGCTACTATGTATATTGCTTTGTTCGTCTAACATGTACATGCAGAAAAGCAATAAGCAAGATCAATGTGGACATATACAATAAAGAAATCATGGTGGGCCAAAGACGACGGATCCCACAAGATTTCTCTGAACCATCCGACGACATCTTCGGAGCCACGCACTCGGGGGCAGCGCCCCTCGTCGGGGGTTCGGGGGCGAAGCCCCCGAAAGGTATTCAGTTTTTGCAAACTGAATATCTTTGGACAGCTGTCGCCAAGGGAAAAAGTCAGCACCTATCAAAGGAAGAAGCCAAGCCATGCCATCATCATTTCAAGACTCTGAAGAAGCCTGCACCTGTCTAAGTATATCTTGAGTCTGTAATGAGTCTTAGGAATAATTGTAAACACAAGAAATGGATGGCAAAATCGAAAGCTAGGATAGAAATTAGCCCAGGATCATTTTCGAAAGCAAACCGGCATACCGACGGTATACCGGTCTATACCGACGGTATAGCGATTTTGTTCACAGAAAGTTTTTTGTCTACAAAATTGGCATACCGACGGTATACCGGTTCAGTAACGTTGAAATTCCAACGGTCGGATTTCGAGCATTTAATGATCCCAACGGCTATATTTTGAGCCGTTGTAATCCCAGACCGGTATACCGACGATATGCCGACTCATACCGGCGGTATGCCGGTCGCTGACTAAAAAGTTGCCTTTGGCTCTTTTCAATGCTTTGGTTATAAATAGCCTTGAACCCCTTCATTCAAGGTTGATGCTTTGAGCCTAAAAATTTCTAAACCACCAAAGACCATCCACAAACAACTCTACAAAGCTTTCATTTGCCATCCACAAATTGTGTTAGAGTTATTGAGTTAAAAAGTGAGATCTTCATCTTATTGTATAAGGAGATCAAAACCTATTGTGAAAGGTTGAAGTTGGAGAGTCTTCGTATCCAAACTCTCGGTTGAAGTTGGAGAGTCTTCGTATCCAAAATCTCGGTTGAAGTCGGAGAGGCCTTCGGATTAAAGCTCTCGTGTAAGAAGTTGGCGAGTTCTTAGGATCCAAACTCGTGTGTAACTATTTGCTCAAATAGTGGATTAAATCCGGAGAGAGTTCCAGGACTGGATTGCCTCTAGGGAGGATACCAGGATACATCGGGTGTCGGTATTGTGATTGCTTCCTTGCACTTATATTTTTAAATTGCCAATTATCTTGTGCTAAGTGCTTGATTAGTTAGCATGACCCTATTCACCCCCCCCTCTAGGGTTCCTACATAATGAAGGTGGTGGTAGGTCGGTGGGTTGGTCCACAATCAAAATCGAACCAAGCCAAACAAACCGAACCGAACCAAGATAAACCAATCAAGGAGACATGCAATACGAGTCTAAATACGTACACGTATACCTAAATACGTAATATGAACCACGGGTATTACAGTCATAGACAACTTGTGCACAAGGTTTTGTTTCTTGAACTGTCATCTGAGTACAGGGACCGAATCGGGATAGGAGAAACATTGGGAATAAGTGCTGACGTATTAGCACATGTATTTTGGGACCTTCAGTGAAGCTAGCTACTTGCACGTGAAAGATCATTATCTTACCAGATACTAGTCCAAGATGGTGTCTGTTCACCAGTGACCTTCATATATACCAAGTTGCATATAGTTAATGATGTCTTCGATTTCCAGAAAAGAACATGCATTAAACATTGTTTGCAGGAAAGGACAATTGGCTGTGGATAAGTACTACCGGTCATCTGGTGATACATATTATGTCTTTAGATTATTATCTTATGAATCCTAACAATTGATGCAGGGACGCACATATGACACACATATATATTGTCATTGATGATAGGGAAGAATGGTACCATGCTTATGAATTGTTAATTGATCCAAAGATCATATTAGAAAGACCACATAATATTTGTTGCACTCACATAATCAACCGTGTTGATTTTATGTGAGTTTGGTTAAGGTCATTCACCAGTGCATTCCAAATGTGCTGACATTCCAATTCCACATGTGTGAAATACTGCTTTAACATGCTGATGCGTTGGAGCTCGGTTGGCAACTTGAAGTTGCTCAACTAGAAGATATTATTATTATTATTTTATATAAAAGATATAATGTATGAAATAATGTTGATTGTATTATTTTTATGAGTTGTAAGCATTGTGACATCTTTCATTATAATGAGATTCAGTATTTGTAATCGAGTTGTTCTTTTGGCCTAGAGCCATTATAATTTCGATGCAATATATCAATAAAGAGATTCATTTTTCGTATATCTTGTGTTTATCAACTTTTCTGCTGATTTTCATTGTAATGTCTTCGGTTTTAAGAACATCTTATCAACCGTGTTTGTGCTTGTCTTCTACAAGTACAATTTAGGCTTATATGCAATGTCCAGTGGCGACTTTTGGTCCTACAAAATCAAGACGTGCCATAATTAAAACTCTACCATCTCCAACCGTGTTTACAACAATGCATCACGACTAACGGTTGAAATTATCAATGTTAAGAAGAAGGGAAAAAAGAAGAAGGAAATTTATCTCAACAACATGAGGTACCAAAGTGCTTAAGAATAGTATCAATGTTAATAGATTGGATACTGTCGAACTCAAGTGACCCTTGAGGTCAACAGGGAGAGGCATAAAAATTCTGGCTGGGTGGTGGAAGATCAGCGGATTTAGCTGCGAGAGATTATTGTTCCTTCCATTTATGGTGGGAGTTGGAGAATAGCAAACCCAAAAGATATACAATACAGTATGCACAAAAAGTCTCGAGCGTTATGTCGGACACGGTAAAAAAAGAAAAGAAAAAAGACTTGATATTCCAAATAGTCCATTTTCCAACAAAAGGACCAAATTCTTCGAAAAGTCGAAATCATCCAAGCACCTAACTATAGCGGATTGGTTCTAATCCTAACATAACGAAAACAATGCGAGCAAAGTAAATATACCAAAAACATATTTGTAGTAAATCCGATCCAATTAAGCAAATCTATATCATCGCTTAAATTCTAAGATTTTTCGTACAGATCGAATCCGACCAGCCTACTTTGCCAACCAAAATAATACCTCCATCCAGCATGGGACATTAGAATCTTGCCCATCACTTTCTCAGGGAGAGGATATTAATTTGGAAAATCCCGGAAAATCAGTCCCCCCCCCCCCCCTCCAATCCACGGACGACACGTGGCTTGCGGGCCAATTTGGCGTTCCATGTAGCTACTGCCGTATTAATTTGTCTTGATCCTCAAAATTCCTCCTGTCGTCTCCTTCTAATATTTGGATCATCTCCGTCTGATGCTAATGTTAGTACGTAGCTTTCAGTATGTCGAGGATATATATGTATCCACGTTTCTAAATTATTGTATATGTAGCTTTTGTTCCTCTCGGCCGTTTCTTATATTAGATGTCGTGGACCATCTTTCAGAGGTTAACATTAGTACAACATTAGTACGTACGTATATGCATGACAATATTATGATTTTGTAGTCAAGAGACGGCGATATTCCTCGCCCGGCCTTAATTTTGGCTGTTGTTAATTATCTATGCATTAAGAGTATAAGTGTACAAAGAAACCTTCCATTAATTGTCTTCTATATATATATAAGCCTACATATATGCTCTCTCTCTATTGTGTGGTGCAAAGTCCAGATAATGGAGGGCTACAAGAATAAGCTCATCTTCTCGTTCCTCTTCGTACTGCTCCTCATCTCCCATGGTTGTTCTCTCTACCTACCTATATCTGCTTAATTCTTCTCTCTATCTATGCATTTAATTAGTAGACAATCATATATATCTATCTATATATATATATAACTCTTGGGAGGAACAACCTGTTATCCCTAGAGTAACTTTTATCCGTTGAGCGACGGCCCTTCCACTCGGCACCGTCGGATCACTAAGGCCGACTTTCGTCCTTGCTCGACGGGTGGGTCTTGCAGTCAAGCTCCCTTATGCCTTTGCACTCGAGGGCCAATCTCCGTCCGGCCCGAGGAAACCTTTGCACGCCTCCGTTACCTTTTGGGAGGCCTACGTCCCATAGAAACTGTCTACCTGAGACTGTCCCTTGGCCCGTAGGTCCTGACACAAGGTTAGAATTCTAGCTCTTCCAGAGTGGTATCTCACTGATGGCTCGGGCCACCAATGCCCCTGCCACGTTCTGCACCCTCATAAATGAGCTATTCCACCCGTACTTAAACGACTGGTGGTATACTTGAATCGTGAGCTATAGCCAGTCGTTAAACGACCACGTTAGCCACCTCCGGACTTAAGGCGCGTAGCGGTCTCGAAGAGCCTCTATGTAAAGAAAGGAAAAGACTCCTTTGGACAGACAAAGATCCTATTCCTAGGGGGCCATTGGATAGGTGATGGCTTGATCAGGATGGATGGGGAGAAAGTGAGGGCTATCAAGGCGAACAACAGTGAGATTGCCCTCAAAAAAAAAAAAGCAGAGTTTAGGTCCTTCTTAGGACTTTTATATATATATATATATATATATATATATGTATATATATATATATGTATGCCAAAGCCAAGGGTTAATGTCATTTAAACCTGACTACCGGACCCCCGCCGGCGCCTAGCTGCTTTTAACTGACACAACATATCGGAAACCAGAGAGCACAGACACTATCAAAAGATCTGGACCATATCGTGTCGAACACGTATCGGACACACCACAAGTAGAAAAAGACCCAGAGTTTAACATACAATGATGCACTACAATAACAATATCATCGTATCAAACAGACTAATACATATGAAGAGTTTTATTTATGTACTACGTACGAAGTCAGTCAATCTTATCATCTATACATATACTAATTATTTTCTATTCTTCTTCTTTTTTCCTGCGGGCAGAGGTGGGTACAATTGCGGTGGCGGCATGCGTCCAGTTCCCGAGCAGGTTATTTGTGAGCCTATGTATCGGGGACGATTACAAATGCGGCGTTAGAGCGTGTCAGGGTGACGGACACGAGTGGGGTGGAGCCTGCAGGAACTTCATGTGCCTGTGCTTCAGAGACTGCGCCAGTAGTTGCGACAAAGATTGTGCTTCCAACTACGGGACCGACACTGCCGAGTACAGGGATTGCGCGGCTAGATGTTAGCTACCTACGTCTTCGCTTAGCGAAGCTTGCTGTACGCCGAGGATGATGTACTATCTCTTTTGTTACGGTAAGTAAGTGTTTGTCGTTGTTGTCGTCATTATGCTAAAATAAAGAGCACCTACCTTACAGGTTAGGTCCCAAGGTTGCTTGCTACTTATGTAAAGTTGTTTGTGTACTTCTTTTCTGTTTCAACGATGAAAAGTAATTAGTGCAGTTTACTTTGGCGGACGATGAGTTGTTATATTTGTAACTTTTTATCCTAAGAAAATATGGGATAGCGTTTGGTAGTAAATAATATGAGAATAATGTTCTACGAACAATATGGTGAGTTTTTAAATTGGAGAAGAGGATGGGTGGAGAGGGGGCTTTGTTTTAATACTTTTATTTCAAATTGGCTTGTTGAACATAGAGGTACAACAACCATTTTAGGGGCATCACAAAATATTGTGATATGTCAATAGCTAAAACATTCATTTAAAATTATTAGAGGGCATCACAATTTATTGTTTAAAAATAAAATAGAAATGTATTCTACCAATTGTGTTCTTCCATCTTTTTCAAATATCTAAACCTAGAAACAATTAATATATACTTGTGATCCCAAATTTCTAAATCCTAACACGTTTCTATCATTCCAATTACACGCGGTGAATCTCATGAATCCTTCAAAGTTTTTTGACCAAGCTGCTCAAGCTCATGATCATTCTCTTAATAAAAATGGCTACCAACAATGTAGAAGAGATATTGCATGACCAATTTGATGAATAAATTGGCTTGTCGAATACATTAACTTGAATTTGCGAAGCTCCCGAAGAATCTAAGATTTTCTTTTCTTTCAATTTTTTTAATTTTGCTCAAAAATGTGGAAATTCACAACAGCCAATAGCAGGACTGCCAAAATCTTGACAGTCATATTTGTTATTTTTCATCAACATATATGGTTGTCCATACTCCTAATAACGCCGATTTCGGCCTTCTATTTGCCACAAACTATAATGTCCTGCTCCTATCGGTGGCATTATATATTGAAATAGATGTCGGTTTGCTGACTCAAGTAAGAGAAAGCCTTTAGTAAAAACCTTCTTGTTGGGACATGAAGACGTTTCATCGTATGGTGAGTGGACAAGACTTATTTATGATTCTTTTCATGTTTAATAATGAACCTGTAAGAATGAATGCATAATTGATTGTTAAGAAGCAGTCCGTAACCATTACAATAATATTACATGAAATTCCTATGCCTTAGGAAGAAGATTTGCATAATTGTGTAATGAAAGAAGTATCTCTATGCCTGCTAAAGAAATATGGAAGGATTGCATGTGCTAAGTTAGATTGTTAATACACTTGATAAAATCATTGTCATGGTAAAGAATGCTTGTATGTCCCTAATTATTTGTATGCTATAAAAAGAGTAGAACTTCATGATTAAGTTATAGAATGTTGAAATAATTGTTGCTATGCTTGTAAAGTAAAGTCCTTTATTGTTTCATGTAAAGATAAAATTGTATGGAAAGAACTTGGTATTGTTGTAAAAAAATTATTTAGAAAAGTAAATAAAAGGAAGAACACAATATGGTCGTATCAACGAAAGAAAGAAAAAACAGAGCTATGTCTCTTTGTTTCGAAAGGAAGAAAAGATATAAATGTTTACTTATTGTTTAGCTATTGCATAGTACTATTTTATCTGATAGAAGTTGTATTCATGCATTGGTCCAGATAACTTGTGCACAAGGTATACTCTCTTGACCTATTCTTGAGACACTAGGAATCACTTGTATGAGGGAATGGGACATCCTGAGGCTTGTACATACTCACGAGCATGGGCGGATCCACATTCAGGCCACTGGGGGCCAGATCCCCAGTGAGTTTTTTTTTTTAAGAGAAAGTAAGTCATTTAATTTTGTTTTTAATTTTCAATTGCTTCTAAGTATATTGGAGATCACAAAGGAGTTGTCATTGACTTTGCAAAGAAAGTATAAAGATATTTTGAATAATATAGCACTTGTCAAAGTGGCTAAGAGGTGATTGCAAGCGGTAAGAGATGATGGATAAGAATCTCTCCTAAGTAAGATCACCGTAATTTTTCTAGCAAAAGCAAGTGTGAAAAGATGGTTCTCTACAATGAATATTGTCAAGATGGATTTACGAAACCGAATTTGTGATCAGCCTTTAAATAATTGTCTTGTGTGCTTCATAGAAAAATTGTTGTTTAGTAGTATTATAAATGATGTTCTAATTAAACGTTTTCAAAGTATGAAAACTCGCATAGAACAATTGTAAGATGTAATATTTTATTGTATAAAAATAGTACTAGTTAATATAATATTATATTATTATACCAAAAAAAAATCAGGATTATTGTTTCTGAACCATCTTATGATTGTGCCCCCAATGGATTGTAATCCTGGATCCGCCACTGCTCACGAGCAAGAAATGTCATGTTTATTAGTGAGATGAGTTTGTACATCCCAACTACCGATCATGGAAAGTCGTCCATGGACTATCATGTAGTTAGGTTGCTAGGATAGCATTATTGCAAGCCTAATAATTTGAAGCAGAGCCAGACATGAAATTACATATATGCAAATTATTTTTTACTCTTGTTTGTTGTAGGGGGGTGAATAGTCGGCCATGGATAAAAATCATGTATTTGTTTTCTATTGTTTATGTTAAGAAAGAATGTGCTTAAGATGAAATGTTGCTGCCTAGTTCATAGGAAAGAATTGTGTTTGCTGAATGCTGCTAATATGTCCATGTCACACAGTCTCATATCACCAACCAAACGAAGTATATTATGATAAAGTTACCAAAAATAATGTTTGGCTCCCAAAAAATTTGGGTGATACCATTTTCCATTATGTGGCATACGACATGGCGGATGACATGACAGCTGACATAACAAAATTAAAAATTAATATTAATATTAATATTAATATCAAATTAACATGAACATTAATATTAAAATTAACATTGACATTAATATTATCTTTAATATTAAAATTAATATTAACATTAAATTAAAATTAGTATTAACATTAACATTAATATTAATATCAAATTAGCATGAATACTAATACCAATATTAATATTAACATTAATTAATATTAACATTAATTTTAACATTAAATTTAATATTAAAATTAGCATTAACATTAACAATAAAAAATTTTGGGTAATTAATTTTTTGGGTTAAAATATGACATGTCAGCTGTCATGTTGGTTGTTATGTCAGATGTCACATAATGAGAGATGATATCATCCAAAAAATTTGGGAGCCAAATAGCATAATTGTAAAGTTACAAGTTATTACTTATTACACATCCCATGACATAAAGACAAAAATACCAATACTTCTATATATGTACTCTTGTCAGTAAATTGAGAGTGCATGCATGTTATTATCACTTGGGTACTGCAAAAGATATACACTTGACTTCACATGCTGCAGGCTATATGTGCAAACTTTGGAATCTCACTCATGCACATGCACATGCACGGCCTGAGGCTTGGAAGCTGTCACTTTCCTGGTGCATTTTCTATTCAGGGAGCAAAGAGAAAATTAAGGGAACATAGGTACGTATGTCTGTTGTTATTTATTTATAAATAGAGATCCAACCAACTGCAGTGATCATTGAAAGCAGACCATTGACTTGTGCTCTTTGTGTTTGTTTCCTCCTTGCTAGCTAACCACAGAGAGAGAGAGTGTATTCTTCTTCTTCTTCTTCTTCTTCTTCTTCTTCTTCAGAGTAGCTAGCTAGAGTGATGGGGAGGGCTCCATGCTGTGACAAGTCAAAGGTGAAGAAAGGGCCATGGTCCCAGGAGGAAGACATGAAGCTCAAGGAGTACATAGACAAGAATGGGACTGGTGGCAACTGGATTGCTCTCCCCCAAAAAGCTGGTAATAGCATTAAAAGTCTCTACCAACTAAGTACGTAGTAGTACTGCATGCGTGCGTGCGTGCATGCAAAGAAATTTGTACTTGCTGATCATTTGATAGTACAGGTCTGAAGAGATGTGGGAAGAGCTGCAGGTTGAGATGGCTCAACTATCTGAGGCCAAACATCAGGCATGGAGCCTTCTCCAATGATGAGGACATGATCATCTGCACACTCTTTGCTACCATCGGAAGCAGGTTATATACATATATCTAGTAACGTATAATAACCGTGTTATCCAATTATAGTCAAATAACTCTTCTAACTCATGTAGTTAAAGTGGAAGATATTCTTCTTGTTTGGTTTAGTTCGATTCTCATGTTGAACATATATAACAAATTTAAACTTTTTTTAAACAATTTTTTACATAATTTAATTTTTTTTAAATAAAATGGACCATGATATATATAATATATCTGATTGTATATATGAACCTGTCCTTCGTGACATTTCCTTCTGTAGTCCTTTAAATTCTTGAATGAAGCTTAACTTTCAATATTATATATATATATATATATATATATATATATATATATATATATATAGAGAGAGAGAGAGAGAGGCTTGGTGGTTCGCCCACGGCCTCCGGGCCAAACGGTGGCTGGGTGTCTTTGACACGGCCGCTTGGTTTAAAAAAAAACAAAAAAACAAAATATATATATATATATATATATATATATATATATATATATATATATATATATATATATATATATATATACTTAGACTGCTCACTTTTGAACCGTTTTGAAGGCTCATTATATAGTAGAACTAGTAAATGCACGTGCTATGCACGTATAATAACGTATAATAAAAATATCATCCAATTATAGTCAAATATTTCGTATTACAGATCAATATTGATCAATTATTAGTAGGTTAATTTGTATACATCTATTTTGTGAATGAATCTACCTATTCAGTCTAAGAAAATTATATACCATAATATTCTCGGATCTTCGGACTCGCTGTTGCATAATATTTGATGGATTTCTGTATATATAATTGATGAGCTATACTATAGAAATGGCGTGTCCTAATTAATTAACTTGTAGATCTTGATTGTTTTTTCATTCATGCATCGATCGCGCAGGTGGTCTATCATAGCAGCGCAGTTGCCGGGCAGGACTGACAATGACATCAAGAACTACTGGAACACCAAGCTGAAGAAGAAGCTGTTAGGGATCCCGCCATCCCGAAGGAAGCCAAACGAACTCCAACAACAAGAACATCAGCAGCAGCAGCTCTTCTCAGCCTCTGATCTTGAAAGCGTGCCTGCAACTTCATCGTCTCTGCTGCAGCTTGAAGCCATCCCACACCAGTACCAAAGCAGCAGTAAGCTCCTCATGTTTGGTGGTCCTCGTGAACAAATTAGTTGCAGCTCTTCTGATCAATTGGAGTTTGGTCGCGCAGAAGAGGTTGGGTTCGGTCATAACTATCTTTATGGTACTGGCATGGAGGACAATCTGCACACTCTGCAGAAACCTTTTCTTGGTGGTGGTGGTTGGGAATTAACTCAGAATTTGCAGTATGGAAGTTATGAAGACATCAAGAATTTGGTTGTCCCCAACGATGTGTGCACTAGTCTTCATATGGATCAAGAACCTTTTAGTACAAACATTAGCTAGCTTGATCAAAACCCAGAACTATTGGGCAATGGCGGCTATGTACTCCCACATGAATATCTGATTTGGAATGCTTTCATTTTTTTTTTTTACTTGGTTTCTAGATAAGAGTATTGTTAGCATTTCTGCTTGTGCACATTTATTTATTTCCACAACTTTTGATATGCTGTCTTCTTCTGTGTTTATATATTTTTTCTTATTTAATTTCCTTTTCGTGTTTTCTTTAACATGAACGGCATCATCATAGTAAACCAAGTTTGGGTATCTTTGGCACACATTTTAATCAGAATTAAAAATAATAATTATATTGTTTAATTGTATGTTTGAATTAGCTCTCAATATATATATATCAATGTTGTCAGAACCGGATTGGATCCGATCAATTTTGTCAAAAAAAAATCGGTCCATTCTGACGTGAACCGGAGATTTTAAAGAACCGTCCGATTTTTTTTTCCAGAACCAGGTTTAACCGGTAAACCGGCCGAACCGGTTCACAATTGAACCGGCTAACTTTTGTTTTTTTTTCTTAAAAAAAACTCAAAAAAATTATCGTTTGAGATTTGGACCATTTGGTTCTTGGTTTGGTTTGAAAGACCTTGTAATTGCAAAATTAAACCAAACCAAACATGCTAAGAATAAACCAAACAAAAAGTAAATGTGGAAATATTATATATTTGAACCAAACCAAACCAATTCTATTTGAACCCAGTTGAACCCCAATCCAACCTATACCCAAAAAAAAAATGGTTCAATCACCGGTCTGATTTTTAAAACTTTATATATATATATATATATATATATATATATATATATATATATATATATATATATATATATATATATATATATTTGTGAGAAATTGTAAATACAAGAGAATCAAAGAACCATTTATGCACAAGATGAGTCGCAAACACAAAAAAATATATATATATATATTTGTGAGAAATTGTAAATACAAGAGAATCAAAGAACCATTTATGCACAAGATGAGTCGCAAACACGTTTAATTTCGTGAAAAAAAAAAAAAAAAAATTGCAAGAAAGATTTTATGCTAATCGAACCCATAATTTCTCGAGTTAAATATATTACAAACTGGGAGTTTGTCATGCATGATGTAAGAATCTATATTGTATAATGTATAGTTGACCACCCAGCTCATTTGAAGTGAGAATCTCATTCGGCACCATATGCCTACGTTGCAGCGGAGAAAACGTGTCGTTATGCGAAGTTCCTCTAGTTTGGCACTTACTAGTTTTGAAGTGAGATTCTCGTCAGTTGGCGTATGCAAATTTGAGCATAATCATGCATGCATGGTGCCAAGAACCTGTACTACTTAATTAGTGTAATCCCCCAAGCCAGCAAACAAAGAGAGTTGTATGTGTCAGTGTTGATTCCCTAGTCCCTACAAATTTCTTAATTTAATTATGTTCATCTTTATCATTTCTTTGCTACTATGTCTATATGTCTCACATCTATAATATAAAGCACAGTAGATTTTTGGTCCGATCCATGTACTTTAATTCAATGATGATGAAAAAACTAAATTGTCCCTCTCTCTAAAACTCAATTTTGTTTTTAGATTATAGACAACTCACTGTTTTTGTTTCTACCACATAAATAAAAGGACAAGTTGTCCTAACTTCTCTCTCACGTTCATCCCAGCATCCCAACTTCTCCCTCACGTCCCTCCGAACGGCGGAGGAGGCGGCGGCAGCAGAGCCTCCCCTCCGCCGCGGATAACCGGAACTCCAGCTTCGCCATGAGCCTCGACCCGCAGCACGAACCGGAGCAACCGGCGGCAGTGAGGTTACCACGGAGGATCTCCGGAAGGCATTCTTCGGCAGGAGAGAAGTCACTCGACCCTTCTCCAGGTGGTGGTCCAGTCGGATCAGTCTCCGGAAAGAAAAAACAGCATAGATGGAACGACCTTCGGCCATCGAATCTGTTGTTTGTGTCTGTGTCATTATGGCACGGATTATCTACTTAGTATATACTAACATAAACAAGATGGAGATTGATGGATGGACAGGCCAGCATCACGCGCATGCATTATAAAGACTTAAAACATCTATATATCATCATCCACAAGCTCCTTAATTCGACTATTCACCATTAATTTATTCTAAGGTTATTAATTTTACCATTTTTAACAAATTATATATAGAATTTTTTTTCCCAAAATTAAATAATGTACTTACAAATTATATATATATAGGAATCCTTCATGAACATATCAGTGTGAGACAATTGTACATAAAGGTACAAGAAGTTAAATAGGCAAAAGCTTATGAAAAACAAAATTTTGCTCAGGCAACGCCACTCACTTAATTCTGCAGAAATGTGAACAGAAAACATTGTCATAAATATGCAGTTTGTTAAAAAAAACTCTACAAACTGAAGATAATTACGTTAATTTCGGCCTCATCCAAGGGCACGCGGAGCCAGAATTTAAGTTTATCCGGAACTGAACTTAAAATATAATTTATTTTTTTAACCATATTGTCTGGCCAATGTAGAACCATATCCAACATACTAAAAAAAATGGGAACCTGACAAAAGAATATTTACCATGTACACTTTTTTAGGCATAAATTCGAATACTAAGAGACTTTGGTATCATCTTTCTGTTAAAAATTATTCCAAAAAAATCTGCAAACAAAATAAAATAAAGTAAATGTTACCGGCATCCGAAAAAAATCGCGCACGAATCACTGCCCTAAGAGTTAATTCGGGTCTATGTGCAGACTTGTTCGGAATGCTCCTAGTGGTAAAACTACCGCTCTACCGGTATCTCCTCGTCGCACACAACTCGGAAAGAGCGACTCCGAACTTAGCTTTTCTGTCCAGAGCACAAACCGAAGAACAATGCTTTGAATTTAACAAGAGAGAATGAGAGGGAGAGAATGGAGTGAAGATTGTGATTTTTATTGAAAGGATGCTCTCTTATATAGCATTAAGCATATGCTAAAGATTAAAATAGTCTATACTAAAATTAGTCCAAAGAGGCTAAGTCTCCAACTTAAAAATGACACATGTTGAAGACTTGGCTTTTGAGGACTTGGCTTTTGCATGTAACATGCAACAACCCCCCCCCCCCCCCCCCCCCCCCCCCCCCTCCCAAAAAAAAAAAGTCAAGTTCCGAAAAACATAGAGATGACAAGGGAATAAGAATTGATAGAGGATTTCTGGGCAAATATATATTATGCATAGATGAGATGGACTACAGCCTTGAATCTCACTTAGTTACTATTGTCTTTGTCTGAAGAAGTGCTTGATGGACTATGCCTTGAATCAGACTTCTTGAACCAGATTCAGAAAATAGCACACATAATACGCTAGAGGTTCTTTGGGTCTATCAGGTGGCGCTTTGATTGGCCATGCGCACTTTTACACATTCATGAGAGTTGTCTAGGATCGCCCTGTCCTATAGTCGCGGCCTTCACGACCTCTCATATAGGTAAGTCCTCAAGGGTTGGTGATAGGTATCAACCCTGCATATCATGCTTGGACTTATTAAGAGTTTAAACTCACCCTAACCATATCACACCGGAACACTGTCACCATAGGGATGGGGTATCAATGTACACATGTACAGCCTCCTGGGCTTTTATTTTAAAGAGAATTTAATCTCAAGGTCAGTGTTCCATATTAGTCACCTAGTCCAGTTTGTTCCTACCCATTGAACCGGCTTCTTGGGATCTCCAGTCAGACTCGGTTGGGTTGCCACTGCTGGTGACTAAATTATGGGCTTAACCCCATCCCCCTCGATGATTTTAGGATCAATGTCCTAGACAGACCCTTCATCAAGTGGTCTGCAAGGTTCTTTTCTGACTTTATATAGTCAAGAACCACATATTTGCCCAATAGGCTCTTTATAGACTTGAAACGCAGTTGCAGGTGCCTGTTCATCTTAGCATTCACAGAATCATGCTTTAGTAGTTCAATAACAGATTTATTATCACAATTGAAAGAAAATGCAGGAACATGAATATGATAAACAGGTATATGCATAATTAGATTTCTAAGCCATTCAGCTTCTATACAAGTAGTGTCAAGAGCTATCATTTCAGAGTCCATTGTACTCCTAGCTATGATAGTTTGTTTGCATGAACTCCAGGAGATTGCTGCTCCTCCTAGAGTAAAAACATATCCAGTAGTGGATTTCACATCATGTGAATCAGTTACCCAGTTTGCATCTGAATAACCTTCTATAATATCAGGGTGTCTAGAATAATGAAGTTTATAATCTAGAGTACCTCTAAGATATTTAAATACTCTATCCAAGGCAGTCCAATGTGACTGATTTGGGTTACTGGTATATCTACTAAGTCTCCCAATAGCAAATACAATATCGGGTCTGGTTCTATTTGATATGTACATAAGGGACCCTATCATCTGTGAATATCTATGTTGTTCTATAGGTGATCCTTCATTCTTCTTGAGACCAACATTACTGTCATAAGGAGTAAGGGCAAGTTTTTTGTCAAAATACTCAAACTTTTTTAGCATTTTCTCAATTGAATGTGCTGAAGATAGAGTATAGCCCTCTTTGCATTTGGACACTTGCATTCCTAGGATCAAGTTGGCTTCGCCTAGGTCTTTCATATCAAACTGGTTAGATAAATAATTCTTAGTGTTATTTATCAGTTCCAGTGAAGATCCTAGAATAAGGATATCATCAACATACAAGCATAAAATGACACAACTTCTACCAGAATTTTTTAGAGTATATACATTTGTCATACTCATTTGGCAAAAAACCATATTCTATAATCACTTTATTAAATTTGTTGTGCCATTGCTTGGGAGCTTGCTTTAGGCCATAAAGTGATTTTACTAATCTGCAAACTTTCTTTTCTTGACCTTTAGCAATAAAACCTTCAGGTTGTTCCATGTAGATCTCCATTCAAAAATACTGTATTTACATCCATTTGATGGATCGGCATGTTATGAATGGATGCTAAGTCTAGAAGGGTTCTAATAGAAGTAATCCTAGCTACAGGAGAATAGGTATCAAAATAATCTAATCCTTTTTTCTGAGTGAAACCCTTGGCTACTAATCTAGCTTTGTATTTCTCTATAGTACCGTCATCTCTGAGTTTCTTTTTGAAGATCCACTTACAACCTATAGGTTTACTACCTAAAGGTAGGTCTGCTAAATACCAGGTACTGTTCTCCATAATAGAGTTGTACTCATTGTTTATGGCTTCTTTCCAGAAAGGAGCATCAGAAGAAGATATTGCTTCTTCGTAAGTTGAGGGATCACCCTCTATCAAACAAGTGAAGAAGCCTTCCCCTAAATTCCTTTCAATCCTTCCTCTTTTACTTCTTCTAGGTTCTAAGTCTTGTTCAGGTTGTGAGCTTGATGAATGGCAATGGGAACTTGTAGAAGGAGCTAGGGAAGAACTTGAGGGGTTGGAAGAAATTCTATCCTTAAAAGGGAATATATTCTCAAAGTAAAGTGCATCTCTAGCTTCTATAATGGTATTGTTAGAGATTTCATTTACTTCAGAATTAGTCACTAGAAATCTATTGGCATTGCTATCTAAGGCATATCCTATGAACACACCATCTACGGTCTTGGGTCCAATCTTTTTCTTTTTTGGAATTCATGGATTTGTTCATTCATATGTTTGTCATCTACCATGAAATATTTATTAAATGCTGAAGAAGTGAATCTTTCAATTCCAGCATCATCACAACAATATTCATCTTCTAAAGCATTCCAAAGTTCTTTGGCGCTTTTATATTCAAAGAATATATCATAAAATGAATCAGATAAAGCGCTTAGAATTCTATGGAAGCAGTGAAAGTCTTTCCTTAGGGGTTTTAGGTTTGGAGGAACTGGAGGGTTTGGACATTCCTATGTCAGACTCAGTGTCGTCAGAATCATTTATGATGGGTGTGGAACCATCAATGGCTGAAATCAGTCCTAAAGTGGTGAGCCAGAAATTCATTTGACTCTGCCACCTCTTGAAGTGGGTGCCATCAAACTTGGCTGGCTTGGCAGTCGAAGTCTCGTCTTTGGTAGACATGATTTCTAAGGTCTGAAAATAAAATAAAATATTTACTCAATAAGATGGATTAAGCTAAAACTTAACAATTTAAATGATTTTTGGTAATAGACCTTTAAAATTTTAGTTTTTCAAGTTTTGATAAGGTTGGGTTAGCTGTAGGGGCCGAATCCCAGCAAGCGGAGGTTCACTAGGAACTCTTAAGAACCGGTCGCTTAGACGATTTACGTCTTTTTGACAGAAGGGCCCTTTCGGTTTGTTCCCAAACAAATCTCTACTTTAGAACTTTAAAATTAAAGGAATTTTACTAAATCAATTAATTGTTTACTTTAGCCTAAATATAAATATTGAGTAAAGAAAACTAGAATTGACAAAATTACTAACACAATAATGTTGATAACAAATTTCGTAGCAGCAATTAGCGATTTTATTTTATAAATGAATCAACTCTTAGATTGTTGAAAATTATTCCAAAAAATCTGCAAACAAAATAAAATAAAGTAAATGTTACCGGCCTCCGAAAAAGTCGCGCACGAAGCACTGCCCTAAGAGTCGATTCGGGTCTATGTGCAGACTTGTTCCGAATGCTCCTAGTGGTAAAACTTTCGCTCTACCGGTATCTCCTCGTCGCACACAACTCGGAAAGAGCGACCCCGAACTTAGTTTTTCTGCCCAGAGCACAAACCGAAGAACAATGCTTTGAATTTAACAAGAGAGAATGAGAGGGAGAGAGTGGAGTGAAGATTGTGATTTTTATTGAAAGGATGCTCTCTTATATAGCATTAAGCATATGCTAAAGATAGTCTATGCTTAAAATAGCCTATACTAAAATTAGCCAAAAGAGGCCAAGTCTCCAACTTAAAAATGACACATGTTGAAGACTTGGCTTTTGAGGACTTGGCTTTTGCATGTAACATGCAACACTTTCACCATCAATAAAGGATTCGCGATGTGGCAGAACTCACTGAAGATGCAGGAATTCAGATGGCGTGAAAAATGTCGACGTCGGAATTGTAAATGGTAAGAATATAATTAGGATAAATGGTGAGAATACATCTACATAATTTATTTATTAATGAAATATGTCGGTAGTACACACATTACATGGAAAATATATATATATATATATATATATATATATATATATATATATATATATATATATTCATCTGATTTGGAAGTCAACTTTTGTATAAAAGAAGGTATTAGTATTAAAAATATCTTTTTGGTGGACCAACAAAAAAGTGGTGTCTTGACCAGGGGCGGATCTATGTAGGGTCCAAGGGGGGCCACGGCCCCCTCAATTTTTTCTAAAAAAAGGTTGATTATTATACAGAACTTTTTACAAGTTTACAATATATATTAGTTTGACCTCTTAAAGCAAAAAGAATAAGTTAGTTGAAGTGGTAGTATTTTGGGTTTTTAATTAAGATGTTACAAGTTCAAATCTCACCTCTCACATAATCAAATACTTTACATATTTTATGTATAATGTTTGCTTGCTCTTTTGTAACAATTTAAAAATATTGGCTTTATTTCTTGACCATTCTTGTTTGAGTTTTAGCATATTTTTTGCTATTAAAGTCCAATTAACATGTCAATTTTAAAGATTTCTATATAGAGTAGTACGGTCCTCCATAATTTTAATTCTGGCTCCGCCCCTAGTCTTGACTAGGCAAATCCTATTTAACTTTTTTTTTAGTTCTTGCTACATGAGTTACTGAATCTTGTAGACAAAGGGATGTAAAATACTTGAAACTGCATGCATATACCTACATATAGTATGCATTTGCATTCTCAGAAGTGCATGCATATATGAGTTACTATTCTTGGGGTGGGCTGGAGCCCCAATGGGTTATGAAAGGGTTAATATGCTCTCGTCCAAAGCATTAAAAATGCTTTTCTCAAACTTGGCTTCTGCAAGACCAACCTCGTTTGGTACATTGTAATATAATTGTAATGTAATCAAATATTTTTTTTTTATTTGATTATATTATAATTACAATTACATTATAGTGAACCAAATAAGGTCCAAGTTGTTTCTGACCTCAAAAATCAATATCGAAATAATTTAATAAAAATTTCGACACTTGTCGAAACTATCGTGTTAAAAGTTAAAACAAGAAAGTCATATCCCTGACCATTTGTCACCCTGTGTAAAGAGTTGAAAATATCTAAGCTTGTTTTAATCGAGAAAAAAAAACAGGAGATTTCTTCATGAAATTGAGGAAATCTTTCGTAGTGGAATCTATCAAAAATTTCTGCAAGAAGATAGATTTCGACCATGATGTCAGATTCACACTTGAAGTTCTTCTGTTTCTCAAAGAAATAGATATGTGTATTGTTGCTTCGATCTACAACCAGAACTGCAAAGAATTTACTGGCAATAATTTGTAAATCAATTCTATATTCAACTCTTTCTATGACAAGAATGGTATATTTCTTGATCCGAACAAGAATAGTTATACATATGCATGCATGTTTTCTTTCACGATTCTTTTAGGGTGTGTCCGATTGCAAGTTGGAAAATATGCAGAAAAGAAATTAATTTCATGGAATTATTTTTCTAGAAAAAAAAATTTCATGGAATTAAAAAAAATTATGGAAAACTTAATTTTGATATTTGATTGTCATTATTTTCCACGAAAATAATTGCTTTCCATGAAAAGTGATATTTTCCTATGGGTTGGACAAGTTTTATTTTCCACCACTTTAGAAAAATTATAAAAAATGATTTTTTTTTTGGAAAATAATTCCATGGAAAATATAAGCTATCAAACACTACAATTGGTGGAAAATTTGTGATGGAAATATTTTTCATGGAAAAGAAGCCCAATCAACCACAACCTTAATATATTTTTTAGGTTAAATTTTTTTAATAATTAAATTTAAACGCATATTCTTTATATTACACATAATATTAAGGGTCTACGTAGAAATGGTTGGATAGCGATTGTGAGGTATTTTTAGAGTATCAATTGTTAGCGGTTATGAAGGGTCCGACTTTAGATGGTTTTAAATAATGATTTCTAAATCAGTCAAACCCATACTTGATAATTCTTAATTAACAAACGGTTTTGAAAGTTTTTTACAAGAATAAAATTATCACATATCCATATATAAACAAAAGTTCTCACAAAGTTTTATTTCTGATGTCGAAGTCTGCTTGATACATGATTCTTGAAAATATCTTTATGGATGTGTATCCTACGGTATTCGACTTCGGGAATAACCAAATAGAATTTGCCATGAGTTTGTCATAAAATCAATAATCTATATGGATTAAGAGTTTATAAGAATATTCGTCTGGATGAAGATAGAAAAGACTATCAGAAAATAAGATAATATTAAAAACTAAGTGGATGAAGTAGTCATAGTTTGGAGGAAGTATAAGAGAAATAAATATGAACATGACGAAATAGGAAATGGTGTTTATAATTAGTAGTTATAATTATATATTATTGGTGAGGATATAAATAAAATAAAACGATAAAAACCATCAAAATATATCGATTTGGATAATTATAAAGAAGGGGGGGATCACGTGCAGTTCGAGGCTGATGCGACGACCCTCCATTGGATCAAGTACTCCTGCTAACGTCGGGGCCCATATCCGTCCAATGAAGCGCCGCCACGTTAGTCTTTAGGTTGACGCACGGTCCCCCACTCCATTCGTAAAGAATTGTTGTAAAGACAATAAAATTACAATACACCATTAGGGAGTTTTTGAGCCAACCAAAATTAGTGTTTAAAAAAAATGCCAAATTAACAATAGTTTTTAGGGTTGATTAGAGTTTAGACCCTAAATTTTGTACCAACTTAGAGTTTAAGTCATGAGATGTCCAATTAGAGAATTTAGACCATAAATTTTTATTTTTGATTTTCTTTTTCCCATTATACCCTCCCTACTATATATAAGAAGAAAAATGATATTTTGTCCGCCCGTGGGGTTGGCCCGCCCCCACGTGGCAGGCGTCCATTGGTCCCCCCGGCTAACTTGGGCCCACCCAGGCGGAGGAGCCAATGGACGCCTGCCACGTGGGGGCGGACCAGCACAGGCCAACCTCCGAGCAGTCAAAATAGCAGCTTTCATATAAGAAAGTTCCATTATCATGCATGTGGAGGGTATGATAGGAAAAAGAAACAAAAGATAAAATACAGAGTATAATATTTTTAATTGGATATGTTAGGATTTAAACTCTAAACTTATATAAAATTCATGGTCTAAACACTAATTAGTCCTTTTTAAAATACTTCACAAACGACCGACTAAAAAACTCTCCAAAATCGATGAAAACACCGCTGCCAAACAGATTTTATCATTCATAATGCATTATGAAACTTAGCTTATATATTTTTTTTTTTAACTTGTATCATTAATAATACTAGTATATATACACGCGCCTTGCACGTATTTCATAATATTTCAAAAGAGCAAATAATAGTCTTTTTTTAAATTTTTTTCTTCTTCTATACGAAATTATTTAACTATCTATGTTAAATTTAATGAACATTTTTAATTAGTAAGTATAGGTAAAAAAAAAAAAATTATAACAAAAATTTTACGGTGAAACAAAACTTTTTTTTTTATTATACAGATTAACGGGTGGCAATAAGCGAATCAGACATGACCCATATATAGATTATATATATACATGGAAACATATTTTTTACTTTATTTTATTCATATGGCATATTTTATTCCTTTTGTAGTGGGATTCGATGAAACACCGTGCCGGTGCCGCCTTCTTTCTATATATACAGCGGGTTTTTTTTTTTTTTCTTCAATTAAATAATTAAGTTTTCCTCTTTTCTTTCAGGTTAGGGTTTCTTGCTCTATTTTTTTTTTTTCCTGTTCCATTAAAATTCCCCCCCTTTTTTTCTTGCAATTTTACTGAATTGTAGTCGAGAATTGAATCGAAACTGATGATATAGAGATGCATGATTTCTTTCACGATTTCTAGGAAAGTGTACGTATCATCATGGCCTTCTTCATTAGGGACGAGGAGGAGGAGGAGGAGGTAGTTCCAGAGTTGGTCGATAATTATTACTTTGTGGATGGAAAAGAAGAGGAGCCCGTCTCGTTTTCTATCTTGCCATTGTTGTTCGATGAGTCCGAGAAGCCGCTTAATGGTGGTGGTGGTGCTAATTCCGAGGAGGAGGAGGTGCGAGTGTTCTTGCACGGAAGTGCAGACGGTGGACTTCAGAAAGTCTACGAAAGGGTCACGGCATGGAGAGTGGGCCATGGCCAGCCAGACCACCCAGAGATATTTGTTCTTCTGAAGCTGCAGCTGGGTCGCAACAAATGGATCAAGCTTCTCAAACCAAGGAAGAGCTACGAGTACTGTATCAGGACGACATTGATCGTCGTACAATTGCTGCACTTCCTGAGGAGGAAACCGAATTCGTCGGAGAAGACCCTCTGGACACACTTGCACAAAGTTTTCAGGTTGTCGATGTCTTGTCGCACGCGTACGACTTGCGTGCGTGTACCGATAAAACTAAAAATTTGTTTGCTTTGCCAGCTGCTAATCCTGTCTTTTAATTCTTGCAGCTCATTTTGTGATAAACCTTCTGTGCATGACCTCAAGGATCATTATCCACTAATTCAAATGTTTGTAGAGAGGAATGAAGCTTTATCGAAATCTCAGGTTACTTCTAACAACATATATAAGCTATGCTATGGCATTTCACTTATGTCCTCCAATATGTCAATGTGATATATATATATATAATAATTTGGTAAGTCGAATGCTCGGCCAGCGTATATGCTCGGGACTTGTACAATTCTCACACTCACACGCTGCATCACAGCCTTCACTCTCTCGCGGCGCCGTTTGCTCCTCCGCCTCGCACCCCGCCGGCCCACACCGTCCACCCACCCACGCATTAATCCACACGGGACTACATCACTCGGAAATATATGGTGGGAAATACCGCTCCCCACTTGATCGAACCCGCCAAACCATGGAAAATGCCTCCCGTATATATATATATATATATATATATATATATATATATATATATATATATATATATATATAAGATGTATGTTGATCCTGGGGACCCGTATATATATATATATACACACACACACACACCCACACACACACACCCCCACACACCCCTTAGCCAAGTACAAAGAGGACTCCTAAAAATAGAGAATTCAAAATGATTTGCCACCTAATCACAACTTGCCGTAGCTAGACTATATAGTTTTCGTCAATAAGAGTCCGTTTAATCAACAAGAATCTACGAGATATCTTCATCTCTCTCACGTCTTTGGTTGCAATGCACCCACTCCAAGAATCCAATAGCATGTTGACTCTGTCAAAGATCACAAAGATACATAAACAAGTTTCCTTCCTTATATCCTTCTTTGTTCTGATATTGGGCCGCCCCTATAAATGAGCACTTGGCCTTCCAAAAGTGACTCAACCCCTCGGTTAAAAAACACTTTGGGATCTCGTTAACAGCTTGTCCAGTGAGTGTTGTAGTAAATTAGGTATACAACAATCTTTGTGAGTTCAATAAAATCATCCAATTTTACTCGACATTTATCTGGCGTGAAGTGATTTTATTACATCTGTTTAATGTTAAAAAAATCTCTCTAGAGAAGTAAGCAAACCATAACCAGATTTGCAAGCCATCACAATCTTAAAGCTCACTTTGGATTATTATTTTGTTTGATTTTGTAGAAGGATTTAACACTTCTCAATCTTAGTTGATCATGAGACATTACTTTACCCTCATCATTTGACTACTACTGTTATTATTGACATTTTATTAGTTGTAATGTACTTTATTTTTGATATGCCTGTACATGTTGTTTGGCATATAATTATCTCTAATGAAATTTTGCATGAACAGTTGTTATTGATGTTACGCACGAAGAAGCCCACAAGGAAAACCTATAGTGAGGTTAGTTCCAATTTCTGAATTTTTGAGAGAATATATTAGATTTCTGATATTTGAATTCGACTCTATGGATTCTTGTAGAGATGTTTCACACGAAACTGTTGTCAATTATTATATTTCTGGTATTGAGTTGGATGCCACTTAAGTACTTAACCACTTGATTTTTTTTTCTTCTAGGATCATCAAATTGATTCCGATGCAAAGAAGTCATTTATTGTTGATGATAATATGGTGGATGATGAAAGAAATGAGTTTGACAAAGAAATGGATTTGTTTGATACGGTCTGCGCCATTTGCGATAATGGAGGCGAACTTTTATGGTATGTTGTTCAGCTCATTGATATTTTCGATGGTTATTTGCTCAGATAAATACACAATAGTCTACTTTCTGCCATAATGCAATAGTTATATCTTGTTTATCCTGTGTCAGGAAGTGGGCTTTGGTCAATGTAAATACCAATTATCACATGATCAAATTTTGATTCTGATCCAAAATTTCCATTATGACTTTGGCCTAATAGATCCCTTAATGTTGACATATAATTCTCCACCTAGATTCTGTCATTGTTGATCTCCTTCAACTAGCTCTGATTGGGTCATCTATCACAAGCAGCGGCGGACCAAACTAGGCCAGGTGGGGTGGCAGCCCCAATGGGTTTTCGGTTATGTAATTGTCTGTCCCCTATTATTTAGTAAATGTTTTATGAAAAAAAAATCACAATTGAGTAGTTATCTATCGATAAGTGCATGTGATTTTAACCACGAGGCTCCCGCTTACGCAAGATGAGGGGAGGGTCAAGATGAAATGACATTTTTAAAATGTGAAGAATAATGTATCACTTGCTTGATGTCTGAATGTTTTGTTATCTTCTACTATATAAAGAGGCTTCAAAACGGCTCAAAAGTGAGCCATATAAGCCGTATGAATATCATGTACCATTTAAATAAATTCAAAAAATAATAACAAATAACTAAATAACTATAGGGGTGAGCAACGGTTCGGTTCAAACCGAACCGTATATATGAAAACCGAAATAACCGTAAACCGTATTTCTCAAAACCGAAAACCGAACCGTTTTTATGAAAACCGAACAAAACCGAACCGAATTAATTCGGTTCGGTTTTCGGTCGGTTCGGTTTCATGGGCCAATGTGTCGGATCTTCAAAATTTTTAACAAAATGAGCATATTTAAATAATAATTTATTTTAAAAATATGGTTTTATTGTATTTATGAATTATTATATTATATAGTGTGAAAAATATTAGTATATATAAATTGAGGGTAGAGAGAGAGAGTGCTCAAAGAAATACCGATAGAGAATAGGAGAGGAGAGTGCACTTAGTTAGGGTTTACGAAACATTAGTATATGTAGATTGATGATAGTTTGATAAATTATTATATCTAAAACAGTTTTCGGTTCGGTTCGGTTATCCGGACCAAGAACCGAAAATCGAACCGTTATTTTAAATTTTTAAATTTTTAAACCGAAAACCGAAAAACCGAACCGTTTGTGATATTTAGGTTCGGTTCGGTTCGGTTTTCGGTTTTCAACTGTTATATGCTCACTCCTAAATAACTACCTAAATACTCCACTAATTATTTTAAAAAAAATATAACTAAGTATTTAAATATCTAATAAGATATATTTACAACTAAATAGTCTAACTCAAGTGGTTAATGTAGGAGGTATTTTTGGTTGCTTGAGTTCAAATCCTAAGTTTGATAATTATTTTATAATAAATTTATATTTAATTTTTCTATATTTTTTTCGCACGTGCATTTTGCACGTGCACATTACTAGTATTAATAATGGTGGAACATTACTTGTAATTTGTCTTCATCTTGTTATGGCGAGATGGTGAACATAAGATATCCTTTGACAATTTTTTCATAAATTATTATATTTCCACTGCAGCTGTGAGGGTAGATGCATGAGGTCTTTCCATGCAACCAAAAAGGCTGGTAAGGATTCAGAATGTAAATCCCTTGGGTTCTTGGATGCTCAAGTTGAGGTATATTGTCATATAGATGTTGCGGTGTTACTGTTTCTTCAATTTCCCCTGACCTGATGTATTTTTTCCTTAAGTGCGTCTTTGAAAACATTTTCTTCTTCTTATAGGAAATCCAAAACTTCTTGTGCAAGAATTGTGAGTTAAAACAACATCAATGTTTCTCCTGTGGGGAATTGGGATCCTCTGATAAATCAGCTTGTCCTGAGGTTTGATTTCTTTCACTGTAAACTTTCATGTTCACTTTTTTCCTTCTGCTTTTGGATCATTTTTATGCTACGGTACAAGTATTTCTTGGTTTTTGGTTCTTGCTTTGTTTTTTTGCTCCCTTTACCTATTACAATAAGTATTAGTTCTGCATGTAGTGAAATTCTATTACCTTCTACCTGAAATTTAGTTCTAGTACATATTATGTTTCGACGTTATTTGCTCTTTGTGAATTTATTTCATAAAGCATAGCCATAAGCTGAAGCTGTGCTCTATGAACGTTTGGCTTTGCTTCTTAGTTCTACTTTACTAGCACATCGTGGATAACTGTCTCCTTTAATCTTGTTGACACTTGTATGGACGTGGATAAGGACACACATTGATATGATATGCAACACTTCTTATGAAGTACGCGACATGAAGAGAGCACGGCAATGACAATAAAATTAAAATTTTAATAGTGTGCATGAGAGAGTGAAGTAATTGGCAAAAATAAACAGTTCTATAAATTATACTTGTAAATTTGATCTTTGACGCAAGACTACACGTCGTACACGATGTTAAAAATCAACGATCATACACAAGATGAACCTTCAAACTGAAAATCCATGTCCCTATTAGAGAGATCTATGTCATTTAAACCACCTAAAAGCCTAAGATAACTGTTCTTCAATATCATCAGAGCATCTAGCTTTTGGTTACTTGTCATAAGTAGAAAATGTCTACATAAGTTTGGGTATTAAGTAGTTTAAATTTATAGCTCATAACTTTGTCGGTCAGTCTGGAGGGTCATTTTCTGTCATTTGATGTGGAAGTATTCGTGTTCTTTCTCTTGTAGCACAGAACTAAATACCAGTTCCTCGCACCCAAAGCCGTAAATTAACTGGCACACCCAGGAAGTATTTGCACCTACGGTACTGATATATTTGGGTCTTTGGGTTTAAATTTTGTTGATATCAATTATGTGGGTTTTCCGGTTCATAAGGTCTATTTTGTCATTGGCATTGGAAAATTTGCACCTTCATTACTTTCTTGAAGTTTCATATCTTAGTGCACTCACAAGCAAACAGAAATATGTACTTCCCTTTCCCCACTTGGTAGTTTCTTCCTTGCTCAGACCCCTTGCATCGACCCATTAAGATGCTGCATAATTACCTTTAGACTAATGTCTTTACTTAGGTTATAGCTTCACCTATTTTTTGGTTGTATTTCATATTTTGTCTTATTGGATACTGGTTGATTCTCTTGTTTTAGGTATTTCAATGTGCTAATGCAACTTGTGGTCACTTCTACCATCCGAAGTGTGCTGCTCAGTTACTTTTCCCCAATAATGAAACTGATGCAGCAGAATGTCGAAAAGAAATTGCTTATGGCGAATCATTTACTTGCCCTGTGCATAAATGTTTTGTTTGTAGACTAGGAGAAAACAAAAAGAACAGGGATTTGCAGTTTGCGATTTGTAGACGTTGTCCAAAGGCGTACCACAAAAAGTGTTTACCTAGGTACTTACAGACCCTTAGCCAACTTCCTTTCCAGTACAGTATTTTATGCAATTAGGTATTTCTTTTATCTGGTTGCAACTTATGCACTCCTTTCCTCAGGAAAATTGCCTTTGAGAGTATAGAAAATGAAGGAATTATACAGAGGGCTTGGAATGACCTGCTACCGAATCACATCTTGATATATTGCTTGTGAGTTCTTGGTGTATAATGACTTTTGGTTTTCTTGATGTCTTAAACATCTTTTATTTTTTAATTTATTTCTGTTAAATTATTATTTCACAGGAAGCATAAGATCGTTAAAGACTTGCAAACTCCTGTAAGAAATCATATATTGTTTCCTGAAAATCCTGAAAAGAAAAAGGTCGTAGTTTTGCAGAAAAGTAAAGAGAAGGTTCAATCAAAGAAGAAACACATGGCTTCTGTTGATTTGGTGCAAGATAGGGTCACAGGAAAGACGGTACACTCAACTGAAAAACTTTCTAGTTCTGAAGAGACTCCTCCAGTGGTAAGAACTCGTGAAAGTGCTATGGATGAAGGACTTGATTTTCAGAAACAGATGAAACCTTTCAGGGACATTGCAAAGTCTGATAAACGAGAAAATGATGGATCGGATTTATTGAACAATAAAAGATCTCCAATAGAAAACAATAAAGCTTCAGTTCTTGGGGGTTCTAAAGCATCTGGTGAGAAAAACTTCATCACTTCTCATCATAAGATTGACAATGCAACAGAGAAGAAGTAAGATGATTTCTCTTTCGTTCTTTTTCCAGTGTTTTTTGTATTTTAATAATGAACTGCCTTAGTGGCTGAAGGTAATTATGCTAAACTGACATAGTCATTTCTGTAGAAACTGTTGGATGAGTGTGCTTAATAAGTTTGATGCTCCTGCCTTATGTCTAATATGTATGTGTACTGTTTAAATTGACTGTTGTTGCTAATAACATAATAAGAAACATATTAACTTGATTTAAGATTCATATGTTCATTATATCTGTGTTCCTTTATTATCATTTGGAAGAGAAGTTCAAATTATGTCAGTCCGTCAACTGCTGAATTTTGAAAAGGTGCCAAGTCAACAATCTGCATTTATGATTCTCTTAGAAAGATATTAAATTGTTGGTTGACACTTGAGTTGTAAATTTGCTAAAGCTATCTGGAAATTTTAAATGTAAGTTAATCCATTCCAATTTGGTGGAAAGCAGAATAAATGCTATAGTGCAGAAGGCATCATCTTTATTGAAACTGGAAGACATCATAAAGAAACACACAATGCCATCAACTCATGCATACACTACAAGGAATATAGACAAAAGCATTACACTGGGCAAGGTTGAGCGTTCTGTTGAGGTATATCTTCTAACTCAAGGGAAAATTGTAGCCAAAATTGATAGACGTTATGCTTCACATGTGTTTTATTTAGCTTGACAATTGTCTCTCTATCTACAGGCACTGAGAACTGCTTTGCAAAAGTTAGACACTGATGGCAGCGTGGAGGATGCCAAAGCTGTCTGCGAGCCTGACACTCTTAGACGATTAAAGAAGTGGAGTGTATGTATTAATTTTCACAATTTTTATACTTAATTATATTTTGATGATACTAATTCTCACACATGCTATACCATCATCAGTCATTTGGTTCTTTCTAAAGGCCATCTTGGATTCAGCTATAGTTAACTCAGCAACATATAAAATTTTCAGTCTAGATTTTTTAGGTTCAACAATGCTTTTGCAATCTTTGCTTTCATGTGACAATGGAAGTGTGAAATACAAGTATTTAATACTCTTAGAGATGTTCCCATAGAAGGTTCTTCTTGAGTATGGACATCAGACCCATACCAGTTGGGGGCTGCCATACCAGAAATCGAACACCGGACAATGTAACTGACACGTCAGGAGATGAAATCATGGTGGTATGTGGGATAACAATTCACTTCATACAGGACATGTATGCCAATTTTTTTAGTATTAATATGAATATAATAGAATCAATGTTTGATGTAATTTAAATAAGGTCCATCCACATACTTGGAACCAGTTTTTTTGTAACCGGGTTTAAACCCGAATTATCCAACCTATATCGAGTTAGACCGACATATTGGCCGATATATCGACCGATTTGACGGACGTATTGTCTGATTTGGTGGGTCCTGATTGTTTTCCTCCATACCGGTCAGTCATATCGTATCGATCACCCTCCAAAAACAGTATACTGTCTGATATGGCCGATATCCCGAACATAGTCTGCATATGATGTAGCATTTTCAAAATTAGAATAAGTGAGGTGTATCCGACAAACATCCATGAAGTATAGAAATATCCGAGTATTGAGTGTATTGGATAATAGTACATCTCCATGCTTCCTGTTTTCTGTTATCTATGTTTCCTATGCTCAAGAATTACTTCTAAATGAATGTTGTACTTCTAATGCAATGTCTGTTAACAATATTGTGGTTCATTATTGTGCATTTTTTTGTTATTGATTATTGATGTTAATATGATCTGCTTATATTTACGTTTGTTGAGATATCTCCAGATTTATTTCAGTAGTTTGAAATTTTAAGTGGTTTCATTTTTAACCTGCATCCGCTAAATATTTTGGTTTATGATAAGTTGGATAACATAATTGACATAAGTTATGCCTTTTCAGAGAAAACTTGAAGTTTATCTTTCACCATTCCTCCATGGCATGAGCTACACATCATTTGGGCGTCATTTCACAAAAGTGAATAAGCTTAAAGAGGTATTTGATCTTTATATTTGTGGCATAAAACTACCTTGATTTCATCAGACATGATTGATTACACTTGGAAGTGCACATTCATTATTATTATATCTGATGGATGTGGGCTATGAAAACTTGGACTGGATATGCGATTGGGCATGTACATGTATTCACATTGAACATTATCCAATCTGCATCATATCTTGAGTTTTGGTTGCTTCAATTTTGCCTTGCATTACTTTATTGTAATGTCGAAAATTAAGTTGGAATGTAAAAGTTAGGATAATAGATTGTGAGAGATACATATGAAGGTGATAAAATTGCCAATCCAGGATGTATAATGACTTATGAGCTATTTTGTCATGCAACTCATATCTCACGGTATTGTGGATTTGAGAGAGTTATAACTTATGACTAATAAGTCACAATCGTTACGTACTATATCATCCTGATCAATTAAACTTTTTTACAACATACAAGTTTGAGTTGGTTCATCTTTCGTCAATACTTACATGTGTTGTGTTGTGGTTAAGGTTTGCTTATCATTTTGAGTTGTTGATAATGAGTATGACTTTTCAGTTGATGTTTATCTAGACGTGAAAACTAGTTTTGGTGATAGTTTTGGTAGATCCTATAGATATGAATTGTGGTAATTTTAATGGATTGGTTTTTCTTGATCAATCAGAGGCTTGTGATCCATGTGTTATAGAATCCTTCATTAATTGTACTAAAACATATTTAGTATGATAATCAGACACATTATGAAGTATCAATGAAAATCCTATTTTTGGGCTGAAGAGTCCAACGCTAATCGAGCACCTCATATGCTCTTGTACGCAAGGTTCTTGATATCAGATTTCCTGATATCGGATACCGGACCCACTACGATTAGGGGGTCACCATACCGGAAACTGGATTCTAGACAATATACCAGACATATCTGGAGATATAACCTACTGGTGGTATATGATAATAAATCACTCTATAGGATTTGTATGACAAATTTTCAAAATATTAATATAATAGACTTACTTTTTACTATAGTTTAGAATAAGGCTCTATCCGCACATGCAAATTCAAAACACATTAAAAACTAACGAATTCTAAACTAGTTTTTTTTGTAACCGAGTTTAAACCTGAATGATCCAACCCGCATTGAGTTTGACTTCTATATCGGTCGGTTTGGCCGATCTATCAACCGATTTGGGCTATATATCGGTCGGATTGGCATGAATACCATTGACATAGGATCTAACCGGCTTTTCCATACCGGTCACTCATATCTTATCGACCCCCCTTCAAAAATGGTATACCATCCAATATACCGCCCCATATGACAAATATCCCGAACATAGCTTGTACAAAATGTTAGTTCATATGGATAGGAACTGACACAATCTTTGAGATTAATTGTTTAATTGAACAAATGGATAGAATTAAAGTAACTTGACATGAATGTATGACATACTAATTTGTTAATGAAAACACAAATAATACAACTACTCAGCGCCGCTTGTGCTTTTCTCTATTAGTTTATTTATTGTTTATATAGTGTGATACTTGTTCTTGTTATTTTTTTCTTATTACTATTGACAACATGTGCACCTTGTATGGGGTATAGTTTTCTTATTAGATGTAACCTTTCTTGATTTGCAGATTGTTGATAAGTTTCAATTTTACGTGCAAAACGGTGATATGGTACGTCCTTTTGTTTTGATTAAGCAATAATTGATCCTAATTTGAGTTATCAGCTGGTTTCTGGTGTAATTTTAGTGTTGCTTATGGCTAGAAAAGTTTGCCCATATTTGGCTTTAAGTGTAAATGGAGAGCAAGGAAAACCCTTGAATCTCTTGTAGTGCAAGATTGTGTGTGAAATAACACAAAATAACAACTTCGTTTTCTCAGCTTCCAATTGGTTCATATTTGTAAAAGAATAATATATTCAACTTCGGATATCCTTGTCAATATCAACACTCGTCGTAGGCTTTTTTATGTAGACCAGACACAGCATATCATATTCTACTTTTTGTTTGTTTTTGTCATGTTAGACACATTTCGGGCTCTTTTTACCTCAAACATACAATATACTCAACCTATTTGTTTCTTTGGTAGTACAGGTAAATAGTTAGACAAGCTACAACACAAATTTATCATGTTTGTTGACATCTACCTGAACCACTTCTCCTGAAGCAACTAATATAGTCAACTTATCTGACATTGGGTGCATGTAGGAGGTTCTTTTGATCCAGAAAATGTAATATGTTCAAGATCTTCGTTTTGAATGTAATTTTTTGTGGTTGGGTTGATTAGATAGGTATTGAAGTTGGACCTGAAGTTTCTATGCTTGATTTCTTGTCATGTCTAACCTGTGTAAGATTCATGTAAGTAAAATATGGGAGTTCCACACATAAGATGCACCACTACCGATGACCAATTTAATTATATTTTCTATCAATTCTTAATAAAAGAGGAAGTTAGTGTATGTCCTTGGCATGTTGCTATGTTCAAACTTCAAAGCGCAGTCTGATATGTTACTAGATGGAATCAGAGTTTTTGTGCTGGATTTTGTTGTCATGGCTGACGTGTTGGAGGCATGTGAATTCCTACAAAATCAGGCACTACCCGAACACCCGTACTTAGTGGTTTCTTATGACATGGGCAATACTGATGCCATAAGAATTACAAAGAGTACTGGCGGAAATGATGTCCTTTCCTCGAACCTAAATTATTAGGCATGAACTTCTGATAGCATTATCTTTGATATCATTAATCTTTGACGTAAGTGCTGTCTGCCAATATTTATGAGCATCTTATTAGATTTCTAGACGTATTTGTGCCTTTTAGCTATTGGAGCATGTTACTTGTTCTTTGGGATACCAAAATTAAGTGATTGGGATGATGATGCATGATCAAATTAGATTAGTAGGAAAGAATTTTCTCGTAAGATATGAACAACCAAGAATCAACTCTTTAATGATGCATGATCGAAATTAAGTGACCATCTTGTTTGTTTTTCCTTTTTCTTTTTGCATGCTTTCTCTTTTTCAATTTTATACAATGAAGATCTAATCCTAAGCTATATTTTATATAGGATCGGGTGCAGTTTTTATACACAATGGGGTAGTATAACTTGAAAAATATCTGGGCCCTTTTATCATTGCTTCGAAAACCTTATTTTTTTACATGACTACTCATGACCTTTGTACAACGATAAATGCCTAAAAACTTTGTTGCAAAATATATTTTCCCACTCGGATACACATTATTATTCTGTCATAACATGTATACTATATTACTATCACTATGTTTTAGTATACACTTGAGAGGAACCTAACATTGTCCCTGTTTCCCCAACGTGGAAGCATTCTCTAGGTACCTGAGGAAGTATAACACCTAGGCAAATGGCTATGATGAATTAATGATGCGACCACTGTTAAGAACAGAATAACATGAACAATTATCCAATTAGAAGTATATATACTTAAACATATGAAAAAGTAATAATAAGTTTTATAACATGGCTATGACCATGTCCTAAATCTGCTTAGGTATTTTTATACAAAAATTTAGTAATCAACTACTATACTCAAAAAGAATATTTATAATCCAACCTTCTTCTCAAATAAAAAGTAACTAGCTTGGAAAGCATGATTCAGAGTCGAGAATCTCTATAAAGGATTGAGAACGATTATTATTGCAATATCTCAATCTGACTTCAACCTTATATAAGTTTGTTCTAAATAGGCGTTCCTAATTATGCAAAAAGGTAAATAGGGGATTTTTCATGAAATCTCTGAATATTCATCAATAGGTAATTTCTTGGTAACTTACTCTTATGTGCCTGTTTAATGCAATCAAGGAGAATCTATCCAAGTTGCTCTTATCTATGAGGACACTAAGCAAAGAGGCAATGTGAGTATTTGCTACTAGGAATAGAAGTCAAAACTTCAAGTTATGATATAATGTTTTTGAGATAATTGGTGGAAGAAAGCAATCTCCCCCTCCCTTCTTTCAGTAATGAAAGTTCAAGGAAACCAAAATGCTAGAATCCGAAAATTACATTCAATACATTAAGTGGCAAATAGCCAGCTTAACTGAACTAAAAGCATCCATCACATCCAAACAAACAAAGCAGTCAAACTACATTAAAAATTTAAAATCCCAATTAATATAAAGAACAGATCGTCAGATCTTCAGTTATTGTCCTCCTGAATTATGATATAATGTTAATAGGTAGATCATTACTCAGGTAGAAAGTTGTCCTGTAAAAATGTTGAAGTTTAACATATAAATTTTAGTACGGAAATATTTGATAGGAATTTAATAACAGGACAAATCAATAAACCTACATATTAAGTGGAGCATTAGCCATTAGAGAAACTAAGCTTAATTTCAATTTAAGTGAATTAGTATAATTCTATTCCCAATATGCTTTTGAAATATGAATAAATACATATTGGTCAGCAAACTTGCAATACAAAACCTCTTAATGATTTCAGCTACTTCATCAAAGTTTCGGCAATTTGACACTTTTTGCTCCCTTTTCAATCTGATTTTATTCTCATACTCCTATAACATGCATTGGATCATTGAATTCTTAAGTATGTTTCCTTTATTCACCCGCTTAAATGCATCTCTCCCTTTTCAGGTAGTTGATTTTTGCTGTGGTGCCAATGATTTCAGTCGGCTGATGAAAGAGACACTTGATGCATCTGGGAAAAAGTGTTCATTTAAGAATTATGATGTCATTCAACCAAAGGTAACCTTTGCCATTTGTGACATTATTTTGCTGTTTTGCCGAGACTTCATTAGTTACTGCAGATTCTTTACTTTCTGGGGGAATGTATCACTCAAATTGATTCAACTCTCTTCCTCACAGATGCTTGGTTTGGGTGGTCGATACTGTTGTTCTTTAAAAAGTGCCCTCCTTTTGCTTTTGTTTGTATATTTCCTTTTAAGAATCACACTCATGCTCGTTCTTGGTTTATTGTTACTATTAGCTTTTAAAGGAGTGTTCAAAATCTATTTGGTTCCCCTTCAAATTTTAGTAACTGTGTATGTTTGTTTGTCAATGTCAAACCTTTGGTCCAGACTCCAAAGTCTTAGTGATTTCTAAACAAGTAGTTTGCTTCATCCAGACCTACTAAACAAAGTCTTTTAAGGTAAACCTAGCAATCACCCCATCATTTTTACTGCTTCAGTTCAACTAAAGTTCTACAGTAACATTAGCTTTAATCATATTGCTCCTTACATGATAACATATTTTTCTACATAGAACATGCCAAAAACCAATTCCAATGATTTTATGTACCTTTATTGAAGCTTCATATGACTTTCTATGAATTGTCTCAATACTCTTAGTGCTTTACATTTCAATATTTGATTCCTTCATGTATTTTTTTTTACGAAGATTCGTGAATCAAGTACAGAAGGGCTGTTTTTTTCCTAACTTGTGGGGGTGTGCCCACTTATGACTAACTCATTTCATCAGTACTTTGTGTATCTACTGGTTTGGTTCTCGGCCTATGGCATTTTGTAGTCTAAACATTTCAACTTAGTTAATTGATCTTCTTTTATTCTGCTACCTTATAAGATTAATTTGCTAGTGCAATCATTGGCGATATATCTCACAACTATTTTCTTCATATACTATGGTATCATGTACATTATCTTTGACAGCTTTTGGTATTGGAGGAAAGACACTTATTCTCTTGATGTACATTTGAGCTGACCCGTAACTTCTTCTCGGGCACCTCGAGGATGTCACGTAATCTTACGATTTGATATCATCGATAGGATTGGTTCTTCTTTCTGTAGATTTCTGTTATGCTAAATATCTTTCTGTACTTGAGTTTACGATTGGAGCCCACATATAGGGTTGCATTTGGGACAAACTTCTGGGATACTCATCATCATTATTAAAGCCCTTACCATCAAAATCATTTGTGGATGATGGTTGCGTAGTGAACATGGCTTCTTCTTTATTGTGTGTAAAGGTTGTTTCAAATGTTTGCTCTTGGTATCTGACACCAGTGCAGATTTGGACTTTATACTAGGAACTAATAAGCATTTTTTGTCAGAATGATTTCAAGTTTGAAAGGAGAGACTGGATGAAGGTGCAACCAGGTGAACTACCCACTGGATCACAACTGGTAAGAGTATTAAATCTAATTGTAATGTTAAATATTCCTTGACCTTGGCCTCTCCTTAGTTTTTCCCTGTGGTATAATAGTTGGTTGACCTTGCATAATTTGAGTACAGTTTTAAATATTAATCCTCGACATTGTTAAAAACAGATCATCGGTCTGAAACCTCCTTTTGGGGTTGAAGCTGCACTAGAAAACAAGTTTATTGACAAAGCTTTAACATTCAAGCCGAAACTTATTATTCTTATCGTTCCCCAGGAGACTGAAAGGTACTAGTTCCTCCCTGTCTGGCATATTTATTTTGATTGTGGACATGTTGATTTGACAAAATCTTGATTTTAGGTATGCCTATAAATGATGCTAAAAAATTAAAAAGTTGAAATAACAATAATCAGTATTTTAGTACCAATATAAGAACACACTTCATTTTGAGTAGAAACAATCAAGCAAGTACTTGCATGAATTGATGTGTGCATATCGTCAACTTGATATAGTTCTAGCTTGGAAAATGTCTTACATGGTAAAGAATTATGTTTCCCAGTATGAGTCTAAAGGTTTTGTTTGTCAACCTCTTTTGTGTAACCAGGCTAGATAAGAAAAATCATCCATACGACCTAATCTGGGAGGACGGTGCAAGTCTTTCAGGAAAGGTATTGGAATATCTTAATTTTCCGATTTACTATTTGTGGGGTCTTTATAGTCGCTTAAAACTTTTCATTTCCATCTTTTCAGTCGTTCTACTTGCCTGGATCAGTCGACGAAAACGACATGCAGATGGAGCAGTGGAATCTAAAACCACCTATATTATATTTATGGAGCCGCCGAGACTGGACGTTAAAGCACAAGTCTATAGCTTCGAAGCACGGTCACGTTTCCACGGATTCCCAAGAGCCTAAAGATCAATCTCCAATGAGAAGGATGAAGGACACACTTCCTCCTGTAGAGGAGAATGTTGGAGAAATATGGAAAAAAAGAGGATCTCCTATTCCAGAAAAGACCATAAGAGAAGACAACAAGAACATCAAGAAAAGAAGCCCCCCTGAAGGCAACAGAAGCAGTTCTCTTAAGAGGAGAAAAACAAAAGGAAAGCAACAAGAGGCAACAGAAAGAACACAGCCACATATCAGAGACTCTGTTGGAGACCTATCTAGGAGTCATCCCCAGCAGGAGACATTTGGAAATTCCAGAGAAGTAGCTGAAACTTCCACAGAGATGCCAAGCAATCACAAGTCAACTCTGCTCACATCCTCCTCTACTCTTCCAAGTCCTATAGCAGGGTCATCAGCAATATGCAGGAATGCTCCGTGGCTCGACGAGACGAACCAATCCATAGTGCCTCGAAATTCCGTCCCAAGTGCACCACCACTCCAGCAGGAGACATTTGGAAATTCCAGAGAAGTAGCTGAAACTTCCACAGAGATGCCAAGCAATCACAAGTCAACTCTGCTCACATCCTCCTCTACTCTTCCAAGTCCTATAGCAGGGTCATCAGCAATATGCAGGAATGCTCCGTGGCTCGACGAGACGAACCAATCCATAGTGCCTCGAAATTCCGTCCCAAGTGCACCACCACTCCATGGTACCCGGAACACCATATATGACACGCTCGGAGTTAGAAAGGATCTGCCACCAGAAGTACTGGGCTTTGCACTTGGACCCCAATATCCGTTATCACACCAGGGTTTAGGGGGGTGGTTAGATGATTGACACTATATATTTTTTTTGACACTTTATATGTACTCGTAGTTGACAGTGGGCGTGTGATGCCTCATAATGTAGTGGGAATAGTTAATTTCAATGTTTAAATTGCTTGATGGTGTGGGTTCTCATCAGTACCTATAATGCTTGTGAGTTCTTAATAATATTGCTTCACGAGTTATCGATGTTTAGCTGACTTTTGGTTTTCTTGATGTCTTAAATCTTTTTCAGAGATGCAATGAAGTGTTCTCATTGATCTTCATACATTTCAAACAAATTGGACTAACTCTCAATTAGTCCGTCAACTCTCAGGTATACTGCAGGTATCTGGAAAAATCATTCAAAAAATTAGATCCATGTATAATCATTTACTGGCTAGCTCTTTCATTGAATGTTGGAGTTCTTACTATTCTGTACTTCTAATTGTGCCTTTTATTGAAGGGCCGGCTATACACATTCCAACCATTTCTAAGGACACCTCATGTAACTTAAATACCTCATGTAACTTAAATGAAAAAATAGATTCATGTTAAAAGACCAATATACCCCAAGGCTTTCTAAGAACACTCCACCACAAAAAAAAATGCGATGAGCACGACAAATACTGGTCGAACAAACAATGGTCTGTTCGACATGTATTGGTCGAACATGTCTTCTTTTGTTCGACAAATAGTGGTCGAACATGTCTTCTTCTGTTCGACAAACACTGGTCGAACAAATTATATTCGAACATGACTTTTTTTGTTCGACACATTCTGGTCGAACGTACACACTATAGTTCGACTGTCGTGGGTCGAACATTCCTCTGTTAGGTCGACAAACCAGGGTCGAACCTATCCGTGAATACATCAAAAAAAGTTTTCAATTTTTTTTTGTTTCAATAACAGTTTATGGAGTTCGAATCACAAACAGTGATTAAAAACAAAAATAGTGAAGAGTTTGAACTAATTAGGGTGTTTGATTTATGGGTTGTGAAGGGCTTGGAGAGAGGGAGTAGGGGGGTCGGTTAGGGTTGGAGAAGAGGGGAATCGGTGTGCGGTTGGAGTGGGGTGTGGGATGTGGAAAATGATAGATTGTATGTTTTAATAGGAAGGATATTTTAGTCAAGTGTTGGGGTGCCCTTAGCAATATTCATCATCTAAATTATTTTAATTGGGGTAAACTTAAAACATGGGGTGTCCTTAGAAATGGTTGGGGTGTGTATAGCCGGCTCCTTTATTGAATTGATGTTGTTAGTTTCAGCAAGTACAAGTAAACATTGGTGTCAGAAACTTTATGCCAGAATTTTGGTACACACTGGCTTAGCAAACAAGTCTTAGTTGCTGGACTTTTTGTGAATTTTGGTAAAGAAAACAGTCTTGCCTTGCCTTCTCTTACGGTTGTTCGCATATTGTGAGTCTTTATGTCCGAATATCCTCGGATAATTTTCCAAGTAGTCTTAATATAACTCGTGTATAAGACAATTTGCAAATACTACAAAGATGGGTGATTCGCAAAGTTCCGCGTGTGTGTATATTGTATCTAACTGGTGGGACGAGTAAAACTTTGATACAGAAGAGAAGGGGTATTAAAACTTTGATACATAAAGGGTATCAAAGTTTTGATACCCCTATGTATGACAAGTGAGTTCCCTTCAAAATTTATGTATATATTTTTTTTTTGAAATAAGGGTGAATTTATTCCTCGCATATAGCGGAAAAGGTATTAAAATACATAAAATCACAACATCCCGAGCCCCAAATTATAGTACTATGGGGCCATTACTGATACATCGAATTCTATGTTATGTAGAATTCCAATTGGGGGGGTAGTCAAGCCCTCGAAAATGTGTCTGTTCCGCTCCTTCCAGATGTGCCAAACGGACGCGGCGAGACGAACTCTGGCTCTTCTGGCCCACCCCGGATCCTAGCCTCTGTGATCTCGGATCCAGCTGAGAATGCTCCGGATGTCTCTGTCCACCCCAACTCCTCCTCTCAGCTGCGCGCACTGCTCAGTCCAAATGTGCCAGGACATCGGGCATACAAAGAAGAGATGCCTCATAGATTCATCCTCCCCATTACATAGCACACATTTGGCATCCGGGATCTGCATCCCAAACCTGAGGAGTCTATCTCTCGTCATCAGTCTACCCCGTAGCAGGCGGTATGCACATAGTTGCATTTTACGTGCAACCCCCTTGCCCCAGATGAAGTCCACCTCCTCAACCTGGTCGTGGTGGGTCCGAACCAAGTCGTAGCAGCTACGAAAGCAGAATAGACCTGACCCGCCCCTCGAACCTGGGCCGGCCCAGCTCCAGGAATCCTCGTGCTGGCTAGCATCAATAGTAATAAGGTGAATCTCCTCGACAAGCTGAGCAGTATACGGATATCCTTCTAGCCTCCACACTCCATCCCTGATGATCCGACTGCATGTAAGCCTCCTGCCCGCCTCTCTATCCAGCTGACCTCCCAATATCTCAAGCAAGGATCTAGAACTCAACCAAGGGTCTAGCCAGAGGTCGGTAGTCGTCCCATCCTTCATGTTCCTGCAGATAGCGGTCTGGAGCACCGGTCGACACCTCAGGATGGCCTTAAACGTGACCGAGAAGTTGTTGTCTATCCTGCAGGCCCAGAAGTTGGTCCTCCGAAGATATCTGTTCGTCATCCATTCCGCCCAGAGCGACCCCCCTTGATGAATTTCCAGGCCATCTTCACACAAGCTGCCTTCCTGACCGCATGAAGCGGCCTCAACCCAACTCCTCCTTCCTCCCGAGCCCGACAAAGCTGGTCCCAGGAGATCGCATGCATCCCTTCCCTCCAGATGAAGTCAGCACATATGGCCTCCACTTTCCGAATAGTAGCCGTCGGTATCTGTATAGACTGGAGCCAGAACATCGTGATGACCGCAATAACCGAACGCACCAGCTCAATCCGTCCTTCAAATGATAGACCAGCCGCTTGCCAGCCTTCCACTCTCCTCTGAGCAAAATCCACCAAACTGTGGCAATCCTGCTCTCTGGCATAGTTGACCGTTAGCGGGACCCCCAAGTATTTCACTGGAAGCTCACCTCTGTCCACTCCCAAGGCGAAGGCTCTCTCCTCCTGCTGAGTACACCGGGAGCTGAAGTAGACTCTGCTTTTCTCCCTATTTAACTGAAGCCCAGAAAGCCGTCCGAACTCCTCCATAATGTCAGAGAGTGCTCTCATTCCCCGCATGGAAGGCTGGAGAAGCACCAATAAGTCGTCAGCATAGATCAAATGTGAAACTTTCGGACTCACCAACCGGAAAAGGGGGACGATCCTCTTGCTATGCACTGTCGTATCCATCATACATGTAAAGTACTCCATCACCAAGGTAAAAAGATACGGGGAGAGGGGGTCACCCTGCCTCAACCCCCTGTTGCTCTTGAAGTAGCCATACGGTGTGCCCTGGATGAGGACAGAGAAGGTAGGGGAGCAGATGCACTCCCTCACCCTCGTAACCCACCTCTCGTCGAACCCCATGGCAAGCATCAAGTGGCACAGGAAGTCCCTATTGACCGTATCATAAGCTTTCCGGAGGTCAAGCTTCACACAAGCCTTCATCCCCCCCCCGGTTTGCTGAACTCCCTCACCATCTCATGGGCAAGCAAGCTGTGCTCCGCGATCGACCGGCCCTTGATGAACGCTGCTTGATTCTGGGACACCAATCCCTGCATAATCCCCTTCATACGCCTGCACATAAGATGAGTGATAATCTTGTAAAGAAAATTACAGCAAGCAATGGGCCGAAAGTCTGCAAGTGAGGTCGTTCCCTCCTTCTTAGGCACCAGCGTCAAGAATGTGTGGTTCATCTCCTTCAGAAGCCTGCCCTCCACAAAGAACTCCTGCACCGCCGCAAGAACCGGGGCCTTAAAGCACACCCCAATGTCGCTTAAAGAACCCTGAAGAGAATACATCCAGCCCGGGAGCTTTGTTGGGATTAGCCTTCATCACAATGTCTTCCACCTCCTCCATCCTCACAGGAGCTAGAAGCAGACTGTTCCCGTGATGGGATACCAGTCTCTTCGGGACAAGAGCTGGGAACGTGCTCGTATAGTCCGTCTGCTGATATAAGGCAGTGTAGAATCGGATGGCCTCCTCCTGTATCTCCACCAGATCCCCTACAAGACGTCCCTCAGCATTCAGAAGTATGGGTATGCTGTTCCGGTGCTGGCGGGTGCGGATCACATCGTAGAAGAATTTGGTGCAGCGATCTCCATCTTTGAGCCAAGTATATTTAGCCCTCTGTGCCGCACTAATCTCCTCCTGCAGTCTAATGGTGCTGACCTCCTCGATCAGGATCTTATCCTTAGCCGCCAGCTCCCCGTTCATAATGTCAGCTTGGAGGGCCACCTGAGTGTCCCTATGTTCGGCTTCCTTATCCGCCAGAGAAGTCCGTGGTCTCGTCATTACCCACCCTCTGATGGCCCGCTTGAGCTGCTTGAGTTTGTGCACCATGCGGAACTGGGCCGTGCCATCCCGGAAGTGCTGTATCGCTTCCGTAACCACCTCCTCATAACCAGCCGACAGATACCAGCTGTTGTTATATCGAAACGGTCTCGTCCTAAAAGTAGGTCTCACACAGAGGCCTACCCGGATGGGAGAATGGTCGCTAGTACCCGCCGCAAGACCTTCCGCCACCGAGTTCGGAAAGCATCTGAACCACTCACTATTGCCCAAGGCCCGATCCAACTGACAAGCAATCCGATATGAGTAGCCTTGTTGTGCCAGGTCCAAATGTGTCCAGCACGCTCCAGCCCTCGCATCCCAGACATAAGCAAACACCTCTGGAAGTCATATAGGATCGAGTCCGGAACAGGTCGACCTCCCACTTTCTCGTGACGAAGCAACATAGCATTGAAGTCCCCCATAATGAGCAGGAGGAGATGCAAGTTGTTCGCCATGTGACCCAAATGCACAATGTTCTCCCATAAAGCCTCCCGGAGGCTCCGGTCATTGTGCCCATATACAGCACCCAGGATGAAACGGAACCCACCTTTGTTCTCGAAAGTAACGCCGATGAGTTGTTGTGACTTATGGATCTGCACCCCCTCCCAGCTACCTTTGTTCTACCTAACCCAGATCTTTGCCATACCGCAAAGATCTAAGTTGTGAATGTGGTCCCAGCTTGCCGGAGTCCTACGCGAGAGCATAGCGGCCCCTCTAATCTTCGTCTCCAGTAGGATAGCAATGTCACACGCCTCTCTCCTCAGAACCCCTCCAATCTTCCTCCATCGTCCAATGGAACACCCCCCCTAATGTTCCATGCAAGGACCGACATCTAAATAATAGATGAGGGGTCCCCCTGGAACTCATCTGGATCGACACTCGAGGGAAGTGTCTCATCCTCCTGATCAATGACCGCATCTACCATGGAGGAAGGAGCAAGATGAGCCTGAATCCTGCTAAGAGTAAGAGTCCATTCAGGATTGTCTTCGGTCTGGTCATCCATATCCCGCGCCTGAGGGATATCGTCCAATGTGGCCGGGGCGTGTCTCTTCCTGCTACTGTATACCATAATTGCCAGAGCGGCCTCCACCACCATCTGACCACTAGTAACCGTACTCATACCCCTGGTCACCATAGTCCTCTGTGGCCTGAACGGAACAGTGCACCCTGCATGCTCTCCTGTCTCTGCGGTGGTCCTGTCTCTAGCCTCCTATCAACCTCCATCACTATATCCTCCTCCATATGTCTGTCTGGCGCCGTCTCTCCAGGCAGGTGACTGGTAGCCGTCTCCTCCCCAGGTGCCTCCGTCTGAACCGTCTTCGTCCCAGGTGCCTCCGTCTGAGCCGCATGTGGCCTAGTGGCCTCCTTCCCCTTGTGTTTGCACGCACTGGTAGTGTGCCCAAAGCACTCGCATTGAGAACACATGGGTGGGACCCAATCATACTCTACCGACTGCGTCAGAACCTCTCCAGACGGTACCTGATACTCAAGCATGCTCGGTAGCTCTGAGCCCGCCTTGATCTCCACGAAGACCCTGGCATACATCAGTCTGGTAAGGAAAGCAGTGGCCTCATCTGCTTTGATCGACTTCTGTCACGACCCGCACCCACTGTTAGGGTACGAGAACGTAACAACGCCCAGCCTACGCCGCAGTGTCGGCGGTAGAACGCTGTCCTAGGTCAATCATCTAACAATACCAAAGTACCTGTACAGTTTATACTCTCCGAATGGAGGTGACATAACAATATACATCTCAATCACATCTAGGGTAGAAGAACGAAAAACAGAAGATAGATAGTAACTCAAAGAGAACCATAGCATAGATGAAATAAGACTAAGTGTCTAAGATACATAACATCCAGAATGTCAACTCATAATACAAGACTAAGAGTCTAAACATAACTCAACATCTCAAAATACAACTCAGATGTGAGACAAAAGTAAATATAGAAAAGACTGCCTAGGCTAAACTGGTCTAGACTACTGGAACAACATCCTCAGCTGCAGGTGGATCCTGCTGAGGGTCCACAACATAAGTATCATCTAGTCCTGCTCCATAATAGGTAGACACCAGGGCCTCCTCCTCATCCTCTGTAATATTTTCAACATGTCCAATCAGGACGGGAACGAGCACAATACATCTCACGCAGTGCATAGAATGATAGGAGATATAAAGCATGCAATAGAGTAAAATACAGGAACTGCTGAAGGAAGATACATGTAGCAAAAGAGATAGCTGTAAAGAAAATATCTACTGTATATAGAGAACTAGCAGTGTCTAGTGAGTCAGAGTAAAATATAGACATGTGAAATGGCATAGGAGATTCATGATTACAGCTAGAAGTGATTCATGACTACAGCTACTGGGGTAATATCTACATGACTATTTCCACTTCCCCATCCCCAATCAATACACAAGGATCCGTTCAGGTTATGTTAAGATTCATGATAAGCCCATAAATGGGAGATTCATGAGAGGCTCTGTGAATCATGAGAGTACATGAGTCACAAGCGATTCGTGAATCTATGAAAGCATAGAGATATATGATGATAGTGAAAAGCACAAACATGCTGTATCTGATGCTCCCGAAGGGGATAACATCTCATGAAAAGATCCATATAGTACCAATCCGTGATAACAATCGTGTCAGCATCAAGTAAAGTAATCTAGAGTAAGAATATAAATCCTGGCAAATATGAAACGGTCAGAGAATGTACTCGCCTGATAACTGAATGTCTGAAGAAGATATACTGTCTGAGGAGAGGTGTATGGCTCCTAATCAGAGCAATACAAGTCACAATGTATCCACAATGGTAAAAATAGAGTGTACAATACATACTACATGATTCTAGGTCAATCTGGTCAAAAGTCAACTCTGGGTCAACTCTAATAGTTAAACTAGGTCACAGGAAGTCATACTAAGTCAAATAGAGTCAAACAAGGTCAAACAAGTCAAATACTAGTCAACATGATCAATCTGGGTCAAGTCTAGGTCAAACTTAGACCAACTAAGGTTTTGGTCAAACAAAGACCAGTCAGTAAGGTAATTAGGTCAAACAAAGACCAGTCAATAAGGTAATTAGGTCAGACTAGTTGAACTAGTCATTTATTAGGTCAATTAGGTCATGGTTTGACCTAAGGTTGACTTTAGTCAACCATGGTCAATAATGGTCAACTCTAAGTCAAGCTAGGTCAACACTAGTTAAACTAGTTAGGGTTTAGTCAAACCAGTCATTCTAGGTTAGTTCAAGTCAAACTAGGTTGATTAGGTCAAGTTGGGCCTAAGGTTGACCTTGGTCAACACTTGGTCAAACAGGGGGTAAACTAGTTAAGTCATGGGTATTTGGTTAATTAGGGTTAGCCCTAATGGCCATAGGCTAATAGCTATAGCCCATAGGCTAATAGCTTAGGTCAACTAGTTCTAGGTTTACCTATATATATATATATATATACATACACTATATAATGTAAAACCTATATATAGCCACTATATATAATACCCATATACCCCACATATATATATAAACATATATATACACTAATATATATCTATAACATATATATATACATACAAAATGTATATGTATAATATACCTAATATATATTATATACAATATATATATATATAGAGAGAAGAGAGACACAAAGAGAGAGAGAATGAGAGAGAGAGAGAAAGTGAGAGAGGGAGACATAACACAAATGGGGGGGCTGTTCTCAGATTCCTGAGAACAGGAATCACAGCCCCCAACATAACAAAATACACGCACACACCCTACACAAATACATATATGTATATACACATGTATATACATGTATACTACCCAAAAACTCACCCACACACTCACATACATATATACTTCCTATACATACACTGAAATACACATATACATATATAATTCACATCAAAATTAGGTTTGAAACTCGAATTTTAAAAACTGGAAAAATAACCCAAAATCTGGAAATATTTGCACTGTACAGGAAAATGGGGTAATCCCAAAAACTCACACAAAATCGAGCTATGGCTCGAATCCCTAGGTTGGTAATTAAAGCCCCACACATCCTCTAGTGTCTAGTGTGTCTAGGAGTCCACCACGACACGACACAACGTGTCCAACCGCCCAAAACATGGCTCGGGTAAATTCCTGATACACCCACGCGTGCACAGCGTCGTGCATGCGTGCAGTTCACTCTAGGACATGACACACTTGCACCCGTGTCTCGTGCTCGCGCGTGTGGGTTCGCCTAGGGTCAGGCTAGGTGTCCCAGTGTCTGTCTCGTGTCCAAGTGTCGCACAGTGTCGACACGAGGGCCGTATCAGTCATAAAAATACGACTGATACGCGTGTTTTGCACTGCGTCGTGCAGTGAGTCACACGCCTCGTGGACACGACACGGGCCACGTGGGGCTTCGTGGTCATGTCCACGTGTAGCCCACGTGTTGGGCTACACAATCGTGTCACCACGAGGTGTCCACGACTCGTGTCCGTGCGACACGAGTCGCGTGTCAGTGTAGAAAATGTGCGCGTGCACTGTCAGCCCGTGTCCAGTGCGAGTGAGTTTTCTCACTCGACACGACACGAGGCGACACCAAATTTTGGGGGCATGTGCGCAGACATTGCCCCCTCGTGTCCACCAATTTTCTTGTGTCCTAGTGTCGTGTGTAGGGAGAACCAAGGGGGTGATAGCAGGGGATTTTTCAGTGTAAAAACAGTGTCTAAACAGTGTTGTGTCCGAGAGCTTTGTGTCCAGTTTTGGACACGACACAAGCTTAAAACGTGCTCAGTGACACAGGGTTAGGGTTAGGGTTAGCTAGGCTAGGTTTTTGGTTCAAAAAGATTTTGAAAACAGTGAGTAAATTTATACTAAGACAGTGTGTAATTTACACTAAATTTTAATGTGTTGACAATAGGATACGTGTCCGATACGACACCAAACAATTCCTAGATTTTACCAAACCTTACCCACAGCTATATTATAACTATATGCATGCAATAATGAAGAAAAAAACAGTATATTAACTAGGTTTAGATATATTTACCTCTATGTGTGCAAAGTCTTGAATTTCCACTAAATGAGGGTGTACATCCAATAGCCTCAACTTGTCCTTCCTTGGTGAAACTTGAGTAGCTCACTTCCCTAGGCTCCCTTAGATTGTAGGTGACCTAATGGAGAAAACTAGAGGTGATTTGGATCAAAAATGGCCAAGTTGTGGAGGTTTGAAGGAATGGGATTTCTAGGTTTTTCTTGGTTTTGTTTTGTCATGAAACTTAGAAATAATTCTAAGTGTTAGTTTTATAGGAATGGGGGTGGCAAGGGGGTGTCTTGGCCGGCCACAAGGCATGGGGGGGGGGGGGGGTTCAAAGCTTGCTTCTAGGTTAAGGCAAGGACTTTGGTAAAGGTTTTAAGATATTTTGCATAAATCAAGCAAAATATCAATAAGTAAATATCTAGATATTTGTATAGCTTTGACCCAATGATAATATCTAATCCCTAGTCATTCTAGGTTAGGAACTAACCTCTAGATTAGGGTAACTAGGTTAGGGATTATCAAGTCACTAATCAAAAGTCCATGAATAGTAAAATCTCACTAATCCTACTTAATTCCTAGAAAATTACCAAAATACCCCTTAGGCTAAAAATCACTAAAATGATATTCTAAGCCTATGGTCAAGTTCTCATGGTCATGGCAACTTCTAGGTTAGAGAAACTAGGATTTACACTAAGGTTTACTAACAAAGTCACAAAGTCATAAGTCATGACTTAGCATGACTTTAGAATTGGTTTAACTTAACTAAAATCACCAGAAAATCATACCATGACTAAAATACCACTAATAAATAATAAAAATAATAATTTTTCAAAAATCTCCAATTTTCAGAAACAGGGTGTTACAAGTCTACCCACCTTAAAATAATTTCGTCCTCGAAATTTAGATGGTCGTACTCCTTCTAGGTCAACCTCCAATAATCAAGGACGAAGCCACTACCTAGGCAACATACAAGGTCAACAAGCAAAATATGGGTAGTAGACCTATACTGGGTCATGTCCAAAAATTGGCTGGCAGTTTCAGGTCATAAGGTGTCCTGAATTCAAATCGAAGCCAAAAGTAACTCCATGGGGTAAATCAGGATGGAGTCTCGGGTCAGGAAAATCGTACTAAGCAAATAAAGCACACAATGGTATGCCTGAGTGGGACACTAAGGTCATGGGTGTAGTATGTCATGTCTAGGTCTGGTATGTGAAGTCAGTTTTGAGAAAACAACTAGTCTTGTGCTCCAAATTTAAAAGTCACGGTAATGTGTCTACGGTGATCATAATTTAGAGTGGGAAGGTCTATGGCCTAAATAGAACCAAAAATCGTGATAAAATAGTAGTGTAAAGGGCAGGTTAAATGGGACAGTCCTGGTCATAGGTATAGATTAGGAAGATAAGGAAACAATAAATCACAGGGCTAAAAGGGTTACCATTCTATGGTCAGAGCTACTCTATTAAAAGGCATAACATATATACACTAATTTATTTAAGGGAAAAATTCTTGACAAAAGAGTCTAGTCAAGAATTATATTAACAACTAAACTACTCCTACTCCTACTCCTACTCCTAAGTAAGAGATGAAGAAACAACAACAATAGACAAAATCAAAAGAACTAACAGGTCAAAACTGATCACTAATAAAGAACAGGTAGGAGCAGATGGAATTGGATTTTAAGATAGATATAATGAAGCAAGGTGGGAATGGAATTTAGAAGAACAGAACCTGCAAGCACATCGCCAACTGCCTGAGCATCCTCAACTGTCATGGCGTAAGCACGCCCCTGCTGACCTCTTCCAGCCTGCTGTTGAAACTGCATAAATCTCTGCTGCTGTGGCTGTAATGGTCCTCTCTACTGCTGTCCTACCGGAGCCTTGGCTCCTGCTCCTGGTGTTGCTCCCTGTGCTACTCTGCCTATGAACTGGGAATACTCCCTCAGCTGGTGGTCTGCTGCCCCACATAGTAGGCACGAGCCCAACCTCTTCCTGCACTCTCCCCATCCATGTCCCGATTTCTTACAGTAGGGACAACTGGTAGTCTGCTGTCTCGGGGCCTGCTGCTGCTGCCTCGGCTGCTGATACTGCTGTGGCTGCCTCTGCTGCTGCTGATAGTGAGGCCTCTTGGCCTGACCTCCACTGCTGCCTGCTCCCTGTGTGTCGCGGCCCCTCTTGAGCTTCAGCTCAAGATCATCCTCAGCCGCCATCGCTCCTGCTAGAATATCCTCAAAGGTGGCACTCCTCTCACTCTTGGTCAAGGACTTGACTTCCTTGACCAAGCCTTTCCTGAACCTCCTCGCCTTCGCTGCCTCGCTAAGGCCCTCCACGAATCTGCTCAACCGGCAAAACTCACCGGCGTACTCCTCTACGGTCTGGTTCCCCTGAACCAGGTTCTCGAACTGTGTCTCCAAGGCGCCGACTACCTGATCTGGAAAAAACTTCCCCTTGAAGAGCCCTTTGAAAGCTCTCCATGTCTGCCCTGGAGTGCCTACTCTCGGGTCCGTCTGATACCAGGTACGGGCAAGATCCCGCATCTGGCTAGCTGCTGCCTCCACCTGGAGTCCGGCTGGTATCTCCGCCAATCGGAAGATCTCCTCGATGTGCTCTATCCAGTCATCCGTAAAAAGAATCCCCTCAGTACCCAAGAAGTCCCTGGGGTTCATCTTCTTGAACTCCTGGATGCCAGGAATCCTCTGCTGTCGCGGCGGTCCTGCTCCTCCCTGCGGCTGTGCTGCCAACCTCTCTATCGTCGCTGTAGCCAGCTGATGGACATCATCAATGCCTCTGGTAAATGCCGTCGTCTGACGCTGCTGCAGGGTCTGCTGCGACTCTAGGAACTGCTGGAAATATGTAAACATCTGTGCAGCATCCACAAATCCAGATGGCATCTGCTGCTGGTACTGCTGGTGCTGCTGGTGCTGCTGGTGCTGCTGAAACTGAGGCTGACGAAACTGCGGGGGAGGCATGTCTGGGATAGCTGGGATGGTCCCCCGAATAAGTAGAGGTGCACCCCCAAATGTGGCAGAAGCTCCCACATGAGCTGGAGTAAGGGGAGCTGCAGTCCCCGGGTCCTGGTGAACTGGACGAGAGGTGGCAGACCTCTCAGTGGTGTCACCTGGACCGAGACGCTGCGATCGTGTCTCCACCATCCTGAAGACAGATCAACAAGGAAGTCAATAACGGTACAAGGATGATAGTATCAAAGGACAATATGAAATAGATTATATAGATTTGAACAAAAGTCAGTAGATTCAAATCCATGGAAATTTTCCTAATTGTGATTGAGCATCCACTCTCTCTAAGTCTATTCCTTAAATCCTATCACAGGCTGTAGTGATACTCTAGTTCGAATACCACTACATAAACTCGAGACCTGCATGGGCCACCACTAAAAACGTGTCACGACCCGCACCCACTGTTAGGGTACGAGAACGTAACAACGCCCAGCCTACGCCGCAGTGTCGGCGGTAGAACGCTGTCCTAGGTCAATCATCTAACAATACCAAAGTACCTGTACAGTTTATACTCTCCGAATGGAGGTGACATAACAATATACATCTCAATCACATCTAGGGTAGAAGAACGAAAAACAGAAGATAGATAGTAACTCAAAGAGAACCATAGCATAGATGAAATAAGACTAAGTGTCTAAGATACATAACATCCAGAATGTCAACTCATAATACAAGACTAAGAGTCTAAACATAACTCAACATCTCAAAATACAACTCAGATGTGAGACAAAAGTAAATATAGAAAAGACTGCCTAGGCTAAACTGGTCTAGACTACTGGAACAACATCCTCAGCTGCAGGTGGATCCTGCTGAGGGTCCACAACATAAGTATCATCTAGTCCTGCTCCATAACAGGTAGACACCAGGGCCTCCTCCTCATCCTCTGTAATATTTTTAACAGGTCCAATCAGGACGGGAACGAGCACAATACATCTCACGCAGTGCATAGAATGATAGGAGATATAAAGCATGCAATAGAGTAAAATACAGGAACTGCTGAAGGAAGATACATATAGCAAAAGAGATAGCTGTAAAGGAAATATCTACTGTATATAGAGAACTAGCAGTGTCTAGTGAGTCAGAGTAAAATATAGACATGTGAAATGGCATAGGAGATTCATGATTACAGCTAGAAGTGATTCATGACTACAGCTACTGGGGTAATATCCACATGACTATTTCCACTCCCCCATCCCCAATCAATACACAAGGATCCGTTCAGGTTATGTTAAGATTCATGATAAGCCCATAAATGGGAGATTCATGAGAGGCTCTGTGAATCATGAGAGTACATGAGTCACAAGCGATTCGTGAATCTATGAAAGCATAGAGATACATGATGATAGTGAAAAGCACAAACATGCTGTATCTGATACTCCCGAAGGGGATAACATCTCATGAAAAGATCCATATAGTACCAATCCGTGATAACAATCGTGTCAGCATCAAGTAAAGTAATCTAGAGTAAGAATATAAATCCTGGCAAATATGAAACGGTCAGAGAATGTACTCGCCTGATAACTGAATGTCTGAAGAAGATATACTGTCTGAGGAGAGGTATATGGCTCCTAATCAGAGCAATACAAGTCACAATATATCCACAATGGTAAAAATAGAGTGTACAATACATACTACATGATTCTAGGTCAATCTGGTCAAAAGTCAACTCTGGGTCAACTCTAATAGTTAAACTAGGTCACAGGAAGTCATACTAAGTCAAATAGAGTCAAACAAGGTCAAACAAGTCAAATACTAGTCAACATGATCAATCTGGGTCAAGTCTAGGTCAAACTTAGACCAACTAAGGTTTTGGTCAAACAAAGACCAGTCAGTAAGGTAATTAGGTCAAACAAAGACCAGTCAATAAGGTAATTAGGTCAGACTAGTTGAACTAGTCATTTATTAGGTCAATTAGGTCATGGTTTGACCTAAGGTTGACTTTAGTCAACCATGGTCAATAATGGTCAACTCTAAGTCAAGCTAGGTCAACACTAGTTAAACTAGTTAGGGTTTAGTCAAACCAGTCATTCTAGGTTAGTTCAAGTCAAACTAGGTTGATTAGGTCAAGTTGGGCCTAAGGTTGACCTTGGTCAACACTTGGTCAAACAGGGGGTAAACTAGTTAAGTCATGGGTATTTGGTTAATTAGGGTTAGCCCTAATGGCCATAGGCTAATAGCTATAGCCCATAGGCTAATAGCTTAGGTCAACTAGTTCTAGGTTTACCTATATATATATATATATATATATATATATATATATATATATATATATATATATATATATATATATATATATATAATATAAAACCTATATATATAGCCACTATATATAATACCCATATACCCCACATATATATATACACTAATATATATCTATAACATATATATATACATACAAAATGTATATGTATAATATACCTAATATATATTATATACAATATATATATAGAGAGAGAGAAGAGAGACACAAAGAGAGAGAGAATGAGAGAGAGAGAGAGAAAGTGAGAGAGGGAGACATAACACAAATGGGGGGGGGGGGCTGTTCTCAGATTCCTGAGAACAGGAATCACAGCCCCCAACATAACAAAATATACGCACACACCCTACACAAATACATACATGTATATACACATGTATATACATGTATACTACCCAAAAACTCACCCACACACTCACATACATATATACTTCCTATACATACACTGAAATACACATATACATATATAATTCACATCAAAATTAGGTTTGAAACTCGAATTTTAAAAACTGGGAAAATAACCCAAAATCTGGAAATATTTGCACTGTGCAGGAAAATGGGGTAATCCCAAAAACTCACACAAAACCGAGCTATGGCTCGAATCCCTAGGTTGGTAATTAAAGCCCCACACATCCTCTAGTGTCTAGTGTGTCTAGGAGTCCACCACGACACGACACAACGTGTCCAACCGCCCAAAACATGGCTCGGGTAAATTCCTGATACACCCACGCGTGCACAGCGTCGTGCACGCGTGCAGTTCACTCTAGGACACGACACACTTGCACCCGTGTCTCGTGCTCGCGCGTGTGGGTTCGCCTAGGGTCAGGCTAGGTGTCCCAGTGTCTGTCTCGTGTCCAAGTGTCGCACAGTATCGACACGAGGGCCGTATCAGTCGTGAAAATACGACTGATACGCGTGTTTTGCAGTGCGTCGTGCAGTGAGTCACACGCCTCGTGGACACGACACGGGCCACGTGGGGCTTCGTGGTCATGTCCACGTGTAGCCCACGTGTTGGGCTACACAATCGTGTCACCACGAGGTGTCCACGACTCGTGTCCGTGCGACACGAGTCGCGTGTCAGTGTAGAAAATGTACGAGTGCACTGTCAGCCCGTGTCCAGTGCGAGTGAGTTTTCTCACTCGACACGACACGAGGCGCCACCAAATTTTGGGGGCATGTGCGCAGACATTGCCCCCTCGTGTCCACCAATTTTCTCGTGTCCTAGTGTCGTGTGTAGGGAGAACCAAGGGGGTGGTAGCAGGGGATTTTTCAGTATAAAAACAGTGTCTAAACAGTGTTGTGTCCGAGAGCTTTGTGTCCAGTTTTGGACACGACACAAGCTCAAAATGTGCTCAGTGACACAGGGTTAGGGTTAGGGTTAGCTAGGCTAGGTTTTTGGTTCAAAAAGATTTAGAAAACAGTGAGTAAATTTATACTAAGACAGTGTGTAATTTACACTAAATTTCAATGTGTTGACAATAGGATACGTGTCCGATACGACACCAAACAATTCCTAGATTTTACCAAACCTTACCTACAGCTATATTATAACTATATGCATGCAATAATGAAGAAAAAAAACAGTATATTAACTAGGTTTAGATATATTTACCTCTATGTGTGCAAAGTCTTGAATTTCTACTAAATGAGGGTGTACATCCAATAGCCTCAACTTGTCCTTCCTTGGTGAAACTTGAGTAGCTCACTTCCCTAGGCTCCCTTAGATTGTAGGTGACCTAATGGAGAAAACTAGAGGTGATTTGGATCAAAAATGGCCAAGTTGTGGAGGTTTGAAGGAATGGGATTTCTAGGTTTTTCTTGGTTTTGTTTTGTCATGAAACTTGGAAATAATTCTAAGTGTTAGTTTTATAGGAATGGGGGTGGCAAGGGGGTGTCTTGGCCGGCCACAAGGCATGGGGGGGGGGGGGGGGTTCAAAGCTTGCTTCTAGGTTAAGGCAAGGACTTTGGTAAAGGTTTTAAGATATTTTGCATAAATCAAGCAAAATATCAATAAGTAAATATCTAGATATTTGTATAGCTTTGACCCAATGATAATATCTAATCCCTAGTCATTCTAGGTTAGGAACTAACCTCTAGATTAGGGTAACTAGGTTAGGGATTATCAAGTCACTAATCAAAAGTCCATGAATAGTAAAATCTCACTAATCCTACTTAATTCCTAGAAAATTACCAAAATACCCCTTAGGCTAAAAATCACTAAAATGATATTCTAAGCCTATGGTCAAGTTCTCATGGTCATGGCAACTTCTAGGTTAGAGAAACTAGGGTTTATACTAAGGTTTACTAACAAAGTCACAAAGTCATAAGTCATGACTTAGCATGACTTTAGAATTGGTTTAACTTAACTAAAATCACCAGAAAATCATACCATGACTAAAATACCACTAATAAATAATAAAAATAATAATTTTTCAAAAATCCCCAATTTTCAGAAACAGGGTGTTACAGCTTCCCCACGAGGCTGGCGAGTCTCATGAGAAGTGGAATGCTTCAATATTTCACTGGGAACTCTGGGAATCGGATTCAGACGGGGATGGCATTCAACACCTCCTTCTCACACCTCAGCTCCGGTGTCCATTCCTTCAGAATAATGAGTCTCCCATCAAATGACCATAGCCCTCCCTGTAAAATCCTAGTCACATCCTCCGCCAGCCCAAACTTGACATAATAAAACCCATTCTCCCGGAAGAAGAATTCCATGCTGCCTTTGGGTCTCCAAACTCTCTCCGCGTAACCTCGGATTTGGCCATAGAATGGCTTGTTCCCTAACACATATAGCACCAATGTGTTCTTCCAGAAGTCAGAAACCTCCGCTATTTCCTCTGCAGGGAAGTATGCCCCGAGTCCTCCTCCAACCGCCATCGGGGTAACATATTCCATCGACAGCGGACTTTTTGACTCTACTGGAGTGCACACCTCCTTCCACGACCGAGACCTCTGCTCCTCAGAGGAGGTCCTGGTTGGAAGGGTCGCAGCGCCCGGGCCCTGCCTACCAGTATCAATAACAATACCCTTCGCCTTCTCAGCCGCCGTAGCATTTGATCGCCATCCAGACACAGTACGAACCGAACCCCCTGTCACGCCCCAGAACCAGGATACTGGAGAGCGGGGGAATGACTCAACCAGCTACGTATTACGGGTAGATGAATACCGTATAATACGATCAATGCTGTCTAACCAGACGAGGGGGTGCATACTACATGTAAGTCTTACTATGGTCACTTCACGTCTATTGTCTCAATCATTCAAACAAGAAGCAAAAATAGAGAACATATAAGATAAAGCAGTAAGGCGTCCCAAACGCTTAGTCAAAATATTCTTGAGATCTGGCTTTACAAAATATAGCCAGATGGTATAGTAATATATACACAATTGTTATCAGCTGCAGTCTGACTTAGTTACAATTATGTAAAAGTAAGTACAAGACGATCCGACTAACATGTCGGTGCCAAACAGCTAAGTATGAAGTAAATAACAAAACGAGCGGTGAAGTAAGGAATCCATTCGAGTCCTCCTGCGATCATTCCCCTAGTATTGACCATCTTGGAGGTGGAAGTAAGCTGAGTCCTCGGGAACCGGCTCTAAATCTGGCCATGCAAAACCATAGAGGTTAGACCTCTAATAGCAAGTACCATGTAACACCCAATTTTTCAGATGAGGGTAATTTTAAAATTTTGTAATTATAATTATTATTTATTGATAATTATTTTATATTATGATTTTTACTGATTTTTAAATTATTTTAAACTATTTAAATTCATGACTTGTGGTTTTGACGTTTTGCTAGTGAAACCCTAGAGACTGTTTGACCTAGAGCCTAACCATGTGATTATGATATTTTAATGTCATTTTTGGCCTAAGGATATTTTTGTATTTGACCTCTTTGAATTATTTTGATATCATTTTATTATTTATGATATTGTTTTGGGGTTATTTGAGTCGGGTTCGAATTTCAACTCAATCCGACTTGAAACGGGGACCCGGGGGTAGTTTGACTCTAGTGGGACCCACACACTAGTTAGGCATGGCCCACATGATATTAAATTTAGTCCACATGATAGAAATATTTTAGTTAGAGGTTAGACTAATTATTATGGATAAGGTTAGTGTGATTAGAGACTTTAGAATGACTAATTTAGCCCCAACCAATTAGCCCTTTCCTAATACTCATAGAATAGGTTAGTGGGGACATTTTGGACATTACCATAATAGGACAAATAGCCCCATATGTCCAGCCACTTTGGGAGAGGATAGGCTCAAGTTCATTTCATTATTCTCATCCACACTCTCTCTCTTGTTCTTCCCCAAATTTCTAGAGAGCAATCCCTAGCAATTTCTCCACCAAATCCTTCCATTTCACCACCAAATCTTCTTCATTCCTTCTCCATTCTAGCCAAGGAGGAAGCTACCCAAGTTTGGGAGGATTCGGAGCTCGTTCGTGTTCTTTTGGAATCTCTACGTGTCGGTGTCGCTCCGGGAAGGCTTTTCTTCGATTCGATCTACCGGGAGGTATAAATCCCTTCTCCTTTTTATTTCCTCATGCATATAGGTCTATTTTAAACCCATAGGAATGACCCCCATGGTTGTATCTCCATTTGTGTCCATTTTGTGTCCATTTGGAGGTCATAGGAGTGTCCTTTGTGTTGTGGTTGTGTCCATGTAGGAAAATCCCAAATTTGGACACACTATGTGTTGTTGTTATGTATGAATGAATTATTACATATTTAATCTCATATTTTTGTATTGGAGATGTATTCTATAGTGTCTCATATATATATATATATTAGTGTAGAGAGTGAGTTCTTGATATATTATGTTATATACTTGTGTTCTTTTGTCTCAAACTACCTAAATCCGTCATGATTTTTATCCACGTTTTTAATTTCAGTCCTAACTTAGAAATGTCATAACTTCTAGCTCAAAGTTCGGTTTAATCTCCTATTTTTTTTAAAAGAAGCGTATTGAAGTTAGCTTTCCAAAAACATGTATTAATAGGCCTAATTCTTTATGTAACTTTCTGGAGAATTATTTGAGTGTCAGCTGTACGAAAGACAAACGCGTTCTCGGTGTTTTCGCGATTCCGGGAGTTTCCGGAAACGAAAATGCGATCCGTTTGAAGTTTCGGAAAGCTAACACATAGATCTATAACATACTTTAATCCTAAATTTTAATTCATGCTGAGATGATACAGTATTGATTATTAGTAGGAGTTACTATTCGGCATATGCATCTTGTGCACCCTTGTGTGTAATATAATGTTCTATTTGATTTTAACCCATGTTAATGTATATATATTATATAATTAAATAGAGAATACAAGCATGAGTAAATGGTTAAATAAATGATGTATGAGGTGTAAGTATCTTATCTAATGTAAGCATATATAAGTATGGCTTGTGATGAATATGTAGGTTCCATAGTATGTAATGTATGGTACATATAGTGGTACAAGAGAATAAATGAATGATGAATGAATGCAAACATGAATATAATATAATAATAGATGTAATATATGTAGCATTGTTAGGAATAAAACTGGAATTTAGTTTTGTTTCACTAAATAAGAGATACATGAGAACTCATATATGTGAATGTTAACTTCCTATTGACACTTTGCTACACAACTGTCATGCCTCACTATCGCTCCACACACAATGCACACTACACTATATAACCCTCACACCCTCACTCATTGACACTCTCACTCACACATTGCCTAACACTCATTCTATGATAACACACACATGTTCTTGTGCACTTTCATGACACACACACACACCCATGAACACATACACATGCTCTTCTCTCTCTCTCTCTATATATATATATACTATACATGGCTAAATGTGTTAATGTGGTAAATAGAGTTTTTCTATAGTTATATATACATATATGTGATATATGACCTAATATTGAATTCTCTTTGTATGTACACCTCCATGTTCACACACACACATAGCTTTACATGTTAGCTTCCTTTCTCTTATGTATAATATTGAATGTGATGGCTTGTGTTTGGCTTGTATAGCCTTGTGATTGGTGTGTGATTGCTAGACTAGGCTTGGTTAGGCCAAGTGAGACTTATTAGACTTGTTGGGCTAGGATTTGACCTAGTTGACTAGTCTAGTTGACTGGAGTTGACCAAGTGTTGACTTTAGTCTAGTTTGACCTAGACAGCATGCAGATGCATTGTATATTATATTTATCATTCCATGTGTACATTTTGACTTGTGTTGCTCTAACTAGGAGTCAGGTACCTCATTTCGGACAGTACATTTACTTCAGACATTCATATACGAGGCGAGTACATTCTCTGACCGTTTTATACTTGTCTGGATTTACATTCTTGCTCTAGATTACTGTACTTGATGCTGACACGTTGTTATCACGGATTGGTACTATACGGATCTTCTTCTGAGATGTTATCTCCTTGTATTCACTAAATACATATTGTGATGTGCGTTTCACTTACATATTGTATTTATTGAATACCCTTATCATTGTACACTCATTGTGCATATTGTACTCTCATTATCACATTGAGCCATTGTACAAGCCATTGTACAAGCCAATGTACAAGCCATTGTATAAGGTAACGTTACTGAATTGGATCCTTGTGTATTGATTGGGGAGGGAGAGTTAAAATGGTTATGTGATCAATCCTATTGTATAAGAAATTGTATATGTCCATTGTACACCCACGTACAAAGGAGTCCCATTTTATTGTATAACCTAACCCGTTTACATAACCATATTGTGCTCTAAATCACATGTTGCTTACAGTTCTTACTTATCATATATAGATATTTTCCATTATCAAATCTCTGCTGTTTTCATATACATTCTTCTTTCAGCGTTTCATGTACCTTACTCTATTGCATGCTTTATATTTCCTAACATGATATGAACTGCGTGAGATGTTTTGTGCTCGCTCCCGTCCTGACTGGACCTGTTGAAAATTTTACAGAGGATGATGAGGAACCCTGCACCCTTACTTGGAGTTTGCCTAGTTGACACTCGCGATCTGGACCCCTGGGGAGGTTCAGGCAGCTGCTCAGGATGATACCTTGTATAGTGTAGATAGCTTAGACTGTCCTTTCTTTTCATGTTTAACTGTTGTCCTTATTTTCAGAGTTGTATATTTTATAGATGTTGAGACTTGTTATTTATTTCTGTTGTACCTCAGTTGAGAATTTCTTATCTATTTCCATCGTGCTACATTCTGTCTTAGATTGTGATTGAGTTGTACCTCTGTGTTGGCCTCCTTTTGGAGAGTATATTCATGTTATGTAGTTATAGTTCATGACCTAGAACAGCGTTCTACCGCCGATACTGCGACGTAGGCTGGGCGCTGTTACGTACTCGTACCCTCCCGGTGGGTGCGGGTCGTGACACGTTTTTAGTGGTGGCCCATGCAGGTCGAGTTTATGTAGTGGTATTCGAACTAGAGTATCACTACAACCTGCAGTAGGATTAGGATATTTTTGGGGTACTCAATCACATTAGAAAAAACTCTTAATCCGATTCCTTTTGTCTAAAATTGTTGCTTATTGACTTCCCTTGAATATAAACTGTTCTCCTTGAATTTTCGCTTCATTCTCAGAAATTGCTTCTTGTTTTGATCTGTCTTCATGATGGTTATGAAGACACGATCTCATCGCTTTGGTTCGGGGGATACTATCGAGAGGCTGGCCACCTCTCGTCCTGTTCATCAGGGCCTCGAGACCGCAGCTTCTGTTGTACCGACTCAGGTTGGCATTTCTGCTACATTGGAGGTGCACCTCTATCTGTACAGAGATTTTATCCCATTATTTCTTATTCTCTCAGCAGCGGTGATTCATGCAGCATCAGCAGCAGACCAGAGAAAACCAGCAGGGCGGGCCATCGTCAGGACAGTCAAGGATGCACAGACCGTTGGAGAACTTGCTGCAAGTTCCGTTCTTCTCAGTTCCATTCCCGCAATTGTCTTTTATAATTACCTTGAAATCCGATTCCATCTGTTCCTTGTTGATTGATTTATTTTTGTCATGTTACTCTTTTGTTGTGTTTGTTTTTTTTCTTCTGAGAAAATCATATGGGCTAGGTCGCCTAAATCATGGGATCTAGAATCCTCGATAGTCGTGTTAGTTGGCATAGTGAGGACATGTAGTCAGATTTTGGATGTATTCTCGGGTATAGAAATTTAAGGTTTTTGCCGTCGCATGCGACAGTACGAAAATTTTAAATACCATGAACCTAGAGGTACGTACCTTAGTCAAGGACTTTGTGATTATCGTAGCCTTGCTCACTAGCATGATGAAGACTCTGGACAACATGATTTTGGACAGACGCATATGATTAACAGATTGTATCTTGAGAAGGTTTAAATATCATACCATTTTGATTGTTATAAATGACTTAGGAGTAGGGATATTTAGTTTTGTAGAGCTTATTCATAGGTAGTTCCTTCATAGTATAATGGTATGATGACTTGTAGAGTGTCTGTACCCTAGAGGTGATAGTTAGCATTGGTGTTAGAATAGCAACCCATTGCAGATAATTCTCCTGTTATCTATAATACCAACCAGTTACACATAGGGTGTTAGTATGCCTTACAGCCTTGATGATTATTACTACTTTTCCCTACCTTTTCCAGTGAGGCACCCATGACCAGAGCCTGCCTTTGAGTATAGTTGTAGTTTCACCTAAGACCGAGAGGTCTATTTGTATAGATAGATTGTAGATGATATTGGCATATGGGATATAGGTTAGTTGGTATCTATAGGCCATTGTTGTATAGGGTTATAAACATGTTGTTTAGCCTATACTTGGTTCAGTTTTCCATTTTAGTTAAGTTCTCTTCGTGTTGAGTTCCTTTATGTTGATCACCTTTATAGGCAGTGTGCAGACCCTTCACTAGATATCATGTCCCCTTGATTCAGATCATTCATCCTTAGCCTAGTTCTAAGCATTGTTTCAGACCTTTATAAGTTTAGTCTGCCTTAACCCTTGGTTGATCAGTCATGTATATATATAGATGATATACTTAGGATATATGTGATGGGTTGTTGTTCTTGAGCATATATATATATGTGGTATTTGGTATTCATGTGCTTAGCTTGTTGGTATTTAGTTATAGGTGACTTGATAGGATTGGAAAGTTAAGAGCTAATCTATTATAGAGTTTCTCTTTTGCTAAATTCTAGTTGCCAACACCTAGGTAGCTAGCATAGGTAAATCCTAAGAAGTTGACCAGCTGATGACCAAGTACTAGGATGTTGAGAAAATTGACTAGTGATTGACCCTTGACTATGTTTGACCTAGAAGGGGTATGATCATCTTAATTTCGAGGACGAAATTTTTATAAGGTGGGTAGGATTGTAACACCCAATTTTTCAGATGAGGGTAATTTTGAAATTTTATAATTATAATTATTATTTATTGATAATTATTTCATATTATAATTTTTAGTGATTTTTAAATTATTTTAAACTATTTAAATTCATGACTTGTGGTTTTGACGTTTTGCTAGTGAAACCCTAGAGACTGTTTGACCTAGAGCCTAACCATGTGATTATGATATTTTAATGTCATTTTTGGCCTAAGGATATTTTTGCATTTGACCTCTTTGAATTATTTTGATATCATTTTATTATTTATGATATTGTTTTGGGGTTATTTGAGTCGGGTTCGAATTTCAACTCAATCCGACTTGAAACGGGGACCCGGGTGTAGTTTGACTCTAGTGGGACCCACACACTAGTTAGGCATGGCCCATATGATATTAAATTTAGTCCACATGATAGAAATATTTTAGTTAGAGGTTAGACTAATTATTATGGATAAGGTTAGTGTGATTAGAGACTTTAGAATGACTAATTTAGCCCCAACCAATTAGCCATTTCCTAATACTCATAGAATAGGTTAGTGGGGGCATTTTGGACCTTACCATAATAGGACAAATAGTCCCATATGGCCAGCCACTTTGGGAGAGGATAGGCTCAAGTTCATTTCATTATTCTCATCCACACTCTCTCTCTTGTTCTTCCCCAAATTCCTAGAGAGCAATCCCTAGCAATTTCTCCACCAAATCCTTCCATTTCACTACCAAATCTTCTTCTTTCCTTCTCCATTCTAGCCAAGGAGGAAGCTACCCAAGTTTGGGAGGATTCAGAGCTCGTTTGTGTCCTTTTGGAATCTCTACTTATCGGTGTCGCTCCGGGAAGGCTTTTCTTCGATTCGATCTACCGGGAGGTATAAATCCCTTCTCCTTTTCATTTTCTCATGCATATAGGTCTATTTTGAACCCATATGAATGGCCCCCATGGTTGTATCTCCATTTGTGTCCATTTCGTGTCCATTTGGAGGTCATAGGAGTGTCCTTTGTGTTATGGTTGTGTCCATGTGGGAAAATCCCAAATTTGGACACACTATGTGTTGTTGTTATGTATGAATGAATTATTACATATTTAATCTCATATTTTTGTATTGGAGATGTATTCTATAGTGTCTCATATATATATATTAGTGTAGAGAGTGAGTTCTTGATATATTATGTTATATACTTGTGTTCTTTTGTCTCAAACTACCTAAATCCGTCATGATTTTTATCCACGTTTTTAATTTCAGTCCTAACTTAGAAATGTCATAACTTCTAGCTCAAAGTTCGGTTTAATCTCCCGTTTTTTTTAAAAGAAGTGTATTGAAGTTAGCTTTCCAAAAACATGTATTAATAGGCCTAATTCTTTCTGTAACTTTCTGGAGAATTATTTGAGTGTCAGCTGTACGAAAGACAAACGCGTTCTCGGTGTTTTCGCGATTTCGGGAGTTTTCGGAAACGAAAACGTGATCCGTTTGAAGTTTCGGAAAGCTAACACATAGATCTATAACATACTTTAATCCTAAATTTTAATTCATGCTGAGATGGTACAGTATTGATTATTAGTAGGAGTTACTATTCGGCATATGCATCTTGTGTACCCTTGTGTGTAATATAATGTTCTATTTGATTTTAACCCATGTTAATGTATATACATTATGTAATTAAATAGAGAATGCAAGCATGAGTAAATAGTTAAATAAATGATGTATGAGGTGTAAGTATCCTATCTAATGTAAGCATGTATAAGTATGGCTTGTGATGAATATGTAGGTTCCATAGTATGTAATGTATGGTGCATATAGTGGTACAAGAGAATAAATGAATGATGAATGAATGCAAGCATGAATGTAATGTAATAATAGATGTAATATATGTAGCCTTGTTAGGAATAAAACTGGAATTTAGTTTTGTTTCACTAAATAAGAGATACATGAGAACTCATATATGTGAATGTTAACTTCCTATTGACACTTTGCTACACAACTGTCATGCCTCACTATCACTCCACACACAATGCACACTACACTATATAACCCTCACACCCTCACTCATTGACACTCTCACTCACACATTGCCTAACACTCATTCCATGATAACACACACATGTTCTTGTGCACTTTCATGACACACACACACACCCATGAACACATACACATGCTCTTCTCTCTCTCTCTCTCTCTATATATATATATATACTATACATGGCTAAATGTGTTAATGTGGTAAATAGAGTTTTCCTATAGTTATATATACATATATGTGATATAGGGCCTAGTGTTGAATTCTCTTTTCATGTACACCTCCATGTTCACACACACACATAGCTTTACATGTTAGCTTCCTTTCTCTTATGTATAATATTGAATGTGATGGCTTGTGTTTGGCTTGTATAGCCTTGTGATTGGTGTGTGATTGCTAGACTAGGCTTGGTTAGGCCAAGTGAGACTTATTAGACTTGTTGGGCTAGGATTTGACCTAGTTGACCTAGTTGACCTAGTTTGACTAGTCTAGTTGACTGGAGTTGACCAAGTGTTGACTTTAGTCTAGTTTGACCTAGACAACATACAGATGCATTGTAGATTATATTTATCATTCCCTGTGTACATCTTGACTTGTGTTGCTCTAACTAGGAGTCAGGTACCTCATCTCGGACAATACATTTACTTCAGACATTCAGATACGAGGCGAGTACATTCTCTGACCGTTTCATACTTGTCTGGATTTACATTCTTGCTCTAGATTACTGTACTTGATGCTGACACGTTGTTATCACGAATTGGTACTATACGGATCTTCTTCTGAGATGTTATCTCCTTGTATTCACTAAATACATATTGTGATGTGCGTTTCACTTACATATTGTATTTATTGAATACCCTTATCATTGTACACTCATTGTGCATATTGTACTCTCATTATCACATTGAGCCATTGTACAAGCCATTGTATAAGGTAACGTAACTGAATTGGATCCTTGTGTGTTGATTGGGGAGGAAGAGTAAAAATGGTTATGTGATCAATCCTATTGTATAAGAAATTGTATATGTCCATTGTACACCCACGTACAAAGGAGTCCCATTTTATTGTATAACCTAACCCGTTTACATAACCATATTGTGCTCTAAATCACATGTTGCTTACAGTTCTTACTTATCATATATAGATATTTTCCATTATCAAATCTCTGCTGTTTTCATATACATTCTTCTTTCAGCGTTTCATGTACCTTACTCTATTGTATGCTTTATATTTCCTAACATGATATGAACTGCGTGAGATGTTTTGTGCTCGCTCCCGTCCTGACTGGACCTGTTGAAAATTTTACAGAGGATGATGAGGAACCCTGCACCCTTACTTGGAGTTTGCCTAGTTGACACTCGCGACCTGGACCCCTGGGGAGGTTCAGGCAGCTGCTCAGGATAATACCTTGTATAGTGTAGATAGCTTAGACTGTCCTTTCTTTTCATGTTTAACTATTGTCTTTATTTTCAGAGTTGTATATTTTATAGATGTTGAGACTTGTTATTTATTTCTGCTGTACTTCAGTTGAGAATTTCTTATCTATTTCCATCGTGCTACATTCTGCCTTAGATTGTGATTGAGTTGTACCTCTGTGTTGGCCTCCTTTTGGAGAGTATATTCATGTTATGTAGTTATAGTTCATGACCTAGAACAGCGTTCTACCGTCGACACTGCGGCGTAGGCTGGACGCTGTTACGTACTCGTACCCTTCCGGTGGGTGCGGGTCGTGACATACCACAAGGAAGCACGATATGAAGGATTAAACCAGTAAGTAAGAGAATATAATAATAGATCTCTGCTTTCCACTAGGATTCACATAACATCACGATACTTCGAACCAACCTCCCAACCAAACAAGGACAGAAGTTGGCCCGTCATGTCCTGACATTCTGATCATCTCAGTTAGGCAACAGAGTAGGTATAGTACACAAACAAATCATCTTGAACGGCCAAATCAACTCCTACGGCTTGCTATTGTGAGTCCCAAGTTATCCTGGAATTATGCAAATAGGGATTCCTCATTTCTTACTATGTGCGAGCAAGGCTAGTCTATCCAGTCAATCAATTACGCCAATCATGAATTAGACGAGTCCCAGCGGGACGCCCGTCATCAATATACAATATACAATAATAATATAAGCAGATACCGTTCCCTGCCCGTGTGGCAGGTTTACAGTATCTGTGGGAACCAGCCGGCCTGTCGGGCACTACTAGTCCCAAGAGGGCTGCCATGTAAGAACTCGGGGATCCATTCTCTCCATGCAATCATTATTTTATTTAACTTAATAGTCTCTACGTTGAGTGAAATCCCATGCCGTGGATCATGGTCATTCACATGAGTACTTTCGTACGGGGTACGATATGCGCAACTCTACAACGATACCCGTGCGGCTAGGTTGTAGGTCTTACATAGCGTAATACAACAATCAAATCTAACCACGGAGTAATCATGCCTTGACCATAAAGTACACATGCTGCTTTGTAGAAAAATAAATAAATTGAAGCCTGCATATGCCTGTATGTCAATATTCGGGATCGGCTAATCGATTACAATAGTTCATTACATGAACGTGTCTTATTCATTTAATTCAATAAGACGACTAGCCAGTCTCTTAGTTCCAACTAGGAACGCATGATCAATTTTAGTCAAGATAACCATTATTATCAATGGTGACAAGGCATGAAAGTCAATTAGTATTAAATGGGGTCGAGTCTATAACTCCTCAGGGTTAAGTTCCAGTCTTACTGGGTATCCATAAATCAATCAAGACACAAGACACGTTCTACACAACCATATATATTAAAAATATTAACATGCTAAGATTATCGAGTTCATAAAAAGGTGTAAGGATATAATAGAAGAATTATCATGCCACCATTAAATGAATAAATTATAGAACAAATAGAAACACCCAGGTCAGGAAGTCACGCCAACAAGTCTATGCTAAGGCCAACAAGTCACGCCAACAAGTCTATGCTAAGGCCAATAAGTCACGCAAGAATCGTACGCGTAAAAAGGGTACACCAAGTTTAGTAGGTAGGAGTGAGCGTATAAACAGCGTGAGCGTGAAAAGTGGTTCACGTTGGCACACACAGCGTGAGCGTGAAGGGTAATTCACGCACTCATAACGTAAGCGTGAAAAGTAACTCACGCACGCACAGCGTGAGCGTGATAAGAAATTCACGCACGCACGCAAAGACGTGTGCGTAACTCAAAATTCACGCTGGCACGTAAGAACGTGAGCATGACTCAAAATTCACGCTAACACGTAAGAACGTGAGCGTGACTAAAAATTCACGCACGCACGTAAAGACGTGAGCGTGACTCAAAATTCACGCTGGCACGTAAGAACGTGAGCGTGACTCAAAATTCACGCTAACACGTAAGAACGTGAGCGTGACTAAATCTTCCGAACTCCAATCTTATGGAGCCTTCATTCCAAGCCAGAAATGAGGTTCCCATGGTTCAGAATGGTGTGGAATGAGAAGCTCTGCCATATGAAACTATCTATTCCGAAAGCACGCCAGTTTGGTGGATCAAAATCCATGAACAACCGAGAATACAACAACTTAGATCTAGAAGAAACAAGCCAAAGAAATCAAAAAAGCTAAGTACTAAACTCTCTGAGAATCACAAGAGGAAGACAAATGAACCATAAAAATGGGTGAAGGAGAAGCAAGATGTACTTGCCTTCTCCTGGTAGGTGGAAGAGAGTGATGAGGAAGAAGAAGAAGTAATTGGTGAAGGAGAGTTATGAGGAGAGAGAAGGAGATGGGGGCTTTAAATGGAAGGGGTGGTGGTAGGTGGGGGTCGGTTCATGTGAACCACCATGAACCCGAGAAAAACCCTCCTAGGCCGAACCTAAAAGCAAGACTAAAAGCAGAGAATAACAGCAGGAAATAAAATACAGATAATTAATTAACATGAAATTAAAGGAATTTAAACACAGGATAATACATGATAAATATTAAATAAATATATATGAGTTGTACATGGATAAAAATACGTATTCTGGGAACGGGGAGTGACACCCCCCCTCGGCGATGTGGATCGACTGTGCCTTTAGGAGGCCGACTCCCAAGAGTCCCTTGGTTCTGGGCCCCTCGTCGCCCGGCGGTCCGTCTTCTCACCACCGTCTGCCAGTCGGCCTCTCCAGTCCCATCTGCCTTCGGCATAGTACCCGACCCGAATTCAAAAACCGGTGTCGTGGCACCCGACATTCCCCCTCCTTTGTCGTGTCCCCCACTCAGCCCCATACCTCCTCGAGGAATGTCTCCACCCGCGCTCGAACCCCCGTACGGGGGGGTCCCGCTGGATCCGGCCGACCCCCCTCCGACCCGTTTGCTCCCACCGCCCAACCCCCCCCCCCCCCCCACCGGGGGGATCCCGTCGCCCGACCCCCCTCCTGGGCAGGTCCCGCCGCCCGACCCCCCTCCTGGGCGGGTCCTGCCGCCCGATCCCCCTCCTGGGGGGGATCCCTGCGTCCCACCGCTGCTGTCTCCCGAACCTCCCCCCTTCCCCCCCCCCCATCTGGGGGGGTTCCCTTTCCGCCGCCACTACCTAGGAGCAGCCGCCCAGCCCCCCCTTCCCACCCTTCCGCCGGACGCCACCATCGAGGGGGTCTGGGGGGCGGGAGGGGGGGGGGTGCCATCGCCGTCGGGGTGAAAACCCTAGCAGAGCTCGCTGTCGCCATCTTTATATATATATATATATATATATATATATATATATATATATATATATATATATATATATATATATGTATGTGTGTGTGTGTGTGTGTGTGTACACGTTTTACGAAGAAAGAGGGGGTCCACCTGTCATATATAGAAGGTATCAAAACTTTGATACCCCTTCTGTATCAAAGTTTTTTTTCCTGGTGAGACAGGTACGAAGCACATGCCTTGCGTGTACCTTATTTTACCTACTTGTTAGGCACGGAATGTGCGGCGCACACGAAAAATATTGCTCATACTTAAAAATCCACTTTTTGACTTCCAATGTAAGTATTCAAAATGGTCTAAAGCAATTATAGGCTAAGTGAGAGCCAGCAGCTGGACCTAGGATAGACACAATATGAGACAAGTGGAATGAACTGGTCTTACAGTATTTTTTTTAAAATTCCTAAAGTTGTGAATTTTGGTAAAGAAAACAGTCTTCCCTTGCCTTCTCTTACGGTTGTTCGCATATTGTGAATCTTTATGCCCGAATATCCTCGAATAATTTTTCAAGTAGTCTTAATGTAACTCGTGTATAAGACAATTTGCAAATACTACAAAGATGGATGATTCGCAAAATTCCGCGTGTGTGTATATTGTATCTAACTGGTGGGACGAGTAAAACTTTGATATAGAAGGGATATCAAAACTTTGATACAGAAAGGATATCAAAGATTTGATACCGTATGACAAGTGGGTCCTCCTATATATATATATATATATATGTAGGTAAAATAAGGTACACGCAACGCATGTGCTTCATACCTGTCCCACCAGAAAAAAAAACTTTGATATAGAAGGAGTATCAAAGTTTTGATACCTTCTATATATGACAGGTGGACCCCCTCTTTCTTCGTAAAACGTGTATATATTTCTGGTGGGACAGGTATGAAGCACATGCGTTGCGTGTACCTTATTTTACCTACTTGTTAGGCACGGAATGTTTATTTTACTTACTTGTTAGGCACGGAATGTGCGGCACACGAAAAATATTGCTCATACTTAAAAATCCACTTTTGGACTTCCCATGTAAGTATTCAAAAACAATAATGCTAAGTTTACAACCAAATTCCTACAACCTATTTACAACCTTCACCCATTTGCTGACATGTGGGCCAGGCCACCACCTGGCCCACATGTCAGAAAACGGATGAGTGGTTGTAAGAGGGTTGTAGGGATTTGGTTGTAACTGTAGCATTACTCATTCAAAAATGGTCTAAAGCAATTATAGGCTAAGTGAGAGCCAGCAGCTGGACCCAGGATAGACACAGTATGAAACAAATGGGATTAACTGGTCTTACAATATTATTTTTAAAATCCAAGTCAACCCCCACCCCTTTCATCCTTCTCTCCACGAGGCCCCAAGCCATACTTTTCTCTCTCTCTCTCTCTCTCTCTCTCTCCTCAGCCAAGCCATGAAGCCCCTCTCCATACATCATCATCTTCTTCATTATCTTCATCTCCTCTCCATCTCAAATTCTCAAACCATCAGAGCATCGGGAAGTAGCTCCGCCACCCTGACCTAGCTCCCGTCCGGCGAACCCCCCCTCCTTCGGTGAACCGCCAACGTGCACCCAAAAATTAGTATATAATTTTTTGGGTTCAGAAAGTACTGCTCATACTAAAAAGTCCACTGATGGACTTACTATTCAAGATGGTCCAAAACAAATTCTTCTAGTACAAAAACGTAATTTTAATATTTGCATTGCTACATATTATTTTTAAGCGATCCGAATGTGATTCAAAATCAACAAAAGTGGACAATTTTTAAAGTTGGGTTCCAAATCGAGCTATAGAAAGTTAAAGTACAAAAAAGACTAAGTGCTATCGTTGGAATGTCATTAAGATAATTTAGTGGTATACTGATTTTGGAGGGTTGCTGAGCGAACAAAAATATGTGACTAAAAAATTGTCAGAATAGTTTTAGGTAATTTTTAAAAACACTTCATATTTTACTTCAGGACAGCTAGTTCTAGGACTGCTAAAGTTGGCAATCCTAAAGAATTTGAATATTAAGATAGACTGCGATCGAAGTTGCCAATCCTAATGGGTTGTCCTGAAGTAAAATGTGGGTTAATTATAAGGACACATCAAAATTTTATCAGGGCTATCCAGGATTGGGGCTAGCCCATGTTTGTGAAAAAATTACTAGGACTATCCCAATTTTCTACTCAAGGGGCTGCCCAAACTCCACACCCCCCTCCCCCAAACCCCAAATTACACTCTCATTTGTAATATTCACTCTCTCTCTTCCAAAATCCTAACTTTCTTATTCCTCCTCCTCCTCCTCTTCTTCTTCACCATTTCCACTCCCCAAACTATACATCTTATTCTTCATCTTCATCTCTACTCTAAACCCTTGTTTTCTTCTCCATCAAAACCCTAGTTTTTCTCTCCACAATTTTAATTCTCTTTGATTCCTCACAAATAATACATGAAATAAATCCTAACATATTTATTTCATTCTTTCTCACAAAAAATGCATGAAAATAAACCCTAAAATGTATATTTCATTATATTATCAAGATGGAAATAAATTCTATCATGTGTTTTTCATTCGACCATTTCGATTTTAGGACTGCCAGAAATTATGGCAGTCCTAAAATGTACCCTTTCAGGACTGTCACAATTCCTGACAGCCCTCAATACTTCTAAGACTGCCAAAAATTGTGGCAGTCCTGTTATACAGCAAGTCCCTTTGAGGACTGCCACAATTTTTGGCAGTCCTCAATACTTCTAGGACTGCCAGAAATTATGACAGTCCTCAATACTTCTAGGACTGCCAGAAATTGTGGCAGTCCTGTTGTACAACAAGTCCCTTTCAGGACTGCCACAATTTTTGGCAGTCCTCAATACTTGTAGGACTGCCAGAAATTGTGGCAATACTGATATAAACTTGCTTAACAAATCGACTTCTTCTAGAAATAGGATTTCATCCACAATTTTTTCTATTAATAAAGGAAAATTGATTAATAGATTAGTAAATTTGATAGATTTGGTAACCCAATTTCTTCTACAACTATGATTTCATCCATAAACTAGGGTTTAGAGAAAAAAAATATAAAAAATTAGAAGAGAGAAAAAAAAATTGTTGTAAAGGAGAAGAGAGAAAAAATTAAAAAAATTGTCTTTTATACATTAGAATGGAATAGCCTTGAGTAAAAATTTCAGTGGCAAACTTGTAAATAAAGGGAAGTTAAAAATGGGATAGTGTCACGACCCGTTACCCAAATTGTTGGCCCGGGCCGAGCCATGTCCAGCCTACGCTTGGTTAAAGCGTAGTAAGCTGTTCTAAGAATAGACAATAAAGTATCTAAGCAGCTAACAGTTCTAAAATCATAATTAAAGGTTCATCACAACACAGCATCTATAAGCGAAGGTAAACAAGTACAGACTTAATAATACATAACCAAAGTATCTAACTGGAGACAAAGTCCAGTATCCAAATATAAGTACATACCAAAGTCTAAGTCCCAAAACACGAGAAAGATATCTAAGCAAGGTTCCCCACTGGGGCCTCTACTGGAGCTAAGGCCAGGTCCTCAATGCAGTACCATAACATGTAACACACAGCGTTTCCTTCTCGAAAAGTAAACCTACAACGTTATCCTGTCAGGACGGGATCAAGTACAACCTCTACAACTAAAGTACTGAACATATAATGAAAGAGATGTACAACAAGAAACATGGTGTGATAAGTCTATAAAACAGAAAATACTAGAAACATGGCCTCATGGTACAACTGGGATCACAATATCATAGTAACACAGGGAACATGGCATATCTGGAATCATGGTATATCTCATAATTTAGCATGGCAAGGATACATATGTCATAGAGACAGATGTATATGTAATGTTTAAAACTGTAGCAGGCACGTGATCGGTCAATAGATGTACAATGTACTGTGGTACATGTAAATAAAATGTACATACGTACAAGTCAACAGGCATAGGTGTACATCCGTACAGAAATGCGGGATAATGGCCTGCGGCAAGGTATGCATATAAAATGCGACCTCGCTCGCTACTGTAGGGGGGTCATGATTACGTACACTACTATCAGTTTCCCCATAACCCATATTCTATCATATGAGAGATACAAGAACAGTAAAAACATGTGAGAGACACTGGGAGTAATATAAGCATAGCCGGTACTGGGAACAATATGAAACATGTGAATACTCCGAGTAGTATAAAGCATAGTAAAACATGTACTGAGAACCAGTAAGGAACATGTAAAGATATGATAACTGTCCTAAGCATGGTAGGGACCAATTTAATGTAACATGTGAAAATTTAACTTGCAGTTATTCAGAAAGCAGTATTTTAACAGGGTTAATACATGTTCTAGCATTAAAAGACAGTAAATGAGTGTGTAGATGTACTTGCCTCGAGCAAAGCAAGAATACTAGTACGAAGATATAGATGTTCGGTGTCCTGTCAATAGTGATATACAAACTCAGTTCTAAGCTATGATCAAGATTACACTAGTGGTGAGACACGACTCCTAACTGGATACTAACTAAGTGGGGACCTAGCATAAAAGTCTAATGTGGAGTGCCACTATACACAAACTAAATTCATAGGGTCTTTATACTAGTACGGGATGAGGTCCAATACGACTAAAACACAAAACAACATAAAAAGTTGCAAGTCGTAATTATTCAATAATTAAATCTATTGTACACTATGTTCCAACAATTTTTGAGATAGACAAAAAGCTCAAATATATATAAAATAAAGTACCAAAATGATCCTTGTTAATTATAGAAATTTATACTAATTTTTCTGGAATTTATAAACCTTCATAAATATTTATTAAAAATCAACAAACACAAATATACTGAAAATGAGTTCTGTTTTCCTATTTTTATAAAATACCAAAAGTATTTATTAAATACTGGAAAAATTATAATAAATTAGCTAAGTTAACATAGTATTTAAATACAATTTTCCCCAGATTCTTACAGTAATTAAAATATATATAAAATTCAAAACCAGAAAGTAACAATTTATGGAAAAATAATTAATTATAAATTAAGGATAATACATAATCAAAATCTACAGATGTTGTCGGATGATAAAATAAATATCACCAACGTGTCCATAACGGTCAAATCAGCTAGGATAGCCTACCCATAAGTCCAATTTGGATACAGGGGCAAAACGGTAATTTCGGGTCAAAATGATGTCCGCCGTTGGACACACTTTGCACCGAAAAACGTGTCGGAATAGAAGTCTACAAAACCTAGCAAATTATATGTCCACGAATCCAGAATGATGATACGAACCCAACGGTATGTCCAAAATAGGATTCCGATGTGCCGATTTCAAAATGATACGTTGACGCGACACTTGGTATCCGGTTTGCACGGAAATGCGTGCCGGAGCAAATGTCTTCAAAACTCAGTAAATTATATGTCAGCGAGTCCAGAATGACGATACGAACTCAACGGTGTATCCGAAACTGGATTCCGATGAGCCGATCTCAAAGTGACCCGTTGACTCGAAAAGTGGGATCCGCTTTGCATCGAAATACGTGCCAGGGCCCATGTTCTCCAAATCAAGCAAACTTTATATGAAAATATGCCAGAACGACGCCACGAGTCTACTGGTGGTGTCAGAAATTGAATCCGGAGTCCCGAGTTCAAAAATAGAATTTAACAAGTGCGATTTAAAGAATTCGGACGGCCAACTTTGGCGTCGAATTCAACCAACCAAACATGCTTAAAATGAAACGAAATATAAAGGAGACAGGAAGATGGTTATACCAGCTGTGCACCGGAACTGACGGTGCACAAAACGGAGCTGCGACAGCAAAGTTACGAGCTGACGAAGTCGGCTCCACGAAACTGTCCAAAAATAGTTCAATTTAAAGTGTCAACTTGGTGGCCAGTTTTGAGGTATCAAACGACATAATTAACGGACGAAAATTGACAGGAGTGAAGATGGATATACCAAGATTGCGACGGAGCAAAGAAATCGTCGATCCAACGGTCGGATTGACCAGAAAATCTATGCGAAGTCGCTGCGACGGAGCATCATTTCCGAGTTCAAAACTCGCGCGCGCCGACGGGATTCCGTTCAAAACGCACGAATAGCCTATTCGGCGCATCGGGGAAGCGGGCGTTGGCCATGGGGTGGCTCGCCGGAGGTTCGCCGGGTTGTGGGGAGCTTGCGGGGTGGTGCGGGCCGGCCACGGGGTGGCGCACGGCCACGCCCATGCGTACGTGCGCGCGCGTGCATGTATTGCTCGCGGCTGCTGCCGCTGGCGTAGCTGCTGCTGCAGCGTGGTCGCCGGCCAGGGCGGCGGCGCGCAGCGCCGGGTACGGCGGGGGCGGTTGTGCGGTGGTGGCGTTGTGGTGTTGGTGTTGTGGGAAGATGATGGTGAAGGTGGTGGTGTTTATGATGGTGATGGTGGTGGGAAGGAGGAGGAGAGGGAGGAGGAAGATGGAGAGGAAGGAGGAGCTCGGGGAGGAGCAGGGTGGTGGTCGGCCATGGGAGGAAGAGGGGGGTCGGCTGTTGGCTGTGGTGATGGTGTTGTGTGTGTGTGTGTTGAGAGAGGGAGAGATAAATTTGTGTGTGTGTTTATATGTGAGTGAGTGTATATAATATAAAGAGTGTGTGTGAATAGAGAGAGGGAGAGATATTTGAATGAGAGGGGGAGAGAGAAAGAGGTCGGCCAAGGGGGGTGTTCGGCTGGCAGTATGGGGGGGAAAGTTGAGGTGGTGTGTGTGTTTTTGTTTTAAATGGAGGAGAGAGAGAGGAAGATATATATATATATATATATATATATATATATATATATATATATATATATATATATATATATATATATATATATATATATATATATATATGTATATATATAAATATGTGGGATATTTGAAAAGTAGAGAGAGAAAGAGATATTTTCAAAATGGGAGAAATAGGAAGATTACGTAGGGTATTTGGGCAGTCATGAAAGTACAACATGGAGCTTGGGTTCGGGTTCGGTCGAGCCGGGTCGGGCCAAAATCGGACAGGGGGCAATATTCGAATTAAAAAATGGGTATTTATAATCATGGGTAAATAAATAACATGCGGGGACTCCAATTAATGGGACACAAGTTTCATGTGGGTAGTAGGCTTCATGTGGGCCAGGTCCGTACTTTGGGTCGACTAGGTTGGATCGATGTCGGGTCCCGAAATTAAATTAAAAATTAAATCAGAATTCACGGTAGATAATTAATTGGCCTAAATTGAACCGAAAGTTGTACGAAGGAAATGGAGCACAAAATGGAGTGTCTGAGTGGGACACGAAGGTCATGGGTGAAGAACGTCTCGAGTAGATCATTCATGAGAAGTTGGTTCCAAGAAAATGACTGGTCTGGTGCTCCTAAATTAAAAGCCATGGTAACGTGCAAACGATGATCAAAAATAAAAGTGGAAATAATATTCAACGATTAATTGGTCTAAGTTGACCCGAACTTGCACGATACAAAAAGAGCACAAGGGAACGAATTCAAGTGGGATAGGATATATCAAAACGAAGATAATCTTGTCTACTTCAAAACTCGTGAAGAGAGTTTACAGAGATTGGTATCCCTGACGCTCCAGAAATCAAAATTATGGAAAGGTACATTAATGATCGAAACAATTAAATAAATAAAATATTTATCGATAATAATTCATTTAGAAAAATAAAAATAAACCCCTGAAATTCAGGGGGCTTACATCCTACCCACCTTACAAAAATTTTATCCTCGAAATTAAAAATCATCCAATAGGTCAAACTATAACATGTAGCTGCTCTGGCTACGATACTCAAACTGCTACCCTTGTAATCATCTCTTATGTTTCTCTTTACAATCTTTTTGGTTCAGGTTCAACAATGGTCCTTCTATCATAAACTACGTCATATATCCTTTAGAATCTTCCATACTAACATGAAACATTTATGTATACCCTAAACTATAGGTCATTCTCTGGGTATGTTTATAAACCTATAATGCTTAATCATCAACCATATTTCCAACCTCAATTGTAAATTCTGGATTTCCTTATCATATCCTAAGTATCCTTATTTCATCAATCCACAGTTCCTTAGCATCATTTGTCGTCAATCCTTTCCTACAGCTTCTCCTTGAAATCATACTTTCAATTCTTATTCTTGGCGTAGACCCTTCTTCTTTTTACCCAACAAGTCCTCCGAATATAAATCCTCGATTTCAAACTCCCGATTTATTAATTACAAATGTACATATGTCTTTGTCTTGTTCCTTGTCTTTTTAACTGATATCTTTCCGATATCGTATGCAATACGATAACTCATTCTAACTTATTCTATATCAATCCACATATCGATCTACCCTTTAATCACCTGTAATCAGCTATAGGTAACCAACCAAAATTCTACAAATGCTAAATCCTCAATTTGCTAAACACAAGATTCTAATCCTTAATCCATAGTCATAACAATATACTATCTCATTTATCCATCTTAGATACCCTATCATCAAGTCATACTATCAATGCAATCGTTCTTAATGGTTTCCAAGTCTGCTACAGTCAGTCACCTATACTTGTCCCATAAGCTTAATCTAACCAATCCCTAGGAAAAGTATTTATCACAATCACACAATACATTTATAGTTATACTTACAGAATCAGTTAACAAGCTCTGGCTATTTCGGTCGTCTATCAAATAGAAGGTAACAAGGCCTAAGACTGGGTCAAGCAATCCATAATAGTGTCCAAATAAGTTAAAGGGTTAAGCAAGACAGAAAAATTTATTGGAATATCTCCAAGAATGGTACAAAGACAACGAGATACATAACGAGAAAAATTATCCAAGAGGTTAACAAAGAAGAGTTTAGTCAAGTCATAGGAAAAATGGAACACAAAAATAATTATGTCCAAAAGATAACATGAAAGCAATCATGTTGGAGAGTCCTAGAGAGCCTATAATCCTAGTTGCAGATGTAGATAGGATGGAGTTAATCAAGACGGGGAAGAATGATGATAAGAATTTATTCTTGCTCATTCGGTCATAACAAAGTAAACCAAGTTAAGATACGATCTGATAACCATATATGTCTTCCTGAAATCATGTTGCCAGAATTCTCGCCACACCAGTAAGCTTATATGCAATAAACGATAGAGTCATAACTATGGTATACACCCTATAATCATATTATCTAGAATCCTCGCCACGCCAACCGGTATGGCTGCGAGAAAATCTAAATTCTATGAATAGGATAGTATATCCGAAATCAGGCTCTATGTTTTTGTCATACCAGCTAATATGGCTGCGATAAATTCCAAACTCCATAACTAAAGCAGACGTTTACCTTATCAGGATATATCATAATTTAATCCACAATATTTATCACGATGCAAGATCAAAGTCAACAACGAAAATCAGAAATTAAATTCAACAACGAATTTAAGGAAAAGCAAATGGAAATAAGCGGAAACAGATTTCTAGGTAAGATTAGAGTGAGATTAGAGTGAGGTCCTCAGGGGTCATTCCAAAGGTACAAACTTGGTCTAAATTGACCCACTGAAATACAAACAAGAGGCTAATTATAGCTAACGGTCCTATGCTGTGACGAGTTTTCCTATGTTGTACTCCTAGAAATCCTCTAAGTGTTCTAAATGTTATTTCTAGTGTTATCAAGTTGTCCTAGATCCTAATTGCAGGCATGCTTGGTACAATAACGTAACCAAACAACTTAAGTCTGGACCTGCATGGGCCACCAAAAAAAATATGTCACGACCCGTTACCTAAATTGTTGGGCCGGGCCGAGCCATGTCCAGCCTACACTTGGTTAAAGCGTAGTAAGCTGTTCTAAGAATAGACAATAAAGTATCTAAGCAGCTAACAGTTCTAAAATCATAATTAAAGGTTCATCACAACACAGCATCTATAAGCGAAGGTAAACAAGTACAGACTTAATAATACATAACCAAAGTATCTAACTGGAGACAAAGTCCAGTATCCAAATATAAGTACATACCAAAGTCTAAGTCCCAAAACACGAGAAAGATATCTAAGCAAGGTTCCCCGCTGGGGCCTCTACTGGAGCTAAGGCCAGGTCCTCAATGCAGTACCATAACATGTAACACACAGCGTTTCCTTCTCGAAAAGTAAACCTACAACGTTATCCTGTCAGGACGGGAGCAAGTACAACCTCTACAACTAAAGTACTGAACATATAATGAAAGAGATGTACAACAAGAAACATGGTATGATAAGTCTATAAAACAGAAAATACTAGAAACATGGCCTCATGGTACAACTGGGATCACAATATCATAGTAACACAGGGAACATGGCATATCTGGAATCATGGTATATCTCATAATTTAGCATGGTAAGGATACATATGTCATAGAGACAGATGTATATATAATATTTAAAACTGTAGCAGGCACGTGATCGGTCAATAGATGTACAATGTACTGTGGTACATGTAAATAAAATGTACATACGTACAAGTCAACAGGCATAGGTGTACATCCGTACAGAAATGCGGGATAATGGCCTGCGGCAAGGTATGCATATAAAATGCGACCTCGCTCGCTACTGTAGGGGGGTCATGATCACGTACACTACTATCAGTTTTCCCATAACCCATATTCTATCATGTGAGAGATATGAGAACAGTAAAAACATGTGAGAGACACTGGAAGTAATATAAGCATAGCCGGTACTGGGAACAATATGAAACATGTGAATACTCCGAGTAGTATAAAGCATAGTAAAACATGTACTGAGAACCAGTAAGGAACATGTGAAGATATGATAACTGTCCTAAGCATGGTAGGGACCAATTTAATGTAACATGTGAAGATTTAACTTGCAGTTATTCAGAAAGCAGTATTTTAACAGGGTTAATACATGTTCTAGCATTAAAAGACAGTAAATGAGTGTGTAGATGTACTTACCTCGAGCAAAGCAAGAATACTAGTACGAAGATATAGATGTCCGGTGTCCTGTCAATAGTGATATACAAACTCAGTTCTAAGCTATGATTAAGATTACACTAGTGGTGAGACACGACTCCTAACTGGATACTAACTAAGTGGGGACCTAGCATAAAAGTCTAATGTGGAGTGCCACTATACACAAACTAAATTCATAGGGTCTTTATACTAGTACGGGGTGAGGTCCAATACGACTAAAACACAAAACAACATAAAAAGTTGCAAGTCGTAATTATTCAATAATTAAATCTACTGTACACTATGTTCCAACAATTTTTGAGATAGACAAAAAGCTCAAATATATATAAAATAAAGTACCAAAATGATCCTTGTTAATTATAGAAATTTATACTAATTTTTCTGGAATTTATAAACCTTCATAAATATTTATTAAAAATCAACAAACACAAATATACTGAAAATGAGTTCTGTTTTCCTATTTTTATAAAATACCAAAAGTACTTATTAAATACTGAAAAAATTATAATAAATTAGCTAAGTTAACATAGTATTTAAATACAATTTTTCCCAGATTCTTACAGCAATTAAAATATATATAAAAATTCAAAACCAGAAAGTAACAATTTATGGAAAAATAATTAATTATAAATTAAGGATAATACATAATCAAAATCTACAGATGTTGTCGGATGATAAAATAAATATCACCAACGTGTCCAGAACGGTCAAATCAACTAGGATAGCCTACCCATAAGTCCAATTTGGACACAGGGGCAAAACGATAATTTCGGGTCAAAATGATGTCCGCCGTTGGACACACTTTGCACCGAAAAACGTGTCGGGATAGAAGTCAACAAAACCTAGCAAATTATATGTCCACAAATCCAAAATGATGATACGAACCCAACGGTATGTCCAAAATAGGATTCCGATGTGCCGATCTCAAAATGATACGTTGACACGACACTTGGTATCCGGTTTGCACGGAAATGCGTGCCGGAGCAAATGTTTTCAAAACTCAGCAAATTATATGTCAACGAGTTCAGAATGACGATACGAACTCAACGGTGTATCCGAAACTGGATTCCGATGAGCCGATCTCAAAGTGACCCGTTGACTCGAAAAGTGGGACCCGCTTTGCACCGAAATGCGTGCCAGAGCCCATGTTCTCCAAATCAAGCAAACTTTATATGAAAATATGCCAGAACGACGCCACGAGTCTACTGGTGGTGTCAAAAATTGAATCCGGAGTCCCGGGTTCAAAAATAGAATTTAACAAGTGCGATTTAAATAATTCGGGAGGCCAACTTTGGCGTCGAATTCAACCAACCAAACGTGCTTAAAATGAAACGAAATATAAAGGAGACAGGAAGATGGTTATACCAGCTATGCACCGGAACTGACGGTGCGCAAAACGGAGCTGCGACGGCGAAGTTACGAGCTGACGAAGTTGGCTCCACGAAACTGTCCAAAAATAGTTCAATTTAAAGTGTCAACTTGGTGGCCAGTTTTGAGGTATCAAACGACATAATTAACGAATGAAAATTGACAGAAGTGAAGATGGATATACCGAGATTGCGACGGGGCAAAGAAATTGCCGATCCAACGGTTGGATTGACCAGAAAATCTGTGCGAAGTCGCTGCGACGGAGCGCCATTTCCGAGTTTAAAACTCGCGCGCGCCGACGGGATTCCGTTCAAAACGCACGAATAGCCTATTCGGCGCGTCGGGGAAGCGGGCGTTGGCCACGGGGTGGCTCGCCGGAGGTTCGCCGGGTTGTGGGGAGCTTGCGGGGTGGTACGAGCCGGCCACGGGGTGGCGCACGGCCACGCCCATGCGTACGTGCGCGCGCGTGCATGTATTGCTCGCGGCTGCTGCCGCTGGCGCAGCTGCTGCTGCAGCGTGGTCGCCGGCCAGGGCGGCGGCGCGCAGCGCCGGGCACGGCGGGGGCGGTTGTGCGGTGGTGGCGTTGTGGTGTTGGTGTTGTGGGAAGATGATGGTGAAGGTGGTGGTGTTTATGATGGTGATGGTGGTGGGAAGGAGGAGGAGAGGGAGGAGGAAGATGGAGAGGGAGGAGGAAGATGGAGAGGAAGGAGGAGCTCGGGGAGGAGCAGGGTGGTGGTCGGCCATGGGAGGAAGAGGGGGGTCGGCTGTTGGCTGTGGTGATGGTGTTGTGTGTGTGTGTGTTGAGAGAGGGAGAGATAAATTTGTGTGTGTGTTTATATGTGAGTGAGTGTATATAATATAAAGAGTGTGTGTGAATAGAGAGAGGGAGAGATATTTGAATGAGAGGGGGAGAGAGAAAGAGGTCGGCCAAGGGGGGTGTTCGGCTGGCAGTATGGGAGGAAAGTTGAGGTGGTGTGTGTGTTTTTGTTTTAAATGGAGGAGAGAGAGTGGAAGATATTTATATATATATATATGTATATATATAAATATGTGGGATATTTGAAAAGTAGAGAGAGAAAGAGATATTTTCAAAATGGAAGAAATAGGAAGATTACTTAGGGTATTTGGGCAGTCATGAAAGTACAACATGGAGCTTGGGTTCGGGTTCGGTCGAGCCGGGTCGGGCCAAAATCGGACAGGGGGCAATATTCGAATTAAAAAATGGATATTTATAATCATGGATAAATAAATAACATGCGGGGACTCCAATAAATGGGACACAAGTTTCATGTAGGTAGTAGACTTCATGTGGGCCAGGTCCGTACTTTGGGTCGACTATGTTGGATCGATGTCGGGTCCCGAAATTAAATTGAAAATTAAATCAGAATTCACGGTAGATAATTAATTGGCCTAAATTGAACCGAAAGTTGTGCGAAGGAAATGGAGCACAAAATGGAGTGTCTGAGTGGGACACGAAGGTCATGGGTGAAGAACGTCTCGAGTAGATCATTCATGAGAAGTTGGTTCCGAGAAAATGACTGGTCTGGTGCTCCTAAATTAAAAGCCACGGTAACGTGCAAACGATGATAAAAAATAAAAGTGGGAATAATATTCAACGATTAATTGGTCTAAGTTGACCCGAACTTGCGCGATACAAAAAGAGCACAAGGGAACGAATTCAAGTGGGACAGGATATATCAAAACGAAGATAATCTTGTCTACTTCAAAACTCGTGAAGAGAGTTTACAGAGATTGGTATCCCTGACGCTCCAGAAATCAAAATCATGGAAAGGTACATTAATGATCGAAACAATTAAATAAATAAAATATTTATCGATAATAATTCATTTAGAAAAATAAAAATAAACCGCTGAAATTCAGGGGGCTTACAGATAGCCCTGATAAAGTTTTGATGTGCCCTTATAATTAGCCAAAATGTGAAGTACCTTTATAAATTATCTAGTTTTAAGACTTCATAAACAGTTGACTAAAAAAGGCTATTTATAAGGGCATATCATAATTTGATCAGATCTAGCCCAAATATAACTTTGATTTATTTATAAGTTTGCCATTGGAAAAATTACTCAGGACTATCCCATTTATAGGTATAAAAATCAATTCTTTTATTTTTCCTCTTGTCTTCTTCCTTAACACATCCAAGAAGAACAAGAACAAGAATGTGGGATGAGTTTTCTTCTCATTTTCTTATTCTTCTCCACCATTTTCATCCTCACCATCTCCATCAAAATCCTAGTTTCCTTCTCGTTCCCAATTTCGGTGGCACCCAAAGGCTCCTCACAAACAATGTACAAACCCTTTGGTGGATGAACACGATATTCTTTGTGAAGCAGTCTTGGTTAACTCCCCGACCGACAAAATCCTATTTTGGCAGTCCTAAAATCGACCATGTCGACTTTAGGACTGCCACAATTTCTAGCAGTCCAAAATAATTCTAGGACTATTTTGGCAGTCCTGACCGTCCAAAAAATTCATTTTAGGTATAAATATATTTTAGAGATAAGTCTCTCAATTTTCTTCATTAATAAATCTTTATAGATAAATCTATCAATTTTAAATCTATCTTGTAGATAAATCTCTCAATTTTTAATTAACAAATAATCTAATTTTGGCCATCCTATTTTATAGATAAATCTCTCAATTTTATTCATTTCAATCTTTTTAAATCTAAAAAAAATTCAATTCAAAATTTTAATCTATTTTAAAAAATTCAAAATTTTAAATCTATCTTATAGATAAGTCTCTTAATTTTGCTCATTTTAAAATAAATCTTCATATATACGGTCTATAAATCCATTTTAGGGATAAATATATTTTAGAGATAAGTCTCTCAATTTTGTTCATTTCAATCTATTTAAATCCAGAAAATTTTCAATTTAAAATTTTAGATCTATGTAAATCTATTTAAAAAAATCCAACATTTTAAATTTATTTAGGACTGCCACAATTTCGGCAGTCTTGGAATGCACTTGATGTACATCGGGATTGCAACAAATTCTGGCAGTCCTATCAGTATTTAGGACTGCCAGAAACTATGGCAGAGACTTGGCCGAATGTTGTTCGGGGTTATTTCGATCATAAAATTGGTGATAAATAATTGAAATAAACATTACATTGTATGTTTTCTATCATTATAATGTATACTTCGGTTTTGGGAATAAACATTACAAGAAGAATATGAGAGAAAAATTAGGGTTTTGGGAAGAGAGCCTTTGGGTGCCATCGAAATTGGAAATGAGAGCTTGAAAAAAGGGTTAAGATGAAGAAGAAGAAGATGTAGCTTGGGGAGGAGGAAAATGGTGAAGAATAAGAAGAAAAGAATAAAATTAGAATTTTGAAAGAGAGTGAAATGTGGAAATAAAATTCAAAATTGGGGTTTGGGGGGTGTTGGGTTGGGACAACCCATGAGTAAAAAAAAATTGGACTGTCCTGAATAATTTTCTCTCAAAGTCCGACTAGGCCTGAACAACTTTTAATGTGCCCTTATAAATTGCCCTAAAAAATCACCAAGAATTACGAAAACACCGTCGCCAAGCAGAACGAGGGATTTTGAAGAATGGCTTTCTCTTCACCTTCTCCGTTCCAAAATCAACAGCAGCAGCAGCAGTTCCAGTTCCAGCAACCACAGCAGCAGCAGTTCCAGTTCCAGCAACCACAGCAGCAGCAGTTCCAGTTCCAGCAACCACAGCAGCAGCAGTTCCAATTCCAGCAACCACAGCAGCAGCAACAGCTGTTCCTCTACCACACCGACAAGTCTCCGGCCACCTACGGCACCAAGTGGGCGGACCTCCATCCCGACTCCCAGAAGTTCCTCCTCCAAATCGAGTAATTTTAGGGTTTTCTTTCTTTCTTTCTCTTCGATTTGGTTGATATTTTGCTATGTTTTCGACTAGGGTTTTGATGATTGACTTCATTCGCAGGGAGAAGATCCTGGAGTACAAGGGCGAGAGCCAGCTGCTGGACCAGTGCAGCCGCCTTTACGACTCTTCCGTCTCAGCCGACAACTTCGAGCTCGTCGCCACTCACATTGTACAGGTTTGAATCCCCAATTTGATTTACACAACATTATTTGATGTTTTTGATCTACTTTGGCTAATTTTAGGGAATAATACCCTGAAAAGTTGCCATCTTTGATTTTTTGCACATGTTCTTGAATTTAAAATTGTCGAGGCTGGAACCCAGTCAACATAATTTTTTTTTCTAATTTTAGGGCGAAATAACCACTGAAGTTGCCATCTTATTGGTTATGTGTGAACTTTTTTTTAGAGGTTTATGGGCTAATTTTAGGGCATAATAGCAAAACAGTTATCTTTGCCGTCTTTGGACCTTCTTTAACCAAATTTTACATGATTTCACATTTAAAATTTTGAAGGTTGAGCACACATGATTTAGATGCAACTAAATGGCTTGATACCAACAGAGTCGTATCATTTTATTCCATCTGCCTAAATTCTTTTTCGATTGCAGAATTTGAACAAGATTATACTTTTTGGACTCTATATGTGAACCACTAAATCGACCCATACATGAGTCTTGATGAAAGGCTATTGTTCTTGTGAAACGACTAGTATACACGGACTACAAATGCATCTTATGGGAACTTAGGTTGCAGCACAACACCTCCAGAGTCAGAGGACCCTACACAAACTCGCCTAACATGCATGTTGGACATGTTTGGCCAAGGTATGGTTACAAAGGCTCGAAACATAACTGGATACATTTACCGTAGGGAGCTCGTGCTAGACATGTTTGACATAGAGAGAAGAAAATGATATATTTTAGGTTCAACTTAGGCTGGGTTTTGGAATTGTTTATTGTTGCTGCTCTTGCTGCTTCTGCTTAATTTTTTTGACAAGCAATTCCAAAATTGTTGTGTAACATCGTATTAAAAAATGAGAAGGTAGTCTAGTTTTGGGGCATCTTTTGAAAGAAGATGGAAGGCTACCTGCTTTTGAAGCAGCAGCAATCCCAAACCAGGCCTTAGAATTTATTTACTAGCTAAAACCTATATTCGTATATATTGTTGATGTCTATGTTGCACGAATACAAACACAGATCCGGATAAGGACACGACATCCAAATAGGTACTTTAGTAGTCACATATGTTGCATGAATATGATTCATGTACGAACACAATATGGATACCATTTTTACGTGTGTAACATAGGAATATATTACATACATACTTGTTAATGTAAATATATACATGTATAATTATGTCTTTTATTCTATATGTCGGACATACCAGCCGATCTAGTGGCCGACATACCATTTCCGAAGGGGGACGAATATAACATGTATGGAAAAATGGTCAGGATCCACATATCGATGCTATCATAGACCAAACTGGCCAATAATTGGCCTAACTCCGTATGCATTGGATCATTCGGGTTTAAACCATGTCAGAAAAATACACGTTTATACTATGTTGTTTTATTAGTGTTTAGTATGACTTAGATTGTATGTTTGGGTGAGCTTAAATTACACAGAAGACTAATTCTATTATATCTATATAAATACTTGGCTAAATTATCCTAATGGCACCCCAACTATAGCGTTCTGACATTTTTGGCACCTAACTTTCCACTGCTAGATTTTGGCATCCCAGCATTATAAATTGTTCTTTTGAAACACATTTCGTCAATTTTGAATCACATCATGACCACTTCAAAAGAATATCTGACAATATAAGTATTTAATTTGCGGTTTTGTACTGCAAGATATGCTTTTAGAGTGGTTTTGATGTACTTCAAAATTGATGAAAGGTGTCTCGAAAGACCAATTTATTAAGTTAGGGTGCCAAAATCAAGCAGTGGAAAGTTAAAGTTGCCAAAAGTGTCCAAGCGCTATAGTTTGGATGCCATTAGGGTTATTTAGCCATAAATACTTTAAATTTTGTCTTTCATGTCATATATTATTGTAAACCACCATGTGATCTTGTCATATCTCCCAATATGTCGGTATATCACCCGGTTTCCAGTACAATGCCCTCAATCTGTATGGGTCTGATATCCGAGATCAGGATCCTTGACTGTGCGACTCCATACCTACCCATACCTTATATTTCTTGGAACTGTCGTATCTCAAAATCATTTATCCATGTCCATGTGACACACAAACTAGGCTACATTTCTCTAAAAGTGTAGATGACATTGTCAAGCATCACACCAGGACTGGGGACTTGGTGGTATGGTCATCATGAATTGTCAAGCAACGGACTGGCGGCAAAGTTTATGAAACCCTTGATCATGGAGATCCAGTAGTAACCCATTCTTTGGGTTTTGTCTTGAAGTTTAGGTTTCAATTCGGACAAGCTGTGGAATTGTTTGTTGCAAAGCCTTCATAGAACTTAACCTTTCTATGCCATTTCTTAAGTAATTTGTTGATCACTAGAGCTAAGTTTTCTTTGAGGACTTGATGTTTGTCACTTTGCCATTTTGACCATCATAAAGGCACCAAACAAGCAGTTTTGAGATCATAAAGTTCTCCCTTTTGCTGAACGATGGCTTTCCTTCTATCGATTAAGGGATGCTGATCTTCTATAGTTTTGGCATTAACTTAATTGTCGTCTTTTTCTTTCTTTCTTTCAATGATTTGAACTAAAAACGATGGGTTGAAATAATTATCAAACATAAAAAACTTGTTAGGGATTTGTCTGGTCCCCTGGATACAATAGCACTTAAATAACAAAATTTATACATCTTACATAGACTCCCTTTCCTCTTTTGATTGAGCTCTCTTTCTAGCGCTTACTAAAGCAAGTGTCGAGTGCTGATGAAGGCGTCCCCCTCCCTTGTTGAAAAACAACCAACCAATTAATGTTTATGCTAGCATCTTCTGAGCTTCATTCATGTTGTAAAGATACCAGAGTCTTACATCAAGTGCCTTAGCCAATGAACATGTAGCCTTAGATTTCCTTAGAAGAGTGACACAACTATTAGAAAAGAAAAGCAAGACACCATAAGTTCAACTGGTACAAATTAAAATATGGAAACACATCGGCCCTATGAAATAAAAGAGGAAGGCCAGATGCACCACTGATGAACCTAAAATTTCAATATGTTTGGTTCTTAAGCTTCTCGATTTTGTGAAGGGCCAGTTTAACTTTTTAATTTCTTACCCAAGAAGGCATTGATAAGCACACATGGATCAAAAAGAGAACTACAGTCCAATATGGCCCTACTGATCTGTAACTCCCTCTAGTTGAAACTTGTCACCTTGAATATATATATATATATATATATATATATATATATATATATATATATATATATATATATATATATATATTGGAAAAAAGGTGAATTTTATTCCAAATGAAAAGCCATAATCTTACAACATACAAACAGAGTGGGACTCCCACTCATCACTCATCAATTCTCCATAGCATTTACATCAAACTCGATGTTATGGAGAATGCCAACTGGAGGGGTGACCAGTCCCTCAAAGATCCGACGGTTTCGCTCCCGCCATACATGCCAAACCGCAGCAGCCAGATGAACTTTGGCTGTTCGGAACCAGTCCTGTCCTCTACCCCTGCTATCTCGGATCACCGTGATGATGTCCCCAATACATTTCCCGGAGGCGCACACTCCCAATACACGACTCTGCTCCGACCAGATCTGCCATGCCAGAGTGCACTCGAAGAAGATATGTTTTATAGATTCAGGCTCCAAACCGCAAAGCACACATTTGGGATCCGAAACCGGCACTCTAAACGAACTCAGACGATCTCTAGTCAAGAGGCGGCCCAGTAGAAGCTTGTATACACACAACTGCATCTTCCTGGCCAAACCCTTGTACCAAACGAACTCGTAATCAGAACTCAACGGGAAAGTACGCCGGATAAGGTTGTAGCAGCTACGGAATTGGAACTCCCCAGTCCCTGAAGATGTTTCAGTCGGCTCCCAAATCCACCGATCCGCAGGCAAAGTCGGATCAATGACAGTAGACAAAATGCTCCCACCCAGCTCCTCAGTGAACCGATAAGAATCCGGCCTCCACTCTCCATGTCGTATGATACGACTGCACGTCAGACCACGCCTGTCCTCCTGATGAGTCGGGGCTCCTCTGATGTCCAACAGCGAACGCCGATCTATCCAAGGATTCCGCCAGAGGTCCGTACTCGACCCGTCCTTCATGACCCTCCGGATAGCAGACTTGAGCACCCCCCTGTGTCTCAAGACAGTCTTGAACGTGACTGAATGGTTGTTGTCAGTAGAACACGTCCAAAAACTGCCCTGCTTCACGTATCTGCTGTGCATCCAGTCCGTCCAGAGAGATCCCCCGCTGAGGAATTTTCAGGCCAACTTAAGCGCAGAAGCCTCCCTAATCTCCAGCAGCGGTCTGAGCCCCACTCCTCCCTCCTTCCTGGGACGACAGAGCTGGTCCCAGGAGATCGCATGCATACCTCCCCTCCAAATGAAATCGGCACATAGTCGCTCTACTCGCCGAATAGTGGCCACAGGGAGGAGGATGGACTGCAGCCAAAAATGGGCCACAGCCGAGATCACCGATCTGACCAACTCAATGCGACCGCCAAATGACAGACCTGCTGCTTGCCAACCTTCTACTCTCCTCTGGACATACTCCACCAGACTATGGCAATTCTGATCCCGCGCATAATTGACTGTGAGAGACACTCCTAAGTATCGCACCGGAAGATCACTCCTCGCGATACCCAGCACATCAGCCCGCTCCTCCTTCCAGGGGCACAAGGAGCTGAAGTAGACCCTACTCTTATCCCTGTTCATCTGGAGACCCGAAAAGGACTTCAAATCTTTCATAATAGCCGCAAGCGTCTGCAACCCCTCCGTCGAAGGCTGGATGAAGACTAGCAGATCATCAGCATAAATAAGGTGGGTAACTGGGGGGACCATCCTCCGAAACAGAGGTACCAGCCGTCCACGGTGCACTGCCAGATCAATCAAACAAGTAAAGTACTCCATAACCAGCGTGAACAGGTAAGGGGACAATGGGTCACCTTGCCTAAGCCCACGGTTGCTCTGGAAGTACCCATAAGAAATGTCCTGGATGAGAACAGAGAAAGTAGGGGACGTAATGCACTCCCGGATCAACTCAACCCAGTGTTCCGCGAAACCCATGGCGGTCATCAGATGGCAGAGGAAGTCTCGATTGACCATGTCATACGCCTTCCTCAGGTCCAGTTTTACGCAAGCTTTCTTCCCTCCGGGTCTGCTAAATCCTCTCACCATCTCGTGTGCCAGGAGGCTATGCTCTGCGATCGACCTCCCCTTGATGAACGCAGCCTGATTCGGAGATACCAAGTCCTGCATGATCCCCTCCATCCGTCGGCACATAAGGTGCGTAATTATCTTATAAAGATAATTACAACACGCAATAGGTCTGAAATCTGCCAATGTTGTCGCTCCCTCCTTCTTCGGCACCAAGGTCAGGAAAGTGTGATTCAGTTATTTCATAAGCTTTCCTTTGGTGAAGAATTCCTGAACCACCTCCACGACCTGATGCTTCAGAATGTCCTAATGGCGTTTGAAGAAACCACTGTTGAAGCCATCCGGACCAGGAGCCTTGTTGGGATCCGCCACCTTGACAATAGATTCCACCTTCTCCAATGTAACAGGAGCAAGAAGAATGCTATTTCCATATGGAGTCACCAATCTCTTCGTGACAACCTCTGGGAACACGGAAAGGTAGTCGGTCTGGAAATATAACTCAGAGTAGTACCTGACAGTCTCGTCCTGGATCTCAGCCGGTGTCTTCACCAGAGTGCCATCCGCATCAAGAAGCTGGGAGATGTGATTCCTATTCTGTCTTGTCCGGATAACATCATAGAAGAACTTGGAGCAACGGTCGCCATCCTTCATCCAGGAACATTTGGCTCGCTGGGCCGAGCTAATCTCCTTCTGCAGCCTCAGGATGTTGACTTCTCCGATCAGCTCCTTCTCTCTAGTCGCCAGGTCCCCATTAAGCATGTCAGCTTGCATATCCTGCTGCAAGGTCCGCAACTCCACCTCCTTATCTTCTAAGGTGAACTTGGGCAACCCCTTAACCCAACTCCTAAGGGCTCTCTTCGTGGCCTTAAGACGTCGAACCAAGCGGAATTGAGCCGTCCCCTCCTGACCGCTAGTAAGCCCCTCAGCGACAGCCTCCAGGTAGCCCTCCGAAAGATACCAACTGTTGTTATACCTGAACGGACGGGACTTCCCAAGAGGCCGAGCAGTGAAGCCAACCCGGATTGGGGAATGATTGCTCGTCCCAGCTGCCAGACCCTCAGCCGAAGTGTTGGGGAAGTGACGGAACCACTCCCCATTGCCCAGAGCTCGATCAAGCTGACAAGCAACCCTGTTATGAGTTGCTTTGTTGTGCCAAGTCCAGATGAAGCCTGAGCGTGTCAATCCCCTAAGCTCTGCAAGCAGGAGGCATCTCTGGAAATCATATTGGATAGAGTCTGGAACCGGGCGACCACCCAGCTTCTCCCCTTGGTGCAGAAGGGCATTGAAGTCCCGATCAAGAGAAGAGGAAGGCACGACGAGTCAGCAACAGATGAAACACGGGAGATGTCGTTCCATAAGGACTCCCGTCTCCTTCTGTCATTGTGACCGTAGACAGCCCCCAGCAAGAACCGGAAGCCCCCCTTGTTCACGAAGGAGATGGCAATCAACTGCTCCGTCATCAAGATCAAGTCACCGTCCCAACTCTTCAAGTTCCAGCGAACCCAAATCCTGGCCATGTCACAAAGAGCCAGATTGTACAGTTGGGCCCAATGAGAAGGGGTCCGTCGAGTAAGAGTCTTCTCACCTTTGATCTTGGATTCTAATAGAACAGATATGTCACATTTCTCTCTGTGGAGCACCCCACAAATCTCTCTTCACCTCCCTAGCGAACACGCCCCCCTCACATTCCAGACGATAATGGTCATTAATTAATGAGAGGTGGGGTCCCCTGTGAAACTCCCGATTCGGCACCTGGGGAAGGAGCCGCATCCGTCGTTAAAGAATCCTCCTCCATCCCAGTCGGAGCCGCCTGTTGGGGAGCGACCTGAGATAGAACCAACGCCCAGGCAGGGTTTTCAACACACACCGCCTCCTCTCTGTCTGTAGTATGTCCCGCCACCGTGGAGGGGCCATCTCTCAACAGGCCGACAGCACGTCTCTTCCTACAGTAGACCTGCCCTCCAGACGATCCGTCCTCCCCTCGTGCCTCAATCTCCGACGCCACCATACCTCTAGTAACTATACTACTCAGCTCCTGGCAAGTGGACTTCGCCCCACCCGTGGAAGCAAGCTGAGTAGATACAACGAGGCTCAAACCGCCATCACTCACAGGATGAGTATCCTCCCCCTCCAAGACCTCCTCTCCGCTATCATCTCTGAAATCCATATCGCAGGGGGCTTCTGGAGCCGCACTAGGAGGGATAATAGGCTCCACCGGAGGTCCAACCTCCGAACATACACTGGCCAGATGCCCGAAGCAGGAACATCGTGAACAGGTAGGTGGAACCCATTCATACTCCACCTTCTGGGTAAGCACCTCCCCAGAAGGGATCTCATATTCCACCATCTTTGGGAGCTCCCCCCCTGCCCGAATCTCCACAAAGATCCTAGCGTACATTAATCGCGTCCGAAAAGCAGTAGCTTCATCTGTCTTGATCGGGGTGCCCACCAAGATAGCCAGCCGCATCAACAAAGGTATGCTCCAAAACCGGACCGGAAACTCAGGGAATCGAATCCATACTGGGATGACATTCAGAACTTCCCTCTCACATCGCAGCTCCGGAGTCCACTCCTTGAGAATGATCAGTCGGCCGTCGAACGTCCAGGGGCAGCCTTGGAGGATCCTAGCGACATCCTCCGCCAGTCCGAACTTCACATAATTGAAGCCGTTCTCGCGAGCAAAGAACTCCATACTCCCCTTTGGTTGCCAGACACGCGCTGCATAGCCTCGGATCTGTCCATAGAAAGGCTTGTTGCCCAAGACATACAGGACGAGGGTATTCTTCCAGTATGCTGTCACCTTCTGGATCTCCTCCGCAGGAAACGAGGCCCGAAAACCCCTCCCTGCCTTGATTGGCGGGACGTACTCCATCGATGTGGGGGTTTTCGGCCCCACAGGTTTGCAGATCTCAGCCCAGGACCGTCCAGCAGGCCGAGGGGTCGTCCCAAGAGGCCTCGGGGCAATCACCGGGCGAGGAGTCCAAGATCCCTGAACATCCAGATCCACCACCTTACTCTTTCCCTTGGCCGCCGCGGTCGCCTTAGGCCGCCAACCCACCGATTTTCCAGCAGACATCCCCTGACCCCGGCCAGATGGCCAAGACCCTGACCCGTTCTGACGGCTATCAGGATGGCGATCCCTAACATGACCCTGTCCGCCTCCCATCTTCCCCCCGGACTTCGTTATGCGACGGCGCGTAACCGTCGTCCATCCACCTCCCTCCGGTTGGTTCCCCAGCGATCCTGACCCTGCTCCGAATTTAAAGTTCAGATCAATGGGGCCACCCCGCAGCAAGTCCGACCCCCCCGTCACCGAGTGGAGGACGCCCGACCCCCCTCCCGTAGAACCCGCCCCCCCCCCCCCCCCCTCCGCCTGGGGGGGGGGGTCGTCGACGACCCAGGGGGGTCCACCCGACCCCCCCTATTCTCCCGCCCCCCCCCCCCCCCCCCCCCCCCCCACTGCCTGGGGGGGTGCTTGCCCGCGTGCCGGCGTCGGGGGGTCTGCCCGACCCCCCCGATCTTGCTCCCGCCCCCCCCCCCCTCCCCCCCAATGCCCGGGGGGGGGGGGGGCGCCCTTCCTGGCCGAGGCCCGCACCCCGCCGGCCAGGGGATCCGGCGGGGGCGGCCCGCGCGGAAACCCTAGCGCCGCTCCCGAATCGCCAGGTCGCTGCATCTCTTTTATATATATATATATGTTTGGTTCTTAAGCTTCTCTTGTGAAGGGCCAGTTTAACTTTTTTATTTCTTACTCAAGATGGCATTGATAAGCACACATGGATCAAAAAGAGAACTACAGTCCAATATGGCCCTGCTGATCTGTAACTCCCTCTAGTTGAAACTTGTCTCCTTATATATATATATATATATATATATATATATATATATATATAGTATGCACGTGTATGGCACGTATTTATTATTAGAAATTATTAGAAAGATTAAATGATACTTGTAGTCAAAATTTGTTCACTTTTCAATGAATGAATGATGCTAAACAAAGTCCATTTTTCAATACCTCATTTTTGGATACTCATTGCATTTAAGAGCTGTTGTAATTAGGAATATCAAAGGACAACTTTTATGTTTACCTAGATACCCCATATTAATTTTAATTAATATTTCTAATTATATAGTGTTGAAAATCATTATTGAAGGCAAGATCATTATATCGTTTATACTACATAAATGAAGGTGGACAACCTCAAAAGGATATACAATCACTGGCGGAGGGAGAAGGGGGCGAGTGGGGTCATATATACACACACAAATACAACAACAGAGCAAAAAATCCTAGCAGCATTATCACTAGCACAAGCACAGTGCTCTCCTAGATTCCTCTCTCATACTCGACCAAAGAAAAACAAGCAACAGTAGCACAAGCAGCTGCAACAATGTCTCCTCCTCCCTCTTGCGTGCCTCTCTCTCTAGTGGCTCTGTCCTCCTCAATCTTTGATATAACACCTGATTGATTCATGTGGTAATTTTTTTTAAATAATTTATAATTGATTCATGATCTAAATTAGATGGTCCCTAAGTGATTTATATCCCTAATTCATTTATACCATAAATTAGATGGTCCATGATTGATTCATGTCCTAATTGATATTGTCCTTTTTTGTTCTTAGATGACAAGACTTAATTTGTTCTTAGATGGAATAAAATTGATTCATCATTCACGTCTAATTGATTTTGCCTAAAATTTATTGAATGTATTTTACTCTATTTTGAAACAAAATGGAAAAGCATTTTCTAAAAATATCGAAAGCTCAAGAAGCTTCCTAAATCCTGCAATTAACATTAGCCTTATTGTTAAAATTTATTGAGTCTATTTCGGCGATGAAGGTCATCAAGAATACATTTCGTAACCGAATGGGAGATGAATTTATGCAAGACATTTTCGCACAAGTTGAAAAGGAGAACATCTCGCAACATTTTAAAAATATGAAATATCGTAGGAGATTATTGTAAACAGTTATTGTCGTTTACGATGTAATACAACTATTTTAATATGTTTTTATGATCAAAAAATTTTGTGACTAATTTTTTCTATTAGTTTCTTTTACATTTTTATAATTTTTTTGGATTAGAAATTTACTAGTTGATTTTGACCCCGCTGTACCTAAATCCTGGCTACGCCACTGTATACAATGCTATGCCCTCTCTATCGTGTCGACTGCCGACCTTAGGGATGGCTTCGTATTTGCTTGGTATAAAACTTGTTAAATTTCCTGCCACTTGTACCAAATCTTTAGAGTGTTAACGAGGGTTGAGGGTTAATATTGATATTATTGTAACTCGTCTCCGCAGGACGAAGTCCGATTTCATGGGCCGAGAGCTTGATTCACACAACAATATTTTTATTTAAAATCCTCTTAAAATGTGCGCCATAGAAGATTTGAACCTGGGTTGCTCTAATACTATGTTAAATTCCCTGCCACTTGCACCAAAACTCTAGAGTGTACGTGAGGGTTGAGGATTATATTTATATTATTCTAACAAAATTCATAGTCAACCGTGTGATGTCTCGTGCTGATAGGAATAATTAGTTCAATGATTTAATTGCTTGATTCTTCTCCTGCTGTGGGTTCTCAGGAACTTAACTTTTCTGCTCGACTCTTTTCTTGTTATAGGTTTTCAGTACCGATATTACTTTGGTGATGAATTGTTAACTCTTACCTTTGTTTATAATTTACCTTTCCTTGATGCTGGCTTTGTTTCTTCCGTTCCCTTGTACATTACTAAGGTGGCTGTTGATTCCTGTTGGAGCACATGAGCCACACCTTCTGATCTAGTTTGACCAAGCTCATGTCAAAAGCTAATTAGATCTTACTGTCATAACAACATTAAACACTTTATCACACATCGTGGTAGTTGGATATATCAATCTCCTTTCTTCACTGTTCAGCACTTTTAATGTCTATTCCTTAAGCTAAGACTTCCTTTGCTACAATGTTTATTATCCTTGCAGCTGTTTTCCTTATATTGCAAATTATAACAACGTAAACAACATCGAGATAGTCTTTTATCCAAATCTCTAGTGCTATGATATTAGACCTATCTTAAGTAAGATAGTTACCATTTTTTGTGCTGTTCACTGAATCCTGTACTAGTATAAAGGTTCTGGCTTCGTTCGGCTTCGTTCCAACTCTTGTATGGAAAATGCTATCTTGGTCTGCAGAGTATTATTACTGATTAGTTGTGTGTAGTTATAGTTTGACATCCTTAAATGATTCTTTGAACTACTTATTATTTCAATTCCTTGATATGTTTGTTTCATATATACTCATCTGTCTTGTGCTGGCTTTTAGGAACTTGGTGGAATCAATACTGCTATAGAAAGAGAAAAGGTTACAGTGAAACAGTTGATGACTGAAGCAAACAATATGATGTGGAATACAGAAGTTGCTATAAGATCATATATGATGCTTAGGCAAAGGTTTATTCATCCAGATGTTTCTGCTGCTTCGAATGCTGTTCCTTCAAGTCAATCACTGAGTGCTAATATGACCCCTGGCATGTCCCCACAAGTGACTAGTAGTTCTTTGACGCCAGTTTATGATTTTTACAGCGGGCTCCCGAAAAGACCCTCTCCCTTTATGCAGCATACAGTTGCCAGATTCGAAGAATACCTCAACGAATGTTGCCAGTGGATTGGAGAATTAGAGCAGCTCATACTTATGGATTCTGAAAAAAACACTTCAAGCTCAGGATTGGCTCTGCTACAGTCTCTGCCTAATGTCATGTCAAATGTGCATGATTTCTTTGTTCATGTTGCTGCCAAGGTAAGATGAGACATGCATTTTCTTCATGAAACTCGCTGCATCTTTAGTTAGCATGTGTTTTTGTACTACACATGCTCAATTGCTCATGCAAGTTGCAAGCCCCACTCTCTTGGTGTAATTTTGTTTTATGGGGAATTAATCTTTGTTGGTCCTACATAAAACTACATACTTAAATGTACTACAGGTTAATTCCGTTTAAAGTCTTTCACCTTGGCTGGGCCCACATGTATATGCGAGATTTCACATTTTCTCAAATATATATATAGCTTAAGCGAGTTGAGCTCTCCTAAGCTTTAGCCAGCCAGTCTAATATTTGAGTTCAAGATTAGGATCTAGCTTGACTTGATTAGCTAAATAGTGAGCATGAAAGAGCCTGTAATGAGTTGAGCCGAGTTGTTCATTAACACAGTTCCACAGATTTGTTGTCCTAAATGTAAATGCTTTGTAGCATTACTGTTGTCTCAGATATGTATGTGCATCTGCATAAGAATCAAAATTCACTAGGAATTTCTAAAAGAACCTAACTTTAGCTGTTGTTCACATTGGTTTCCTTGTTTAACCATTTAATTTGTTGTTGTAGATATTTTTCTCTCCATAGGTTCTAGTCTGCCTTATACGTCGTAAGTCATATTATATAAACCCACTACGTGCACGTAATGGATGATCTTTTTGTCGGAGCACATATAATGTTTTCATGTATGAAAATCAAATATTTTTATAGGGTTTTGTCTGGTCATGGAGGCATTTCTGTTGGTTTATTTTGTAAATCTTGTTTAAATTTTGATTGTTAGTCTTTTAGGTGACTGGTTTTATGTATTGACTGAATTCTCATATAACATTTCTTCTTCTGTTGGCATTTTCTTACTTCTTAGGCTGACATAATCGATTTTTTGCAGGTGGAGAGCCTTCATCAATATGTTGAATCTATGAAGGCAGCATATCTGGCTGACCAGAGGCGTCGTGGGGATGGGAATGATCCATTCCTGGAGGCCGACAGGCGGGAAATTGCCAAACAGGAAGCGGCTGCTAGAAGAGTTCATCCAACACTCCATTTACCTGCAACTTCTGCACAACCATCCACTCAAGGTGCTGGTTTGTTTGCTAGCTCCGCAATGACCGTATCAAATGTTCCGCAGCAACCTCTTGGGAGCTCTGGAGCTGGTTCTAGCAAGAATATTTTCAGCATTCCATCTGCTCCTGCTCCTGCTCCTGCTCCTGCTTCTTCCTCTTTCTCTCTGTTTGCAACTCCAGCAGCCTCAACTCCAGCATCTACTCTATTTGGTTCTGGTGTTTCACCCCAGTCAACACCGTTTGGGACTTCATCGTCATCTCTTTTTGGGTCTGCTCAGACTCCATCGCTGTCTGGGGCTAGTAAACCATCCTTAACTATCACCCCAGCTATAGGAAATTTCGGTAGTTCTCCACTCTTTTCAACGCCAACACTCTCTGCTGGTATGATGAGCTTCATTCATTATATATATATAAAGGAAAAAAGAGATTTTTTTTAAGGAAACTGAAGTGATGCTCTGGTGATTAGTTCATATTCTAGAATATATGAAATGATTGGGCTTGTCTGACTTGCCACCGGAGAGGCTTGCCATAGTCGCTCTGCCTGGTTTTTCATCTGATTGTTCCTTTTTATGTAGTAAAATAATAACAAAAATCGGCCTTCTCTTCCAAGCTGAAACTTGGAAGGATGTAGGTTTCTTCCAATGTAGTTTAGAATTACACTTGTATTGTCATTTTATTCTAGATGCAACATATTTTCTAAATGAATTGCATGTTATTTATGTTCATGTAGTTTGTTAGGTTTATGTTATTCCATGAATATGTTTCTACATCTCTATTTATCTTCAAATTACTCCACCTGAACAACTCTGACAGATTATCGTGTAGGCTGCCAAGTCAACATGATATTTGGTCAAACCATGACAGTTTAGTTTTTGTAAAAAGGCATGTAATATACTAAGTGCATGGAAGCCAAGCTCACCCTTTGGGTTCTCCCAGTATGAAACACACAGACACGACAGAAGAAGCCTAAAGATTGCTCATTCTAATTATGGAGGTCCAAGGAAACACTAAGCATCCCCTATTAATAAAGATACCACAACAACCAGACTATGGGGAATACACGGGCTAAACAGGTGTCTGACGGTTAAACGTCTCAAAAGAATCAGAATGATAACAGAGTGGTGGAGAAGAAACCCACTCAAGTCCCTCAACGATCATCCTCCTGGTATACACCACCATGTGGAAGTGGCGGTAGATCCTCGGGATCTACTAAATTTGGCCAAACAAAACCAGAGGTCTCAACCTTTAATAACAAGTACTGCAAGAAAATACGAGTGAATAATACAAGAAAATCCAATCAGTGAAACAGTACATAGGTACCTGCGTCATGGCTAAATCTGTGGTCTATCGTCGGAATATCGTCGGAGCAGTAACCCACCCATGCACCAAACAAGAACAAAGGTCGAACTACTACGTCGCGACAACATAAGTACCCGTCTACTGGCAGATAATATAGTATGCAACAAGTGATTTAATAGAACGACCTATTAATTTCTACTGGTTGTTATGTTAGTATTTGGGTTATCCCAATTAATATGCAATAATGATCCGTCAATTGTGCGCTGCTTAAGTAGGGTTGGCTAGAACACATGTATATATAATCAGGAACAATTTGTGGTGCCCCTCTTAGATGTCATCGGATCGGTAATCGTATAAATAAAGTCTTAACGCTCTTATAGGGCAGATACGGGATCGATATAAATGTCATATATTGTGCTCCACATAGTGGATGATATATCATAGTATCTGGTGGTTGACCAGTAATAATGCACGAAATTGGGATCATTTTTCCTTCCAATGATCTGTGTTTTAAGCTAGTTAATTAACCCTACCGTTTTTTGTGGAACCCGTGTCGTGGATACACGGCCATTCATCCTAAATGTCGTACCGGAGTACGGATATGCTGGGTATGGATCCGGATTAGTCCGACCTAGAATCATCATTAGCATAGATGCATGAAACCACAAGCAAGAGTACGGATACGCTGGGTATGGATCCAGATTAGTCCGACCTAGTACAAAATGTACTTGCCTTAAAATTTAATGAGCCCCAAGCTAGATCTTCTACTTCCTCCTAGACGGGTCTAGAGATACTCTAGATTCAGCTCCAAGAGAAAAGAGTGTAAGGAGGCTACGATGGTTTGAGAGAGTGAAAAAAGAGTGGAGAGAAAGAGAAGAATAGATTAAGTAGGAAAGAGGGAAGGAGTGGCCATTGGATGGGTGCCACCTCACTGATACAGAGCACCCACTAATCAGGACTAGGGTACTCCTTTGGAAAAACAAGTGTCCTAGGGGCATTAAGACAACACAGTCAACAACTGATGACTGTATCAGCAGCCCCCGAGCGGTATACTGCTCATATGGGAAAAAAATTATTTGGAGGATATCAGGATACACTAGTCTATGTACGGGACCTAGTATGGGTCTATAGAACTGTCACGGGTCATTCTATGGGTCTAAGGTGGTCTCCCATATAATTATCTTGTCGAAAGCATAAATCCAAATCCGGTTACATAAGTCAGTTAATCAGTTTTAGACATGCTGATTATTCTACTGGCGATTTGTCCGTACGGCTCTCGACACTAAGAGAAACAATATCAAGATGAATGGGTCCAGTATTGAATACAGGTACACTAGCACCAAGTACATGATACCTTATCGGTAGTGGATACGAGATAATACAGAGTTACATGATACGGAATAATATACTCGTATAAATACGAATATTTGCAACGGAGAGTGACAAAAGCATACACATTTCACTTCCACCAGACAAGAAATCACTTATCATCAGGTCCACCATAATAGTGACTTGGTAATGAATTATTTTTAACTCCAAACTTATCAAAAGGAAAGAAAACATTATCCATTTATAATATCATTTGACAATCGTCTCCTATAACATTAACTGCCAACTTTTTCCTTCTAGCATAACACATTGTATAAGCAACCCCATGCTATATTTTGTGGGTGCCTCATTGATTTACTTCATCGCTGAGTGTACTTGCGTCCTATGAGATCACACTATTTAGTATCCTCCCTTGTCCTTGCAGTTATGTGCTGTGGAATTACCCTACTGCTATTATCATCTCTTCTTGTGCTTATGTTGTGGAATAACCTTTATTTTCAGATTGTTCCTAAATGCACTTTGAATCTTTAATTAACTTCTGGCATGTTAGCGATTTCTTATTTTAAATCCTCGACGAAGTTATTCACGAAAGCCAAACTCATTCATGTTGCATGTTATCTTTAGATTCCTGCCTGCCTCCCCAGATTAATGCCACTACTCCTTTTGAATACTGTTATCTTTAATCTCTTATCTAAACAATTGTCATTTTCTTGCAATTTAGGTGGGGTAACAGCTTCAGGGGCTAGCTTTGGTGCTGCATCTGTAAGTAATATGTTGCTGTTAATTAGTCCTTGCCATGTTCTTTCTTCCCCGCAATTCTTCTTTTTTACTTCCTCTATTCAATGGTGAAGTTGAAGTATATGTAGCGTGGTTCCGGTATGGATATATGCTGCTTCAATATCTTCATATATTTGTTGTACAGTATGAAACCTTCAGGCATTTGTTTCTTTGTTCAACTGCAGAAATCCTCCAGGCCTAAGTCTCGTACTACCCGGCGCTAGCTCACAGTCCCATTTTAATGCAGTAAAAAGAGCCAAAGACACTAGATGCCTGACACCACGATTGGGGCACAATCACACTCAGTTGGCAGAGGTGTATGTCTTTTGATGAGACAATTTCAGTGTGGAATGAAGACGGAGTTGCATTTATATTCTACGGCATTTACTTTTTCGGGTGATTCTCCGTCAAGTAGCATCAGACCTGCTAAACTTCACCATAGCAAATGTGCTGTCTTTGTTGACGAGGCGATCGGATTTCAAGTTCGTGCCTAGTAGCTATTTTAGCGCCTCAAAATATGCCTGCTCATCCTTTGTATCATTGAACATGTTGAATGATTTGTTATGTATGAACTAAGACTAGAGAGCTACCATCACTCTGCTTCTTTGCTTTTGTCATTGGAGTCCGAAATAGAAATCAGGATGCTGCATCGAGTAGTGTGAAAGTTCTAGATGAGTGGTGCAACAAGTTTATTTAACAGTTTCTCCTTCAAAGTAACTTTGTAACAATGTAACTGTTAGCATTAGCCCTGTTTGAATGTCAGTAGAATGGTGTGTATTGTCTTTTTCGTTTTTTTGGAATGTTGACAGCTACACTTCGAGAATTGAGAAACCCAGGCCTAGCTATTCTGATGGCAGGGTGGTGTTTGATGATTACTCTGATTGCAACTCAAAATTTTCGTTCTTCTAATGAGATGGAAATTGTGAAGCTTTTGCTTGTTTCTCTCAACTGAGCTCCATCCATCCAACCTACGGAAGGCAAATCATTGCCTGCAATTATGAAGCAGATTGAGTTTGAGTTGAGGATGTGGCCAAATGTTCTGTTTCCTCAGCTGTGTGCGAACTCGAGTGAGCCATGTGGTTACCGGGGAGAGGCATAATTATATCCTGGCTGGATGGGTGGCGATGGCGAAAGATCAGTGGATCGAGCCACAGTAAAAGAAGAAGAGGAAGAATTAGATCCTAAAAAAATCGAATCCAACAAATTCTTACTGTAAACAACATCTTCCAATATATAGCAATATCTTAGGAGTATCCAACATTTATAAGTGATCGATCAGGTGCCTACTTTTAGAGCGAGAACACAGTACTGCACGAGAATGTGATTCCTTGGGTACCTATTTTATGGTTTCAAATTGCAACCATTTGTTAAACTCTTCAATTTTAGCAATAATAATTAATGATCTAAATCTATTAACCTTGAGGCGTAAAGTACAAAGAAGAATCAAACCAGGTTTAGGAAAGATATGTGTTTGGCCCATTTAACTTAAAAAGAACTAGAAATTGCTGAGAAACCCAATTTCGGAATGGACTTTTATGAAATGTCCACCCGCTGGATGAGTTTTATGAAATGCTCAGAATTAAGTATTTTCACGTTAAATATTCCAAGATTCCCTTTTAGATGCCACCCGGTGGAAACTGCTATTTTTATAATACCGAAACTACCCCTCCGCGCGAATTGGTCATCTATATGTATTTGAATTCAAAAAACTCAGATCTGGATTGCGATTTTCGTCTTCTTCTTCTTCACGGAAAATTTGAATTCCATTGCTCTCATCTTCAGCAGAGATCGCAAAGATCGTTCGTAGTTCGGTGTGCTTTTTTTCGGTCGAACTCAGATCATCGCTCGTCATCATCATCACCATCATCATCATCTTCATCGACGTCAATTGTGGAGAGAAGATCTTTCTTCTTCTTTTCCATAAGAATTATCATCGCTTTGAAAGAAGAACGTAACTCTTTATTCCTCTTTCCTACGTTTTAACACTTGTCTGCGACTATGATAAATACTACCATGTTAAAACGTCATTAATAACGTCGCTAAATTATATTTGCTACATTTTCTAAACGATTGTTATTAGGCATCGCTAATTGTACTTATTTTAGTTGTGCTAGCGTTGTAAGACACTTCAACGAAACGAAATCTTTACGTGGTCGAACTTGTTAATGAAAAAAACAATAACATCAACATCAGCAAGAAGAAGAAGAAGCAAGAGATTGCATGCTAATTATGTCCTTGAATAGTTAGTAGCATGTCTTACCACATGTATAGGCTACTATATATGTCAATGCAATGGATCGATCTCCATGTTATATATATATATATATATATATATATATATATATATATATATATATATATATATATATATATATATATATATATATTGTTGGTGCTTTCTTTACATGGAGAGAGCTTGCTCTCAACATGTCTTGTAAATTTTAGTCCCATATTGAAAATGCACCATGAGCTATCTCAACATATATACTTGGGTGTATTGTTGAGAGATGCACATGGGGTGGTGACCCTAAGGAGAGAACCATGTGGATGATTTTACTAGGAGGTAAGAATAAGGCTCCAAGGATTAAACATTAATGCTTTTGTCATTCTCTTGGATTAATTCCATTTGGAGAGACTCATGGACTCATGAGGCGTAATGTGGCGTTTTGTTGGCGCACTTTGCACTTAGCACGTCATGCGGTCAGGCTGCTGCTGCTGCTGCCGCATGGAGGGATCCGCTGACTGTGCATATTACAAATCAGTTATGGAAAGGCTGAATCAATGCGATTAAATCAGATCCTATCTTTGTGGGATTTGAATTAATTCAGATCCTATCTTTGTGGGATTTGAATTAATTTCGTGGGATTTGAATTAAATCTCGTGGCTATCTTTTGGGATTTGATTCAATCTTTCCATAACTGAAGAGGCGGCTAGGGTTTCCACCATCTCTCTATAAATACTCTCTTCTGGCCTCCTTTGTGACCACTACGAAAATTACAAGTCAGAAAAGGAGAAGGAGAGAGAGAGTTGCTGCCGCCATTGCAAGTCCATCCGAGGAGTCAGAACAGAGGTGACTTCGAGCGTTCCACAAGTTCTTCAAACATGCTGGTTCCTGGAAGCAGATCGTGTGGGGCGAATCTTGCTTTGAGCAACGGTGTTTTGACACCCCAGCAACTGTTCTTTATCTAATCTTCCTCCAGATTATTGTAACTCGTTCTGTCCCAATTGTAACACGTTTGCAAGGAAGAACGAGATATCTTCTCTTCTCTATTTCCCTCCTTCAGATTGTAATTTGGCTATTTATTTTATTGTACCATCGTAGATCTTGAGTTTGATCACTGCAAAGTTTTGTGTGACATCTCAGATCTCGATTGCATCAGTTTTTCCATCTTTGATCAAGCCCCGGGACTAACAATCTCAAAGCAAGATTCGTGTAGATGGAAAACATTAATGCTTCGCTCCTCCAATCGGACTTCTGCAAGTTGGAAAAGTTCGATGGAGAGCACTATCAAGTCTGGAAGAGAAAGGTTTACCTAACTCTTCAACTGAAAGACGTTGATCATGTTCTGTTAGAGGAAGAACCCTCTGTTCCAGACACTGGATCTACTGCCGCAATCAACGCAGCTACCAAACTCCAGGCCAAGTGGAGAAGGGAAAAAAGCATCTGTAGGCTTCTCATCCTGAATGCTATGGAGGACTCCTTGGCAGAATCCTACTCGAAGAAGGAACTTGCCAGAGACATATGGGAGTCTGTGGAAAATCTGTATGAAGAAGACAAGAACAGGAGCAAAATGTTTGTGGTTGAAAAATATCACAAATTGCTCTTTGAGGACGAAAAGTCCATGCTGCCACAGGTGAAGGAATTTCTGAAGCTGCGTCAGAAACTGGAAGACGAAGAGATGCCCCTTCCCGACAAGTTTGTCGTCGGAGGGATCGTCTCAAAACTTCATGCTGCATGGAGTACCTTCTATGCAAGGATGCACAGAAAGAAGCTAGACATTAGCTTGGGAGATCTACTGCAAGAGATCCATGTTGAGGACGAGATGCGTTCCCAACAGAAGGTGGACACTCTGTCCAAACAGTTGGCTAAAGCCAATCTTGTGCAGACGAGAGATCCCAAGGGGAAGCAAGCGGCTTCTCATCCCAAGAAGAATGACTTCACTAATCTAAAAGTGAAGGGTCCTTCTTTCAAGCAACAGAAGACTAAGTCCTACGTGACTTGTTACAATTGTGGCAAGAAAGGCCACTATAAGAGTGAATGCAGATCTAAGCCTAAACAATCAGAGAAAGGTGAGCCTAATAAGGTTTCATTGGTTTCTAACTTTGTTGCTATGATCGCACAGGTCACAAATGTGGGGGTTGACTCTGACTGGTGGATAGACACTGGTGCGACTTGTCATGTCTGTTCTGGCAAGGAATGGTTCGTCACGTACCAGCCGATATCTGAGAAGGTTGTCATGGCGAACCAGGCCCAAGCTGAAGTTCTGGGGATCGGGACCGTGGAACTGAAACTCACTTCTGGGAACACTCTGACGCTTCAAGGTGTGAAGCATGTTCCAACGATTGCCAAGAACCTAATCTCTGGGAGCCTGCTCTGCAACGCAGGCTTGAGGATGGACATCAATGCTGGTCAGATGGTGATGTCCAAGAAAGGAACATACTTCGGAAAAGCTTATCAAACCGAAGGAATGTTTAAAATTCAGCTTGTCAACCAGTTTGAAGACATGGCAGTTGCTTTTTTTGATTATTCTCTTGAGTTGTGGCATAATAGACTAGGAAATGTTCATTGTAAAAGAATTAACAAAATGTCTAGTCTATGACTTATCTCCAAATGTGGGGGTAAGGTGGAGAAGTGTGAAGTGTGTGCTCAGACGAAGATCACAAGGAAACCCTTTCATCGGGTCAATCGAAGCACAGATCTTCTGGAGTTGGTGCACTCCGATATCTATGACTTTAAACATTTCTCCACGAAGGCCGGGATGAAGTATTTCATAACCTTCATCGACGACTTCTCAAAACATGCGTTCGTCTACTTGCTCAAGTCTAAAGACGAAGCTTTCGAGAAGTTCAGAGAGTTCAGGGCCGAAGCTGAACGGCAGACTGGACAACAACTCAAGAGGTTAAGGAGTGAGGTGGGGAGTACAGGTCTCATGAATTCGCATCGTTCTGCAAAGAACATGAAATTATATGTGAGACTACTGCTCCATATTCTCCTCAATCCAACGGAGTAGCGGAGAGGAAGAACAGAACATTGACAGAAATGATGAACTCAATGCTGCTAACCGCGGGTCTTCCTAAATGCTATTGGGGAGAAGCTGCATTGACGGCCACTTTTATTCTAAATAGAGTGCCATATGCAACTTCGGACGTAACTCCTCATGAACTCTGGTTCAAAGTCAGACCAAACTTGAATGTCATTCGAGTGTGGAGGTGTCTGGCGTATGTGAAGCTCCCAGATCTGAAGATTCAGAAGCTAGGGACAAGGACTACGAAGGCGGTCTTCTTGGGGTATGCCGAGAAAAGTGATGCTAGGAGATTTCTTGATATTGAGTCAAATCATATCATCGAATCTCGCGATGCTGAATACTTTGAAGACAAGTTTGCAAAAGACAAAAACATTGTTCTTTCGGACATTCCGAAAAATGATGTAGGTGCAAATGAGACTGAAATCTCATATGGGCCAGTAGTCCAAGAAGAAGCTGTTGTTGAGGAAACAACTCTTGTACTAGAACTCGCAGAGCCGTCAGCTAAGCGAGCGAGGAGACCGAAAGATTTCGGAGATGACTTTGTCACCTATCATGTGGAAGCAGATCCGCTTACCTATGATGAGGCGATGAAGACCAGAGATGCTATCTTCTGGAAGGAGGCAGTGCATGACGAGTTTGACTCTATCACCTCCAATAACACATGGGTGTTGGTAGATCTACCTGAAGGAGAGAAGCCCATCGGATGTAAATGGATCTTCAAGAAGAAGATGAAGGCAGATGGAACTATTGACAAGTTCAAGGCCAGGCTGGTAGCCAAGGAATTTTCTCAGAAACAGGGGATAGACTACTTTGACACGTACGCTCCAGTAGCTCGGATGACCACCATCAGGATGTTAATCGCTCTAGCAGCTATACATAAGTTGGTGATACATCAGATGGATGTAAAGACCGCATTCCTGAATGGGGAGCTGACCGAAGAGATTTACATGCAACAGCCAGATGGATTTGTCGTCAAAGGTCTTGAAGACAAAGTCTGCAAGTTGGTGAAATCATTGTATGGTTTGAAGCAAGCTCCCAAGATGTGGCATGAGAAGTTTGACAAAGTTATTAGGTCAAACGGCTACAGAGTCAGCGACACGGACAAATGTGTTTACACAAAGTTCGCTGATGGAAGAGGAGTCATCGTTTGTCTGTACGTGGACGACATGCTAATCCTAGGTACGAATATAGGCTGTGTCACAGAGACAAAGAAGTTCCTCTCAACCAAGTTCAGTATGAAGGACTTGGGGGATGCAGATGTCATCTTGGGCATAAAGATCATCCGGACAGACACTGGAGTAGCGCTGTCACAATCTCACTACATTGAGAAGATGCTCACACGCTATGGGTATAAGGATCTTCCAGGGATCGATACGCCATACAGGTGTGATCAGAAGCTGAAGCCAAATTCAAGGGAAAGCGTCAGGCAGCTGGAGTATTCTAGCGTTATCGGAAGTTTGATGTACGCAACCACTGCCACAAGGCCTGACATAGCTTTCGCCGTGGGAATGCTGAGTCGGTTCACAAGCAACCCAGGGGTTGAGCACTGGAAAGCTGTGAAGCGGGGTGATGAGATATCTCAAGAAGACTCAGACATATGCACTGCACTACAACGGATATCCGACAGTAGTGGAAGGCTTCAGTGATGCTAGCTGGTGTTCAGAGGTGAAAAGCGAGAGATCCACAGGCTTGTGACCTCATGCTACAGTAATATGACACTACGATGAGGTTCCCAGATAGGGGTAATGCCTCGGCTTCAGGCCATGTCATAGCGGCGTAGCACCGCAAGGAAGCGCAAGGCTTCATGCCATATCTCTTTAATAAAGAACTCACCTATAGTGTATGGAAAGAGATATCAGGCCGTCTCTTGAGGGTAAACTTGTAGACGCCCAAAATTATACACTGAAACCAGGCTGGCACAGGGCCTTTAATGTGCAGCCAGAAGCACATGTAACTACACTTTGTGAGTGGGAAGAATTATAATTGTGGTGCAGAATTCAAGGCGTAGTCCATTCTTGTATCACATTGTTATTTAACCCATGCGGGAAGATTCAAGTCGTCAGCGACATCTATCCTAATGCAAAATGGACAGTTACTGTGGGGAACGCTCAACCCTGGACACATACATATGTTGTGATATGTGGGGGATTGTTGGTGCTTTCTTTACATGGAGAGAGCTTGCTCTCAACATGCCTTATAAATTTTAGTCCGACATCGAAAATGCACCATGAGTTATCTCAACATATATACTTGGGTGTATTGTTGAGAGATGCACATGGGATGGTGACCCTAAGGAGGGAACCATGTGGGTGATTTTACTAGGAGGTAAGAATAAGGCTCCAAGGAATAAGCATTAATGCTTTTGTCATTCTCTTGGATTAATTCCATTTGGAGCTAAGCCCCAAAGGGGCTTAGCGACTCGGACTCGGACTCGGACTCGGGCTCATGGGCTCATGAGACGTAATGTGGCGTTTTGTTGGCGCACTTTGCACTTAGCACGTCTGCAGTCATGCGGCCATGCGGCTCATGCGACTCATGCGACACATGCGGCTCATGCGGCTCATGCGACACATGCGGCTCATGCAGTCCATGCGGTCCATGCGGCTCATGCGGTCCATGCGGCCATTAGGCTCATGCGGCCAGGCTGCTGCTGCTGCCGCATGGAGGGATCCGCTGACTGTGTAGATTACAAATCAGTTATAGAAAGGCTGAATCAATGCGATTAAATCAGATCCTATCTTTGTGGGATTTGAATTAATTCAGATCATATCTTTGTGGGATTTGAATTAATTTCGTGGGATTTGAATTAAATCTTGTGGCTATCTTTTGGAATTTGATTCAATCTTTCCATAACTGAAGAGGCGGCTAGGATTTCCACCCTCTCTCTATAAATACTCTCTTCTGGCCTCATTTGTGACTACTACGAAAATTACAAGTCAGAAAAGGAGAAAGAGAGAGAGAGAGAGTTGCTGTCGCCATTGCAAGTCCATCCGAGGAGTCAGAACAGAGGTAACTTCGAGCGTTCCACAAGTTCTTCAAACTTGCTGGTGTAATGACCCGCTCCACCCTAGCGGAATGCCGATTCAAACGGCAAGTGCAACGACTCAAACGAGCCGTCGACCTGAAGAGTTGGCATCGACCTGATGAAGAATCGATGCAAGGCTTACATTGGCCGTCAAGATGAATCCAGACTTAGACTTTCAAAGGCGCGTTCGGAGTATCGCTCGGCCGATGCGAACATCGCTAAGGTGGGTGGCTCCGATGAACCCGTCTGTGCTTAGCCTAGACACATAACAATACGGACACTATCACGAGAATCGCTAGGCGATAACCTCTTGCATGCTAATAAATGACTCAACGCACCTAGCTAAGGGAATAATCCCAACTTGTATGCTTGTATAGAATATGGAAAGGAACATGGAAAAGTACATGAACTCTCGCCCGCGTTCCATGCTCGTGCTACAGCACAAGCCTACGTTTATGCTCCTTATGCGTCCAACAATGAAACAATGAATGGTTTACAATAATGAACGGGAAGGCTATTAATATAGTCGCTCCGAGTAGGGTTTAGCAACATTGAAAGGCTATGGGACCGATGGGTCGCCAAGGCGACTCCCGTACTGGGAGTTGCGTAATACGTGAATGAATGAATCAACGAATGAATGAACGAACGTACAAGTGAAAGAAAGAAATGAAAGAAAGAATACATGAAAGATAAGACATGAAAGACGTTAGCGACAGGTATGACGGGCACGTGCAACGGGGCTCGCTACCCACGCTGTCCGGACGCCAACCTGGTCGATAACGCATTATGGCTCAAGACCGCCGATATGTTAAATGACAAGTAAAATACGAAATGGTCATGGACAAACGGCACGGGCGATGGAGGGGAATACCGTGGCCGTCTTGAGGAAGGATTCTGCGGCACGGGCGATGGGGGGAATACCGTGGCCGGCCTAGGCGGAATCAGACATGGGGCTTACGGACTGCTTTGAGTGGGGGCTCGGCCACTCAAAGAGACGTAAGGCCAGGCATTTCAAGAAACTATCAAGGTGTACCAGCCATCACGCTTCGATAGGTGAGAATGCCCACGTGATATGTCCAAAATGGCTTGTAAAGCCAGCGACCCATGCATGTAGATTAAGTGGACTATGCTAGTGGCAATCCACGTACAAGTTCTTGCATTGAAACAAGTAGTCTAAGTTAACTAAATGAAGTGTCTCCTGAACATGCTCGAATTATAACACTCCTGAACATGCCCGAAATGTAACACTCCTGAACATGCTTGCAAAGTAACATCCTGTCACGCCCTAGAACCAGAATACCGGAGAGCGGGGGCGGACATAGCCAGCTACGTAATCCCAAAGTACGTTAATACTCTGAAATCACGTATAAGCTGTCAAAACATGGGGGTTACTCTACAAGCCATCAGTCAATCCTATGGTTTAACAATCCTAGGTATCTCAATCACAGGCAATTATACAAGAGCAAAGAGTACAATCATCATACATACAATAGTGAGGCGTCCCGAACCATATATACATGAATGATCATGAAGCCAGTACCACCAAACTGATGACTAGCTAGAGTATTAGTCGTACATGATAAGGACTAGCTATAGTCTAGAATACACATATCATGTTTATGCCCGTAGGCTACAATATCAAGGAAAATACCAAAACACGAGCTAAACACGTGCTCAGGGCTAAACGTTACAAGAGGAGAATTTACATATCAGTGGGAGAATGAAAAAGAAACCCACTGAGGCACTCTGGTGCTCCGGCTGGTCACCGTCGAGTAGATGGAACGGTAGATCCTTCGGGCTCTTCTATTAGAACCTGGCCATGCAAAACCAGTGGGGTCAGACCCCAAATAGCAAGTACCACAAAGGAGGCCGAACAATGTACTTAAAACCAGCAATCATAGGCAATCAACGGGGAGAGAAAGCAATAAGTAAAGGAGGATCGAGATTCGTGCAGTACCAATGCACTTAATCCGAACATAAGAAGGCAGTAAGTAAAGCATTTAGTAAACACAATTAAAAGTAGACTTGTTAAGCAAACGATCTTTTAAGAGTTATGCAAAGCAAGTAGTCATATGAACAGGTGAGATAAAGTAACTAGAGAACATATTAAATAGCTAGAGCTAGGCAATATACGAAGAGAGGACGAAAGTACTATTCCGGAAGCCAGGTTACAACCCTTAAACCAAACAAGGACTGAGGTTGTAACCCTTCGCCTGAACAGAACTTGGTCTCTGATCATTTATTGCTAAAGGTGACAATCATTAAGTGACACTCAGAGAGTGACAAACAGGGAGTGACAATACAGAGTACAATACATTAGAGTGACAATCATTGCAATCATTATCCTGGAAACAATTAGGAACTGGATCTAAACAAGACTTAGACTGGGAAGGTGATATACGATGAGATAACCATGGGACTATTCAGATAACCAGGTTACAACCCGTAAACCAAACAAGGACCGGGGTTGTAACCCTTCGTCTGAACAGAACTTGGTTTCTTCCACCATTTATCGACAAGATAAAGTAAGAAATCAGGACATGTAACAATCAAGTACAAGATCAAGACAAGACTAGACAGACTGAACTACATCCAACATTCACGGCCAATCATTGCCTACGGCTTTCTACATTAACTAGCTAGGGTTATCACAGTCCTAGTTACTAGCAAGATGCAATGAGAATTCCAAGTCCGGTTACCCGTTTGTTACTACCTGAGTGATCCCAGCAAGAAAAGGAAAAGATAGCAGGATATAGCAGACACACTGTAGTAAGATACATGTGTCCTAAGGTACCACACTCGACGGCGGGCTGGAAGTGCGCTCATCTCGACGGATAGCAACAAATCCCATGTATATATATATATATAAGGCCGGAACCAAAGGGGCAACAGGTAACTGGGAAATTCTCCATGAACTATTTGATCAATCTAGTCATTAATCCTAGCCATATTCAGTATGAATCCCTGACCGTGGGAAACCAGGGATTCATGTCCTAGACATGATGCAAGACATGACGGGTTCATTTGTACAAGCACAATCGCCCACGGTGTCCAGGTCATTTATACAGGTCAGGTCAGGTTAGCCGTCGCAACAGCATTTCAAGGAGTATCATGTCAGGTTTATCATGTCAAGAGTGCGCCACGGCGGGCCACTATCATGTCATTATCATGTCAAGTTTACTGGTCAAGTGTGCGCCACGATGGGCCACTATCAGGTCATGTCAGGTCATTAATCAGGAGTGCACCACTACGGGTCACTGTCGAGTTTAGGGTACATGTGCTGGACAGTATAGTACAAGCATTCAATCAGGAGACTCAAGTTATACTGAGGTTACAAGACACAAGTCATCAGTAAAGATCAAATAACAATAGAGAGATAATGAATAATAACAATAATTAAATAGCTGGACGAGGCACAGGAAGGAGCCCTGCGGCTCAGGGTCATTATCAAAAATTATCATGTCAAGTTATCATGTCAAATTGTCAGGTCAAGTTATCATTTCATGAGTGCACCACGGCGGGTCACTATCGAGTTCTATTCTTACCTTATCATGAATGAGAGAAACTTACATAAAATAACTAGAGACATATTCTTGAAGCCAAGGAAAAGATCTACAACTTTCATGTTTTGAGTTTTTCAAGATTCTAGCTACAAAACAACTTAAACAGGCAAAAACAGTGAAATAGAGCAATTTCGGCGCATGGGATTCCTGCACAAATCGGCGCATGAGATTCCTGCACAAATCGGCGTATGGGATTCCTGCACAATCGGCGCATGGGATTCCTGCACGAACCGGCACATGAGATTCCTGCACGAATCGGCGCATGAGATTCCTGCACGAATTGGCGCATGAGATTCCTGCACGAATCGGCGCATGAGATTCCTGCACGAATCGGCGCATGGGAAACTCACGTTGCGTCTTCAGTACATGCGCGTAGGGAACCTACGCGCATGACACGCTCGGAGTTAAGGGATGCGTTGCCGGGACTTCACGGCGCATGGCCTCCCGGCGCATGGCCTCCCGGACGCATGAGGTTCATCGTCCCCAAACAGCAAGTTCAGCCATGAAAGTTCCAAAAACTTGTAATGGCCATAACTTCCTCATCCAGAGTCGAAATCAAGCGAAACAAAAGCCAAAACTGAATGAAATTGAATTCTCTACAACATGAAACCACTAGTTTTCATAAACAAGTAAGTTTGGTAGATCAAAACCCAAGAAAACCGAAAATAATATAAACTTAGATCTACAAGAATCCACCCGGTAAAATCAAAAACTCCAAGTTCTAAACATGCTTAGAATCATGCAAGAAAGAAGATGGAACAATCAAAAGTAAATTTGTTCAAGGTTCGGCAAGGTGTACTTGCCTTTCCTCCTTGGCGAAGAAGGAAAGAAGAAGAAGAAGATGAAGATGGAAAATGAAAATGAATAATGGAGGAGAGAGAGTGGTAGGTGGCTTATATAACAAGCCCAAGCAATCTCCACCATTCATTCCTCTCCACTCAATCTAAACCATACACCTCTCTCATAAGGAACCAACTAAACCAAACCAAACCAAGTCCAAGCCAAGCCAAACCACGTTAAACCAAACCAATAAAACCAAGTCAATTCAAATTAAAACCAAGTCATGATTCATACCAAAATAAATGAAACAAGCCAGTCTACGGGTCACCCGACAATTGTCAGAAATCCGTACAATGACAATTCAGCAACTTTAAATATTCTCAAAATTCAGGAAATACGAAATACAGCTCAAATAAATATGTATCCGTATAAAATACTGATACAGTGAGGCGGGCCTCACAACTCTCCACCCCTTAGAAAAATTCCGTCCTCGGAATTTCCTGAGGCTAGTCGAGCAAGATAACAAAACAAAAGCTCCAGGAACTCAACAATCTCAATAAATCAAGCACGGCATATAAGTAAAGTAAAACAATCAGTAATGTAATTAAATGCGTAAGCGGTAAATAAATGCACAAGAACAAATACAATCATGATCAAGAAGGGCTGGAGGCATATGGATCAATATGTCTCCTGAGACAGTTGTGTAGAAACCAACGTCCTCGCTGGCCTAAGCTGACTCCCAAAAATAGATAAAAGTCAAGCCTCAAGGTAAGTCGGTACCAATGACTTAGTTCAAGACATGACTCTACCCAGGACGTGTCATCGTAGTTGAAACAGATGCATGAACTTATCACCTGTCTCAAGATACGAAGACAGAAGAGACTGGTTGATCGAGATGGACTGATATCTCTGCCTGCATGCTGAGACTGATCCTCCATAACTGGCCTGGCTGAAGAATGCTGAGCTGCCCTCGGCAAAACACTAACAAGATAATCAGAGGGATCAAGAACAGTGCCCTTGAAAGTTGAAGGACACAAGATCAAATTATGGGAACAGGAATGACCAACGATCAAAACAGATATCAAGTCAAGTATCAGAGATAGAGAATAATCCGAAGGAGATCAATAAAGATAATCATGATTGAGATATCTAAACATGGTAACCCCCACAAATATGAAAATCGAGATTCAGACCTGCATGGGCCACCACTAAAACCATGTCACGCCCCAGAACCAGAATACCGGAGAGCGGGGGCGGACATAGCCAGCTACGCAATCCCAAAGTACGTTAATACTCTGAAATCACGTATAAGCTGTCAAGACATGGGGGTTACTCTACAAGCCATCAGTCAATCATATGGTTTAACAATCATAGGTATCTCAATCACAGGCAATTATACAAGAGCAAAGAGTACAATCATCATACATACAATAGTAAGGCGTCCCGAACCATATATACATGAATGATCATGTAGCCAGTACCACCAAACTGATGACTAGCTAGAGTATTAGTCGTACATGATAAAGACTAGCTATAGTCTAGAATACACATATCATGTTTATGCCCGTAGACTACAATATCAAGGAAAATACCAAAACACGAGCTAAACATGTGCTCAGGGCTAAACGTTACAAGAGGAGAATTTACATATCAGTGGGAGAATGAAAAAGAAACCACTGAGGCACTCTGGTGCTCCGGCTGGTCACCGTCGAGTAGATGGAACGGTAGATCCTTCGGGCTCTTCTATTAGAACCTGGCCATGCAAAACCAGTGGGGTCAGACCCCAAATAGCAAGTACCACAAAGGAGGCCGAACAATGTACTTAAAACCAGCAATCATAGGCAATCAACGGGGAGAGAAAGCAATAAGTAAAGGAGGATCGAGATTCGTGCAGTACCAATGCACTTAACCCGAACATAAGAAGGCAGTAAGTAAAGCATTTAGTAAACACAATTAAAAGTAGACTTGTTAAGCAAACGATCTTTTAAGAGTTATGCAAAGCAAGTAGTCATATGAACAGGTGAGATAAAGTAACTAGAGAACATATTAAATAGCTAGAGCTAGGCAATATACGAAGAGAGGACGAAAGTACTATTCCGGAAGCCAGGTTACAACCCTTAAACCAAACAAGGACTGAGGTTGTAACCCTTCGCCTGAACAGAACTTGGTCTCTGATCATTTATTGCTAAAGGTGACAATCATTAAGTGACACTCAGAGAGTGACAAACAGGGAGTGACAATAGAGAGTACAATACATTAGAGTGACAATCATTGCAATTATTATCCTGGAAACAATTAGAAACTGGATCTAAACAAGACTTGGACTGGAAAGGTGATATACGATGAGATAACCATGGGACTATTCAGATAACCAGGTTACAACCCGTAAACCAAACAAGGACCGGGGTTGTAACCCTTCGTCTGAACAGAACTTGGTTTCTCCCACCATTTATCGGCAAGATAAAGTAAGAAATCAGGACATGTAACAATCAAGTACAAGATCAAGACAAGACTAGACAGACTGAACTACATCCAACATTCACGGCCAATCATTGCCTACGGCTTTCTACATTAACTAGCTAGGGTTATCACAGTCCTAGTTACTAGCAAGATGCAATGAGAATTCCAAGTCCGGTTACCCGTTTGTTACTACCTGAGTGATCCCAGCAAGAAAAGAAAAAGATAGCAGGATATAGCAGACACACTGTAGTAAGATACATGTGTCCTAAGGTACCACACTCGACGGCGGGCTGGAAGTGCGCTCATCTCGATGGATAGCAACAAATCCCATGTATATATATATATATAAGGCCGGGACCAAAGGGGCAACAGGTAACTGGGAAATTCTCTATGAACTATTTGATCAATCTAGTCATTAATCCTAGCCATATTCAGTATGAATCCCTGACCGTGGGAAACCAGGGATTCATGTCCTAGACATGATGCAAGACATGACGGGTTCATTTGTACAAGCACAATCGCCCACGGTGTCCAGGTCATTTATACAGGTCAGGTCAGGTTAGCCGTCGTAACAGCATTTCAAGGAGTATCATGTCAGGTTTATCATGTCAAGAGTGCGCCACGGCGGGCCACTATCATGTCATTATCATTCCAAGTTTACTGGTCAAGAGTGCGCCACGATGGGCCACTATCAGGTCATGTCAGGTCATTAATCAGGAGTGCACCACTACGGGTCACTGTCGAGTTTAGGGTACATGTGCTGGACAGTATAGTGCAAGCATTCAATCAGGAGACTCAAGTTATACTGAGGTTACAAGACACAAGTCATCAGTAAAGATCAAATAACAATAGAGAGATAATGAATAATAACAATAATTAAATAGCTGGACGAGGCACAGGAAGGAGCCCTGCGGCTCAGGGTCACTATCAAGAATTATCATGTCAAGTTATCATGTCAAATTGTCAGGTCAAGTTATCATTTCATGAGTGCACCACGGCGGGTCACTATCGAGTTCTATTCTTACCTTATCATGAATGAGAGAAACTTACATAAAATAACTAGAGACATATTCTTGAAGCCAAGGAAAAGATCTACAACTTTCATGTTTTGAGTTTTTCAAGATTCTAGCTACAAAACAACTTAAACAGGCAAAAACAGTGAAATAGAGCAATTTTGGCGCATGGGATTCCTGCACAAATCGGCGCATGGGATTCCTGCACAAATCGACGCATGGGATTCCTGCACAATCGGCGCATAGGATTCCTGTACGAATCGGCGCATGAGATTCCTGCACGAATCGGCGCATGAGATTTCTGCACGAATCGGCGCATGAGATTCCTGCACGAATCGGCGCATGAGATTCCTGCACGAATCGGCGTATGGGATTCCTGTCGGACGGTAAGTATGGGTAAGTCGTGCATGCATTTTCCATGCGACACTTGAAATCAGCAACACGAGATAGGTCATGATATGTGCCATGAAATTGACCCTAAGGCAAGATTAGAAAGACAATGAATGATAGTCGGTACACGAAAGTAAATGCAACGTGTTTGGTAATGATAGCATTGTGGGCGAGCTAGCCTCCCCACCAGTGCATAACAATATACTGATAACCCCTCAGTCTGCTTGCAGGAAGCAGGAGACGTCGGCGGGTGCGGAGCTTTCCTCGTACGTGCTAAGGCGCGGAGCTATCTCTTGAGCCTTGGAGCGTTGCAAGGAGCTGGAGCACCATATACAGGACATAATGTATTGGAACATCGCCATGTATCATTCCATCTTGTAAGCCACTTGGCATGCCTTTTAGGTTTCAGAGAGAGAGCTTGAGCGATTTGTAATATCCGCCTAGCGCCGCTCGTAACCTTCGTGGATATCAATAAAGAGATCGAATTTGCTTCTACTTGTGTTTATTTACTTTCCGCTGCAATGGGGACACTCTGTGCGACTCTGTGGCCTAGCTCAAATCGGCCGTTTCTGGACTTGGCCTTGCACGGGCGCAACCTAGGCCCGTGCGGCATCACGCCTTAGCGAGGACGATCGCTCCTACGGGAGCGGGGCGTGACAGATTGGTATCAGAGCACGGTTTTACGTCCTTGGACTTCAGTCGATTTTCTCAGTTTTGAAAGCTCGTCGTGGGAATAAAGAAGTGTACGCTCTCTCTCATTGTGCCTTGGGATGTTCTATACAATAAGTCTAATATTTTCAAAAGCTCGTACAAGTACTCGGTCGAACGGGATCGATAGGCGAAGGCCTTTGTGCCGAACCACGATGTACTTGAGTTGGGAAGAACCGGTGCTAAGAGTTAGCAAACGCAAGACGTGCTTGAATAACCTTATGCTGACAATAGCGAACGAGTACACGAAACTGAAGTATAGTTCGAACGGGATGGTTATGCACGCAGCCTTTTGGCTAAGTTGTGCCGAGTATCGCGCACCTAGACTTTATGGTGCAAACGAGTTGCGAGCGAGATTGACTATCGCTTGGACGAGAATAAGGGAGACTTAGAACGTATGTTGATAGAGACGCTACTTGATCGGCGCTAAAGCGAACACGGGGAAATGGTTCTTAGATTTTGAAGAATGAGCGAACGGCAATTGGAAATATCGATCGGGAGTCGAATAACCTTTTGAGGATTTGTAGAATGACTTGACTCCGAGTGGTGTATGTGATAGCTTCGAAGAAGGAAAAAGAGCGAGTGTCGATGACTAGTCGAATGGCTCGAACCTTGAGTGGTGTATGGACGTTATAGAAATTGTTCGAACGAGACTAAAGGATTTACGAATAGAACGAGTACGTCGGCAAGCGATGATATCGCGCAAGCCTTAGAATGAGTAACGCTTAGTTGGTTTCGACTTTGAGAGTCTCAAAACGAGATATCGTTCGGACGAAATAAGAATGCGTAGTGCGAATCATGAAACAAATAGAGGTCTTGGTCGAGAAAACATAGAAAGATCGTACATGCGATTTTGAAATTTAGTTGAATAGATTAAAATTTGAGTTGAGGTGAATTACTCATGGACGAGATCGGGAATAGCACGGTCAAAAGATAGCGTGCGTAGGAAACGTTGATTTGAATATACGAGAATAACTAAGGAATTGGAATTGATGTTGCTCGATAAAAAGTTAGCACGAGACAATGTGAATTGAGGAATTAAGTTGCACGACTCGGAATTCGTTGCAAAAGGAAGATCGTCAGGTTATGTGCATCATCGATGGTATTGAGGCGTATCAAAGATCGATGTACGATAACTCGGGGGTACTCTAATTCGATGAATGATGATCGTGTTAGAAGTTATTGTTTCGAAGGATGCTATGTTGGGGATTGGATAGAAATGAATGTTGGATGGAGAGGAAAGTGACTTGATTGTTCGGTGATAACCACAACGACAACGATCTTGTCTTGCGCGAGCGCAACTCCAGCCTCGTAAATGTGTCACGTCGGATTTGGGACGATCGTTTCGCGTGAGCGTTGGCATGGTGATTCATGTCCAGCGGGAATGGTCGAACTCAAAATATCATGACATGGCAATTTTGATTGCTTCGACTTGTGGTTTGAAGCGAAAGTGAATTCGAGGATCGTTAGGACTTACGATTGAAGAATGAGAAAACTTGAGAATTGAGTAGACCCAATCCGCGTATCGAAAATGAGCAAGTCTAGACACATCGCAAGAAGTTACGTCCCGATGAGGACGATTATTCTGCGGGAATGTTGACATGGTGATTCATGTCCGCCGTGGATAATCAAACTTGCGTGAGATCGGGGCACGACATATTGCAAGGCTAGACGACCTTGTGATCGACTACGTGAATTGGATAGGATGGATAGGTGAATTATATCAAACATACTTGAAGAGATAGACTATGGTAATTGCTAGTACGGACGTACGAGATTGACATGTCAAGGATTTGATTGAGGACAACCTATCGTAGGATGACTTTCCTAAATGAGCTCAGACATGGAGCGGAGAATGTGTTGATGCGAATAGGAGGAACACTGCTTGATGTTTAGAAATTTAAGTGAAACAAACTTGGGTAGAAACTCCCGTACAAGCGAACAAATGGTTTGACCATAGGATTTGGGGCGAGCGTCGTACAACGACCTTGTACGATGAGCAATGGACTTGACGTGTAACTATGACCCTGTGAGCTGACCTAGCGGATAGGCGGACGATCCTATGCCGAGTGATTGAACTTGTGCGATTGACCTTACAGTATCGTCTGGACGGACGATAGACTTGGGAAAAACAAGACTTAGAGTAGGACGGGAAACTGGGAGTGTACGTGAAAGATGACGAAATTGGCCCCAAACAAGTGAATGATATGAAATCGATATTGTGCAAGTAAAAGTTGGGATAACAAATTGAATCATTGATTGGAAGACGTACTCGGTGATAGTGCGATACTTGATCTTGAAATCGGACGGGAATTATTTAGACTTGGTCGACCCCGCTAAGAAGAAATTGTATTGATTTCATTGACTAGAGCGCTTGAGAAGCGAATCGAATAATCTCGATGATCGAGATAAACGATAGTGAGATGCACACGAGTTTGATTTTAAATCGAAGTTAGCAAAACGATCAGCAAATCAAAACTATCACGAGTAGCTTGTCCGACTTCGCTAGTCGCTAAGCTTGGTTGAAATGTACGTATTCGGGGGACGCCTTGAATGCGTGCACGATCCAAACTCAGCGATATGATGAACTCGAATACAGCTGCAAGTGGGTGTTGAGATGCGCATGAACGAATAAGTGAGTTTGCCTCAGCCTACGACTTCGTATTTGACGAATTACAACGCATCTCGTGCGACCGTTTCAGTCCCATGATACGTCGAAAAAGCAACCAAGTCGAAGAAACACTTGAATTGAATAAGTGCCATCAACTCTAAAATGAATGAAAAGTTATCCAATAAAAAATCGACCAAACGTATGCGACATGGAACTTGGAAAGGTACCGAGCATGGTTCGATGCCATCGAACGATAGTGTCGTTCGATAGAATTGTCTATAAAACACGATGACACGAGTTAAGGAATGGTAGGATGACCTGCACTCAGGAAGTCTCGAGGACGAGACTTGTTTTGAGTGGTGTATTATGTAATGACCCGCTCCGCCCTAGCGGAACGCCGATTCAAACGGCAAGTGCAACGACTCAAACGAGCCGTCGACCCGAAGAGTTGGCATCGACCTGATGAAGAATCGATGCAAGGCTTACATTGGCCGTCAAGATGAATCCAGACTTAGACTTTCAAAGGCGCGCTCGGAGTATCGCTCGGCCGATGCGAACATCGCTAAGGTGGGTGGCTCCGATGAACCCGTCTGTGCTTAGCCTAGACACATAACAATACGGACACTATCACGAGAATCGCTAGGCGATAACCTCTTGCATGCTAATAAATGACTCAACGCACCTAGCTAAGGGAATAATCCCAACTTGTATGCTTGTATAGAATATGGAAAGGAACATGGAAAAGTACATGAACTCTTGCCCGCGCTCCATGCTCGTGCTACGGCACAAGCCTACGTTTATGCTCCTTATGCGTCCAACAATGAAACAATGAATGGTTTACAATAATGAACGGGAAGGCTATCAATATAGTCGCTCCGAGTAGGGTTTAGCAACATTGAAAGGCTATGGGACCGATGGGTCGCCAAGGTGACTCCCGCACTGGGAGTTGCGTAATACGTGAATGAATGAATCAACGAATGAATGAACGAAGGTACAAGTGAAAGAAAGAAATGAAAGAAAGAATACATGAAAGATAAGACATGAAAGACGTTAGCGACAGGTATGACGGGCACGTGCAACGGGGCTCGCTACCCGCGCTGCACGGACGCCAACCTGGTCGATAACGCATTATGGCTCAAGACCGCCGATATGTTAAATGACAAGTAAAATACGAAATGGTCGTGGATAAACGACACGGGCGATGGGGGGGAATACCGTGGCCGTCTTGAGGAAGGATTCTGCGGCACGGGCGATGGAGGGGAATACCGTGGCCGGCCTAGGCGGAATCAGACATGGGGCTTACGGGCTGCTTTGAGTGGGGGCTCGGCCACTCAAAGAGACGTAAGGCCAGGCATTTCAAGAAACTATCAAGGTGTACCAGCCATCACGCTTCGATAGGTGAGAATGCCCACGTGATATGTCCAAAATGGCTTGTAAAGCCAGCGACCCATGCATGTAGATTAAGTGGACTATGCTGGTGGCAATCCACGTACAAGTTTTTGCATTGAAATAAGTAGTCTAAGTTAACTAAATGAAGTGTCTCCTGAACATGCTCGAATTATAACACTCCTGAACATGTCCGAAATGTAACACTCCTGAACATGCTTGTAAAGTAACATCCTGAACATGAACATGCTCGAAATGTAACATGCCTGAACATGCTTGAAATATAACACCGTGAACATGCTGGAAATGTGCCTCCTGAACATGCTCGAAACGTAACACTCTGAACATGCCTGCGACGTAAATGAACATGCCTACGACGTGCTAGAACCCGAGACATGGACACGCCCGTAATTATTGAATGTTTACATGAATCACGTTAAGTTACTTCATGTTAAATTGTTGACTAACTTGGTTTACTTTGGACAGGGAAGGCCAGACGGTAAGTATGGGTAAGTCGTGCATGCAGTTTCCATGCGACACTTGAAATCAGCAACACGAGATAGGTCATGATATGTGCCATGAAATTGACCCTAAGGCAAGATTAGAAAGACAATGAATGATAGTCGGTGCACGAAAGTAAATGCAACGTGTTTGGTAATGATAGCATTGTGGGCGAGCTAGCCTTTCCACCAGTGCATAACAATGTACTGATAACCCCTCAGTCTGCTTGCAGGAAGCAGGAGACGTCGGCGGGTGCGGAGCTTTCCTCGTACGTGCTAAGGCGCGGAGCTATCTCTTGAGCCTTGGAGCGTTGCAAGGAGCTGGAGCACCATATACAGGACATAATGTATTGGAACATCGCCATGTATCATTCCATCTTGTATGCCACTTGGCACGCCTTTTAGGTTTCAGAGAGAGAGCTTGAGCGATTTGTAATATCGGCCTAGCGCCGCTTGTAACCTTCGTGAATATCAATAAAGAGATCGAATTTGCTTCTACTTGTGTTTATTTACTTTCCGCTACAATGGGGACACTCTGTACGACTCTGTGGCCTAGCTCAAATCGGCCGTTTCTGGACTTAGCCTTGCACAGGCGCAACCTAGGCCCGTGCGGCATCACGCCTTAGCGAGGACGATCGCTCCTACGGGAGCGGGGCGTGACAGCTGGTTCCTGGAAGTAGATCGTGTGGGACGAATCTTGCTTTGAGCAACGGTGTTTTGACACCCCAGCAACTGTTCTTCATCTAATCTTCCTCCAGATTATTGTAACTCGTTATGTCCCAATTGCAACACGTTTGTAAGGAAGAACGAGAGATCTTCTCTTCTCTATTTCCCTCCTTCAGATTGTAATTTGGCTATTTGTTTTATTGTACCATCGTAGATCTTGAGTTTGATCATTGCAAAGTTTTGTGTGACATCTCAGATCTCGATTGCATCAGTTTTTTCATCTTTGATCAAGCCCGAGACTAACATATATATATATATATATATATATATATATATATATATATATATATATATATATATATATATATATGCCGGGCGCTTGTAGCTCATATATATATATATATATATATATATATATATATATATATATATATATATATATATATATATATATGCCGGGCGCTTGTAGCTCAAGTGGCTAGGCGCACCGGCACTTGGGACATCAGACGGAGTTCGAGCCCCCACGGAGGCGGCTTCATGGTTCGCCCACGGCCCCCGGGCCAAGCGGTGGCTGGGTGTCTTCGACACGGCCGCTTGGTTTATATATATATATATATATATATATATATATATATATATATGTATATATATATATAATCCAAACTCTCAGTTAAGGAAACAAGAAACATTTGAAGTAATTATAATGGAGCTATACTCTTTTTGAGGTTCATTACTGCCTATAATAAAACTAATGGCTTAGTGCTTAGTTTGTCTTACACTTAACTCCATCTACCACCCGTGACTAAAAATCCACTCCTTCTCATGATAGTTTGCACTTTCACCTGAATATACTAAGTTGTTCAAGATTCAACACTTTGTGGTTTAAAATACTTGTATTAACTATGCTCGTACTAAACATGATTGTGCCTATTTCGAAATTTCGAACCTCCAATAGACTTTTCTATTAGAAAATCATAGCAAAATATGTATTACACATGAAATTTAAGAATCCAAACAAAAACATAATTATATTTGGAAAAACCTAGCTAGAATATATATATATATATATATATATATATATATATATATATATATATATATATATATATATATATATATATATATATATTTTGAAGCAATGGGTACTTGTGGCGAACTCGCCTCCACTGAGGCTCGAACTCCCGACCACTTGGGCCGCATGCATCTCTCTTAACCTCTAGGCTAGAGGTCATTTGCTATATATATATATATAATATATATATATATATATATTATAGGCTAGAGTTCATTTGCTATATATATATTTATATATATTTATAAACTTTATATTTATATGATTTAACTTTATATTTATAAACTTTATATTTATATATATAACTTTATATTTAACTTTATAAATATTAGTCAACTTTATATTTAAAGTTTTATAATATAAAGTTTATTTAATAAACTTTAAAAACTTTATATAAATTATTTATAATAAAACTTATATTTATAAATAAAACTTTATAAATAAAGTTTATAAAGTTCATATATTATAAAGTTTATAAAGTTTAAATATATTATATAAATTTTTTAATACATATTTATATACAACTTTTTATATATATATAATTTTTTATAAAGTTTTATATAAATATATTTATATCAAAGTTTTATATATTATATAAATATATT